>LPNX010257849.1:0-13719 GCA_001517045.1 Pseudotsuga menziesii | reverse complement strand
ATCCACGAGTTTTATGTCATGTGATATCATCCCCTCACTAAGTAATACATTATCTAACTCCAACATAAATTTGAATTATGAAGGTAAAATAGTTATTAATCCATTAGTTTTATGTCATGTGATATCATCCCATTGACTAAGGAATCCGTTATCTAGTAGTAGTGGAAACCATTATAAAGTAATTGTCAACCGCACTAAGGGATTCAAAGAATGTGTGCATGACATGTTAAGCTAGTTAGTATCTTGTTGGATCATCTTTTAGATTAATTGTTCATAATATTTAGTCTCTTCATAAACAATATGATGGGAGGAATTTATCTTTTTCAAGAATGTTTTATAACTTTTTCCATTATTCAAGTAATGTGCATGGAATTCAATGCTGATAGTCTCATCATTAGTTTTGCACACAAATTTCCTTCGCATAGCCTATGTATTAGGTCCATTTTTAAACCCCACATGCATGACTGTAAAAGTTGAAACATTTCTTCCTTGAGAATTTCTATAGCCATATTTTAGGGTTTTCTATAAGATCTAAAATTACTACATTTTTTAAATATCTCTCTTCTAATTTAGTTTGAATAATTTCATTTTAGTTATTTGGAAGTTTTAAAATCCAAATTTCATAGATATTTATATTGTGTGTTGAAATTGTTATTGGGAGCATTTCTAAAATTCTATTTTAAATTCTTGATGTTCTTTGACTACATTGTTAATAGATCTAAAATAAAATTTAATTGCATAAAAAATATGTCTAGGGATTTCTTCTTCTTTTAGAATCAAAGTAACTTCTAGAATAAATTTGCAATTACATTTCTTTAATTAATTATTTTAATCAACATTCTTGATACTTACCACAGGGCTTCACTTGTTGACTAATATCATAGCATGTAAGTTCATATTGCAAGTTCTAAGATTGTAAAAAATCAATACAATATATTGCAAGTATTGGGGTTGGATGAGGAGTTTAAGGTGGGGGCATGTGTTTATAGGGATTGGCATATAAAAAGGGGTGGGGGGTAATTTTAAGGTATTGGGAGGGGGTTTCCAAAAAAGGAGTTTGGGTCAATATCTACAGCAATTAAGGATATCATTTATTATCCCATGATTTCTAGTTTGACGTGATAGGTTCATTGAGTGAAGCCCCTATAACAATTCATCACATTAATTTTCAGCATTCACACTTACTTTTCAACTTTAGTCTTTTACTTGTTTTCTTATTTTCTTTAGGGTATTTACATTCATTCCAATGATGATATATTTTATAAGTTGTTAAGTGTAATTTCATTTTACTCTTGTGATTAACTAATAAAATACTAGAATATATTTTATTTTACTTAGCGTAATCAACAATAGTTTTCATTTTATTAGGGACCACCCCTATTGGCATCGTTAGGAGTTGTCCTAGACAGAGGAGCCAAGATTCAAGTGACATTTATCGACTTGTGATTTCACCCCAAGGATGCACCCATTGACTTGAAAATTTAAAGGATGTTACTCAAGGTGAATATTAGGCGGCAACATTTTTGTTTTGATTACCGAGGATAAATATTTCTATTCCTGGAATGCAAATATTATGTCCTTTTTGTTTTTTACTTTGTTTGATCAATATTATGAGTATTTTAAATTCACATGATCCATCTAGTGACTACACTATCAAATAAATATGTAGGGTACCCTGCAACAAGGATCTTACAAGGTCTATTTAAATCTCTTCCAGAACCTAAAAGGGTTTATCAAAAGAGGTTAAGTGGACTTACTTATTATAAGATATTTAATAATCTTGGATCTAAGTCTATTTCAAATATCCACATTTTATTTATTAATTTATAGGTAGAAATTAAAATGGGTGATTTATTTAGTTCACTAGACGTTTTAGCGATAAATGGTTACCCTCATGCCATCCTTGATAAAAACCTTGCAAAGTTGCCTAATTTTCAAATAAATAGTGTTTTAGCTACTACCTTTCACTATAAATACTATTTTAACTGTCACACTCAATTTTTCTAGACTTCCCAACATGATAATGTGAAGATGAATCTATTTTCCTTGTCTGTAAAAAAATATTCTTTTGATTGCTTCTCTAGTTTAGATGATGACAACTTCAAAACCTTCAAATACCTAGAAAGTTCCTCACTTTCAAGAGGGGGTGATAAGAAAGAAGATCACCACCTTCTTGTTTCTCTTACCACCACAAAGAAGAATGAGAATGAAATTATGGAGGAATTTAATACAACATTTAATTATGTAATTGATATACTTCACACAAATATCAAACCTCTAGATGCTTCCACAATCATCTATTACATGGAATATTTTTTTGGTTAAATGTGATATCAGTTGAAATACATGGATCTTACAAGAGTTAAAGGATCCCAATAGATATATGAGAAAATTGATAGGAATATGCAAGTATTTAGGAAATCTAATAATCATGGTTTCACAAGGGGCAGTTCTCCCACCTCTTAGGAACAAGAAAATAAAGAAAGGGAAACAACTTCAGATAATAAGGATTCTACCAAATACCCCTTAAAAGATATGATTGATATGATGAAATCCTTGATCACCAATAAAAAAAATCAAATGAATGTAATGCAACCTAGGTTGATTTTCTTGGAGAGGGTGTAATAATCCCAAGCTCAAAATATTTTTCATCCTAGACACAACATAGAAAGGAAAAGGAAAGAATATCCTTAGGATCAGAGGCCACCTAACAAATTAGAAACAAGAAATATACTGCATGATGAGGAACCTCCCTTTTGCATAACTTGTGATGGAACTCATGAGGAATCCCCTTGGCCCATATTTTGTCAAATTAATGAGCAAGCAGTTCTTAAAATGATCAACTATGTGGGTTATCCAAGGATGCCATATTTCATAAATATTGTAGGCCAAACTAACGCCATATCTAAAGAACATTGGAAAAAAACTAAGGAGCATATGCAAGAAAGTATAATGTTTCCAAGTATTTTGAGGAGAATCCTACATATGAGGATATTTAAGACATGGATAAATTCAAGGGAGCTACTTACTAGAGGAACAATAATGCTGAACCAACCAGGACAAATAAATATATTCCTAAGGTAATAACTCGTCATGTTGCTAAAGATTTAAATTTTTATTTTGGTAGTTGGAGAACTAATCAAAATATTCATGTACCTATAACTGAGATCCTTAATATTCCATGTCAGAAAGATAAGTTGTTGAAATCCATCGAAGGACCTAGGGACAAAATATTTGATAAAAATAAATAAAATGCTCATTCTAAGAAGAAAGGTTCCATTGAATATGCCCCCTTTATTCTACATAGCATGGATCCAATAAAATAAGATCATCTTCCTTTCTATGTATCTTTGACACTAAATGATCTTCTACTTCACAAGTGCATGTTATATTCTAGTGCTTCATCCAACATTATAACCAAAAAGGTTATGGAGTAGATAAATATGAAAATCAATGGTCCCTATCGTAATGTCTATGGCATCGACTAAAGTCTTATGGATACAGGTGGAATAGTTTTGAATCTACCAGTGAAATTGGAAAATACCTCGATATTCATTTAACTATGGATATGCTAGTGATTGATGTTCTAGACAATTAGGGTGTGCTCATATCAAGAAAGTAGTCTACATTTTTAGGACATTGTATTCAAATGGATTGGACTTATGAAACCATACTTGTATCATAAAACAAACAAGTAAAGCTCCATAGAGAACATTAAAGGAAATCCTGTGTGGAAGATCCCAATAAGTTAGCAAATGAATGTCTACGGTACATATAATTTTGCGAATTATGTTATTTTATCAAATTTCTCAGATCCAATTAAGAAAAAATTGAAAGAAGAGAAGGTCAATGAAGTATGAAAAATATACTTCAGTGGGGCATATTTAAGGTCGGGAAAAGGGCTAGGCATAGTTATCATGTCACTAGCTAAGCAAAGTTTCAACTTTTCTTTATGGCTAGAGTTTGATGCATATAATAATGTAGCACATTATGAAGAACTCTTACTTGGCCTAGAAACTTTAAAGGACACAGGGATTAATATTTTGAACATCAAAGTATATTCTCACTTAGGAGTTTCACAAGTTAAAAAAAAAAATTCCTGTAAGAGTGATAGATTGGAAAATTATAGGAATACAATCTAGCATTTTATGGAATGGTTTGATGCAATGGATCTTTATAGAAATATCTATAGAATAGAACAATTTGGGAGAAAAGTTGGCAATAGTAGTTTCCACCTTTCAACCCATTGAGGAACTAAACAATGGTGATGGTAAGATTGAGAGAAATTTTAGGCCACCAGCTCTTGTCAATGTGGATCATTGGCAATTTTTTCAAAGTGATGAGAAAATATTGAGGTTTATCCATACTGTCCAATATTTTTTGGATTGTCAAATTAGATACTTGGAGCAATAAAAAGAGTATTAGCAAGAGAAAGATAATATAAAAAATGAGCTTCCTAGGGGAACTGTGATATTAGTCCAAATATTTGATAGACAAGATATTCATAAAAAAAAGAATCAATAAAGATAGGGGCATACATTGACGTGAATATTGGTATAAATAAAGAGCCTAAAATTATAAAAAATGGAAAAGGTAAATGAGAAAAAAGAAAGAAAAGACCTAAGAAACCTTGTGTAAGTGTATTAGGTTTTTTATTTTATTTTAGTTATGAAAAAATAAAATCATATCAGGAGGAAGTATTTTAACACACCATCCTTCTTAGGAAATAAGTAAAAAAATCAAGGCTTTTCATCAAAGGGAAATAAACCCTAAGTTGGCCCTGATGGTGCAAAGGAATTGGCTTCTAGAATCATTGCAATGACATGACATTCATATTGGTGGTACAACTTAATAGTAGTGAAAAAAGAATGGAATAATAAGGATATGTGCATATTTTATAAATCTTAAGATATCATGTCTAAATGAAAATTATCCACTTCCCAACATGGAGACTTTGCTTTAAAAAAGTAACAAAATCTGGGATGATGTCCATGTTGGACGGGTTTTCTAGATATAATAAGGTGCTAGTAAAGAAGGAAGACCAGCATCAGACTACCTTTACTACACCTTGGGGAACCTATTAGTACATGTGAATTCCCTTTGTCTTGTTAAATGTGGGTACCACTTTTTAGAGAGCCATGTTATTTTCCTTGAAGGATCTAATAGGAAAAGTTATTGAAATTTATCAAGATGAATTAATTTTATTCTTAAAATAAATGTTAGACCATGTAAGTCATATAATGAAAGTTTTTGAAATATGTTATAAATACGACATCTCCCTTAACTTGACCAAGTCAGTTTTCTGTGTTGATAAAGACAAACTTTTAGGTCAAATCATTTCCAAGGATGGGGTTAAAGTAGATCTAGAGAGATTTGAAGCCATTATAAAGGTCCCTTTAATGCAAAATAATAAATCCCTTCAGTCATTCAATGGACAAATTAAATTTATCAAGAGGCATTCCTAACTTAGTTGAACTAATGAATCCTATGCAAAAATTGTTTAAAAAATATGCTAAGTTTGAGTGGAGTAAGGAAGGAAGCGAATCCTTCAAAAGTATAAAGGATGTTATTTCTATATCACTTATCATAATAATTCATGATTATTCTAAATACTTCTAGATATTTTCCTTCGCATTAGAATATACAATTGCATGGGTATTGCTGCAAAAGAATGATGAAGGGAAAGATCAACCCATCATTTTCATGAGTAGGGAATTGCAAAATTTATAATTAAAATATGTTAGTTTTTCAAATTTATTTTACTTAGGACCTCTATCTGAAAGAATAACAAGCACATTAATACATCAAAGGTACATAAGATACACAAGACACATAGATTTTCATCGGGGAAACCATAAAGGAGAAAACCCCAAAAACTTCCTCAGAATAGTTTGGGCAGAAAGACAAGTTGAAAAGATAGAATAACCGAAGAACAATATGTTCGCAACAACTCTCTATCCCTCCTCTTCCTCTCTCTCCTAAAGCACACATGAGAGAGAAAGTGAAGTGTGTGACAAATGAGGATGGTGCCTCCTTATTTATATTCTTCTATTGATTTGTTAACTCAACCACTAGGTCATCTAGGTCACTTGTGGGGATGACATACCTAGTAATACACATAAAAACATTTTCCCTTATTTAACCTGGGGACTATTTCCCCAACTTACAACAGAGGGCTTACCTCAGTGACCATACACAATGATGACATTCCCAAAGAAGGAACACACATCTCCGATGTGGGTACAATAATATACAACAGTAGTATACATCAGAATATATTCTAAAGTTATAATTACAACAACACTTCCTCTTAACTAGGAAGGTATTCTCTCGCCAAATTCATCAACACATTTGGTCCTCGTCACTGAGTATTCATTGTCGCTGCTGCCATTGTCCTCATATTATCCAATCTATCACATCTATTTGCCATAGGATTTTTCTACACATTCATCCCTTTTTTCATGTTGGATGTATTCCTAGACCTCATTCACGTATTCATCATATCCACGAGCAAGATATCGTGTATCTATAGAACATGACCATTCTTTACATTGCCACTACAATAACTTGTGTCTCCTACTATCTTCTCGTCGTATCATATCATCGTATAGGTATAGCCCATGACCTTCTTTACATTTCCACTGCAATAACCTACATTTCCTACCATCATCTCGTCGTCATCACGTAGGTACAATCCAATAATTTATTTACATTGCCACGACAATAACTTGTGTTTCCTACCTTTATGTTTTCATATCCAAAGCATCTCTTTTGTCCTGCATAAAAAAAACAAAGCACACAAATCATAGCTCAAATGCAGACCACCTTCATTCTATCAACATAGGAACATGTTAGGATGTCACCAAGAAAATCCTGCATCTACCACTATGTGAGAACCTTCTAGGTGAACCTCAGATGCTTCGCGACCTTATCATCTCAACATGGGAACACATACATATATAGATATATATGTAGAACTTATTACGTCTAATAAAAATTGTACATGAGTACTTTTATATTATAGTTCAACCTCAAGGACTTATTACATCTAAACAACCTACATCTAGGACCCTTTCTGTTCAAACAACCTTCGTGGTGTATTACATCCAAGTAGCATGCGTACCACGCTGGGGATCTTTTTACANGGACTTATTACATCTAAACAACCTACATCTAGGACCCTTTCTGTTCAAACAACCTTCGTGGTGTATTACATCCAAGTAGCATGCGTACCACGCTGGGGATATTTTTACACTCAGACAACACACAAGACTTATTACATCCAAATAACACGCGTACCACACTAGGACTCATATTTACATTTGGATCACCTTTCTCAAGACAAATTATGTCTGAGTAACCTGCGTATCATGACAGGACTTGTATTTACACTTAGAAAACATACAGGACTGATTACGTCCAAGCATCCTACTTCACCAGTATTTTTCCTGCTTAGACAATATGTCTCATATCCCATGTGAGATATCATGCATCGGTGTATTCTAGTCTCCTGTTATTTATAGCATAGAAACAGATCCGTATTGATTACATCCAAGGATAACCTATGAGCATCACCGATACTGATTACATCCAAGGACAACCTATCATACTAATAACATTTGAGCAACTTACAAACTTCCCCAGGATTTTACACTCAGACAACCTGTCTCACCAACTATGATAGAACTCATCACTCCCTCTTTCAATAGGTATCATTCTGGATCACAACAAGACATTCTATGAAGTACTTGAACTTCACTCTAGCTATTTCTAGCATAGAATCACATCAGGATTAATTATGTCAAAGGATAACCTGCAATATTCTCTAGGTATTATTACATCCAAGGACAACCTACACGACTGATTACATCGGAGAAACCTATGAACTTTGCTAGGAATTTTGCACTTGGATAACTTGTATTTCCAGCTATGCTAGAATCTATCACTCCCTCTTTCGAGAGGCCTCAATCTGGATCACATAATCGAGCTTCATTTCCTCTCTCTGCATCATACAAAAAATGAAAGTCCTATCAATCAAATCATATAGTAGATTTCAAAAAACATACTACCTCACAACTAGACAAGAAAGTGGAAACATATTTTTCCTCGGTTGTATTTAGCGCCATGTAGGGCTACATCCTTCCAAACCAATAGATCATACTGGATCTCAAACTGAAGAAGCAACCCAAAGTTCTCTTCCTCTTAGTGTCACTTCCTACCCAATACGAATCAACATAACCATGTAGGCTAGTCTTATGATTCGTATCATAATTTATCACATACTCAAATGTACCCTTCAGGTACCTCACTACATGCTTTACAGCAACCAGGTAAACATGTCTCAGAAATGCCAGCAACTGGTTCAGGGTGTTCACAACAAAGCATATGTCTGATCTCATATTAGTCAGATACATAAATGAGCCAATCATATAATGATATATCGTGGCATCAACTGACTCTGATGAAGCATCACATAGTAGCTTCAGGTTTGATGCCATAGGTGTGGCTATAAACTTGCGGTCCAACATTCTGAATTTCATTAGAATCTCCAATGCATACTTTCCTTCACCAAAGAAAATCCCATCCCCATTCTACCACACATCCATTCCTAAGAAGTAGTGCATCATCCATAGGTATTTTATTTCAAACTTGGTGGCAAGTCTCCTCCTTGCATCTTTAATGAGTTCATCCTCTCTTTCTAGGAACATGACATCGACATATAGAAGGATCATCATTAGTCTTCCACCTTCAACCTTGTAGTAAAGGTTGCAATGCACTTTAATCCCAGTAAAGCCTATGCCCATCAGTAAGTTGTCCATCCTACCATACCATGTCAAACTTGAGGATCTTTTGTAGTCACTCCTTCTGAAGTGGAGTATCATCCTCCCTCTACATTTTTCATTCTATGTATTGAAACATTATGTACTGGAGTTACAAGTAGCTTCCTATGCTACGTATATTCTATGTATCCATCTAAGGTCACTGGATACCAATATCATATATCTTTACCTTTGTTGAAAAGTTCCTCTTGTAGTCATTTGTGAGCTTTTCATCCTCTATAGGATTTGATATTCAAACTTGTATCAAATGTTAATCTCTTCATCACTCTAGCTGATATTCAAGCTCCTCATGTAACTACATGTGTTATCCCATGGGTGCCTTCTGAGCTTGTACATGGCCTTCTTATATTTTCACACATGAAACTTCCTGTAATGTGTCTCAACTCCCATTGGTTTCTCTACATACACTTCCTCCTCGAATACAACATTCAAGAATGTTGTCTTGATATCCACTTGGTGTATCTCCCATCTCATACCTATACATATGGATCTAATGGAAGTTTACCTCGCAACTGGTGCAATGTCTCCTCGTAGTCTATGCCTTCTTTCTGTGAGAATCCTCGTGCTACAAATATTCCCTTATATCCCTCGATGCTGTCATCTGCTACATCCTAGATCATGTAGTTCCATATGGAAAACACTAAGAAATTCCCTTCAGTTATCGGAAACACATCCTAGACGTCATGCCCCTTGATCAACTGGTACTCTTTGATCATATTCTCCTTCCCTTTATTCTTGGATTATTATTCATAGATGGAAGGATCTACATCAATGCTATTGGTCAATAGTGTCATATAACAGGAGGGTGTATGAGGCCTCTTACTTCTTTGAAAGTATCATCATACTATTCTTCATCTTGGATTATTTCCCATTCCCAAGATGTTATTCATCTCTCGAGGTGGATCTACAGTTCTCTTTATATTCTTTTGAATCTCTTTCTTTCACCATGGTGTCTATAACCTGGGTATCTTTAGGTTCATCTTCTAAACTATCCTTACTTGTTCTTTGAAATGATCTGCATGTCAAGTTCATTTGCATAATTAGAAACATCGCAAAATTTCCAAAACATATCAATAGTGACAAATATATGTCACATAGTCTTGCAACTATCTTAGCCAATGCTACAACATTCATCCATATCTCGTACACATACAAGAACTTCTAGAGTCCTTCTACCCCAATGTTATTAATAGTGTGTACTACTCCTAATATGTCAGCAAAGAGGTTTCAATCTAGATAAGTAGCAATGGAATGGTGTACAACATCATTGACTTGTTACCCATCATGTGCAATTCAATAGTATACATGCAAAAACACAACCATACATAGTACATCAACTGAATATAAACAATTACACAACTAAACAATATCATGAAATTACAATGAACACTTATCATTGTTTGTTTGGTGGGAAGACTCCTTGATCCTTATGTCCATAAGCCACAACTACATCATTTCTTATCCAAATGCTGAGATGGATAAGAGGTTTTTCATGAGTGGAATCCTTCTCAATTAGAGTACATATTCCTCTATGCATGGTGTATATGGGGTTCACTGCAATCCTTTTTTTGATGTTGGAATCACATGGTAAGAAGCATAACGTTAATTTTTTCTTATTGTAATTATCAGTTGCATATTATCTTTATTTTTATTGTTGTTCTGTGGTTTTTAGATCTTTCTGCTCTGGTAGAGGCTAGTGATTGTGATCCAAATGAGACTTGCACAACTAGTGAACAGTTTCCTACAAGCATGCATGTTTTTGTTAATAATATATGTGTTTTTGTTCATAATAAATGTTGTACCTCCTTGTCGGCACCCAGTTATCTTAAGTTATAAAAGGAGTTTTTTTTAAAATATTTTACAATGTGAATTACTGCTTTTATATTTAAATAAAAAAGGTGGTAGCAATCAATTCACTTTATTGAGTAACTTTATTCATGCTTTCATTATTGTACATTCACTTATGTTTATGTTTTATGAGAATGTTATATCTTGAGAATATGTATTATACATGTTTTTTATTGTGAGAATTTCTATGATATTGATGTATAACTAATATTTTAAAGAACCTTGTTAATCTTAATTAGCAAATATCTTTGTGTGTACTTTAAAGGAATTAATCTTAAAGGAGAGAAATTTCTTCAACTTAATATTTATTTGAGTTATACATTACCATAGAAACCATTGATGTTTTGCATTTGTTTATGTTATCATGAATCATTTTCCTGTGCCTTTGGTGATAAGTATGATGATAGTTATAGAAGGTGCTACTAATAATTTATCTATAATTTGTTTATTTTAAAAATTGTTTGTGGTTTGAAATTTGTTTTATTTTCAAACTCTTTTGTTATTGTGGAGATTTAAATTGTGTATGCTTATTTGTTGTACCCTTTTGCAAGTTGATTATCTTAAGCCATAGAGTTTCTTGGACAACCAATATTTTCAAAGTGTTTTACTGCCTTTACATCTAAATAAAAAATGGGAGTAAATAAATATTCCCGCTTTTAAATACTTATGTAATATTCTCATCTTAAAGTGATCACTTTGTGGTTGAGTTTATAGTGAAGAGATAGAATTCATCACTTTGGTTTTGTTTATAGGGAATAGATGGTAATTCTTTTTGCATTATTTATATTTGGACTAAAATTTGAATGAAAATAATATTAAATTATAAAATACTTCCAAATTTTTAAATTAATTTTAATTAAATGTATTTAATTAACTAAAAACCAAAACCATTTCATATATGCTAATCTAATTTAAAATATTAAACATGATGATTATTATACATTTTTATAACATTTTCTTTCAAACCAATATTTATTGTTAAACCACCTATATGTATCTTTTTTCCCAAAAAAAACTCATAACTTTATTATTAACAAAGTTACATTCCACAAAATACATAACATTCTAAAATATGCTACTAGACTGATTAGAATTTTAGTGAGCATAATGCTCCAAAGTCCAAAAACATAGAAAACTAAATATTAATAACTCCAATTAATAGAAAACATAAAAAAATTAGTGAGCATAATGCTCATAAAGTCCCAAAACATAGAAAACTAATTATAAATAGCTCCAAATAATATAAAACATAAAAAAAACATTTCCGTAAACATCCATTCAAGCTATCTTAAATTTCTAGGAGCTGCTAATTCATTATATCAAAAGAAAAACATAGGGAGTCTCTAAAAACATAGGGAGTCTCTAACCCATGAAATCAAAAGGCTTTCCAACAAGAAAATACCATAAGGATGATTTAGAACAAATCCACCACGAGGCATGGACGAATTCAAAAATTTCTTCCTTATGATCTTTAGTAATAAGCCAATGACCCACCCACCCTTGGATAAAATAGTTGCTTCCATATTCCTTTCCCTATAGATGTGACTGAACTTTAAAAAACGCGAATTGATCATTCAAATAGAAGATCTCCTCTTAGACTCCCTACATTGATTTTCAATACTTTTTCATTTTTTCAGGGATCTATCCTCTTATAGACATAACTGCAAGTCCGATTGTCATGTTCATTTTTTCATTTTGTCATGTTCAATTTTTCTTTTTAGTGTAATATAAATATCCAAAATGTACCCAAAAAAAATAATTTTATGATTTAAATTGTTGTTAAATTTTGGCGAGGTAAAAAGATTTTTTTAATGTTTAATATATGTGTACATATAACTTGAAATGTTATCTTTCAATATTTGGATAATGTTAATCTAATTTATAATATATATTTCTAAACTTTAAATTTAAAGTTAAAAATTCGTGATGCATATGGGGTTCATTGCAATCCTCTTTTTAATGTTCATAAAACATGGTAAGAAGCATATCGTCAATTTTTTCTTATCGTAATTATCAGTTGCATATTATTTTTATTTTTTATTTTTATTGTTGTTATGTGGTTTTCAGATTTTTTTGCTTCTGCTACTGTGGTAGACCCTTATCGTCAATTTTTTCTTATCGTAATTATCAGTTGCATATTATTTTTATTTTTTATTTTTATTGTTGTTATGTGGTTTTCAGATTTTTTTGCTTCTGCTACTGTGGTAGACCCTAGTGACTGTGATCCAAATTAGACATGTACAATTGGTGAAGAGTGCCCTCCAAGTTGGCATGTTTGTGATCATAATATATGTTGTACTTTCTTGACTGGAGCAAGTTATCATAAGCCATAAAAGAGAAAAATACTTTATTATGTTAATTACTGCTTTTTATATTTAAATAAAAAAGTTGTCGTAATCAATTTACTTATGTTTATGTTTTATGAGGAAGTTATATTTTGAAATATGTGTTATAAATGTTGTTCATTGTGGAAATTGGTATGATATTCATGTATAACTAATCTTTTGATGAATCTAGTTAATATCAATTAACAAAGAGCTTTGTGTCTACTTTGAAGGCATTAATCTTAAATGAGAGTAATTTCTTCAACTTAATATAAATTTGAATTATACATTATAATAGCAGTCATTGTTGTTTTGCATTTGTTTATGTTATCATGAATGATTTTACTATGCATTTGTTTAGAAGTATGATGGTAGTTATAGAAGGCATTATGAAGAATTTATGTATATCTTGTATCATGATCTATTACATGGTACATCCTAATCAAGTGCATGTATTTTACACTAGAATAGTTGTCATGCTCAATATGCTTAATTAGATTAATGTATGAAATGATTAATCTAATTAAATATATTTATTTAAAATTACCTAAATATAATTTCTTTAATTTATATTTACATATATTATCACATATTTAAATACAATATTTATTTGTATGTGATACTTGAGTGTGATATAACATTATTTTTGAATCACTCTTTTATTTATATATATATATATATATATATATATATATATATATATATAT
>LPNX010257815.1:0-18668 GCA_001517045.1 Pseudotsuga menziesii | reverse complement strand
TATATGCATTGTACTATATTCCTCCATTTAATAGGTTTGTGCATGCAATCAAAAAGAGGAATAGTTTAGTACCCCTTGTTTTTTAAAATCACAACATCTAAAAAAAACTTACTTTATTTCATAAAAAACACGAGTTAAAAAAAAGTGAATCATTTAATGAATATAACCAAAAAATGATGTGCATTGTACATTAGCGCACATGTTTCTACTTTGCACATACAATTGTTAAGATGAATATCCTAGTACCCCTTCTTTGTAAAATTCACGCATCTAAAAAAACAATTTGCTTCATAAATAACACGAGAATTGAAAAGGAGGCACTTACTTGATGAATCGAATAAGAAAAAATTTCAAATTTACTTTACCACACCTTTTGTAGGTTTGTGGATGCAATTGGTAATAGGAAAATCTTAGTACCCCTTGTTTTTAAGAATCACGACATCTAGCAATAAATTACTTTATTTCTTTAAAAAAACATGAGTTTTTGAAAAACACCATTTATTTAATGAATCCTATCAACAAAGTAGACGCATTCTACTACATCGCTCCCTTTAATAGGTTCCTGCATGCAGTCGGTAAGAGGAAGAGCTTAGTACCCGTCGTTTGTGAAAATCACAACATCTAAAAAAACTTACTTTGTTTCATAAAAAAAGTGAGTTTAAAAAAAAATGATAATCATTTAATGAATATAACCAAAAAAGGATGCGCATTGTAAGTTATCCCACATTGTTCTATGTTGGATGTGTAATCGGTAAGAGGAATACCTTAGTACCCCTTCTTTTTAAAATTCACGGCATCTAAATGGCAGGATTTACTTGATGAATCGAATAAACAGTCTATTCAAAATTTAATTTACTGCACCTTTTTCTATGTTTGTGGATGTAATTGGTAATAGGAATATCTTAGTACCCCTTGTTTTTAAGAATCATGACATCTAAACATAAATTACTTTATTTCTTTAAAAAACACGAGGTTTTGAAAGACACGATTTATTTAATGAATCATTTCAACAAAATATATGCATTCTACTATATCACTCCATTTAATAGGTTTGTGCACACAATCGTAAAGAGGAATAACTTAGTACCCCTCATTTGTGAAAATCACAACATCTAAAGAAACCATACTTTATTTCATAAAAAACACGAGTTTTAAAAAAACACCAATCATTTAATGAAAATAAGTCGAAAAGGATGCGCATTGTACGTTAATGCACATTTTTGTACTTTGCACGTGCAATCGATGAGAGGAATATCTTAGTAGCCCTTGTTTCTAAAATTCACGACATCTAAAATAAACAATTTTCATCTTAAACAACATGAGTTTTAAATGGCGGCATTTGCTTAATTAATGGAATAAGCAAACTATTCAAATTCTACTTTACCACACCTTTTTGTAGGTTTCTGGATGCAATTGGTAATAGGAAAAGCTTAGTACCCCTCGTTTTTAAGAATCACAACATCTAAAACTAAATAACTTTATTTCCTTAAAACAACACGAGTTTTTGAAAAACACCATTTATTTAATGAATCCTATCAACAAGGTATACGCTTTCTACTATATCGCTCCCTTTAATAGGTTTGTGAATGCAATCAGCAAGAGGAATAACTTAGTACCCCCCATGTGTGAAAATCATGACATCTATAAAAACTTACTTTGTTTCATAAAAAACGTGAGTTTTAAAGAAAACGCCAATCATTTAATGAATATAGCCAAAAAGGGATTCGTATTCTATGTTATCCCACATTTTTTTCGGTTTCACCTGCAATCAGTAAGAGGAATAGGTTAGTACCCCTTGTTTTTAAAATTCACTACATCTAAAAAAAAACAAATTGCTTCCTAAATAACACGAGTTTTTAAAAGGCGACATTTACTTGATGAATCGAATAAGAAACTTCTTCAAATTCTACTTTACCGCACGTTTTTGTAGGTTTGTATACGCAATTGGTAATAGGAATAACGTAGTACCACTCATTTTTAAGAATCACGATATCTAAACATAAATTACTTTATTTATTTTAAAAACACGAGTTTTTGAAAGACACCATTTATTCAATGAATCCTATCAACAAAGTATACGCATTCTACTACATCTCTCCATTAAATAGGTTTGTGCATGCAATCGGCAAGAGGAATATCTTAGTACCCCTTGTTTGTGATAATGACAGCATCTAAAACAAACTTACTTTATTTCATAAAAAACATGAATTTAAAAGAAAATGCCAATCATTTAATGAATATAACCAAAAAGGGATGCACATTCTACGTTAACACACATTTTTTTATGTTTCATGTGCAATCAGTAAGAGGAATAGCTTAGTACCCCTTGTTTTCCAAATTAAAGAAATCCAAAAAAATCAATTTGCTTCTTAAATAACAAGAGTTTTTAAAAGGCAACATTTACTTGATGAATCGAATAAGAAAACTATTCAAATTCTTATTTAATGCAACCTTTTGTATGTTTGTTGATACAATTGGTAATAGGAATAGCTTAACACCCCTTGTTTTTAATAATCACGACATCTAAAAATAAATTTCTTTCTTTATTTAAAAAAAAATGAGTTTTTGAAAAACACCATTTATTTAATAAATCCTATCAAAAAAGTATACGTGTTATACTATATCTCTCCCTTTAATTTTTTTCTACATGTAATTGGCAAGAGGGATAGCTTAGTAGCCCTTGTTTGTGAAAATCAAAACATCTAAAAATCCTTACATTGTTTCATAAAAACTGTGAGTTTTTAAAAAATACCAATCATTTAATGAATATAACCAAAACAGGATGTGCATTCTACATTATCACACATTTTTCTATGTTGCACGTGCAATCGGTAAGAGGAATAGCTTAGTGCCCTTTGTTTTTAAAATTGACAATGTCTAAACAAAACCAATTTGCTTCTTAAATAACATGAGTTTTTAAAAGGTGGCATTTACTTGATGAATCGAATAAACAAACTATTCAAATACTACTTTACCACACCTTTTTCTAGGTTTTTGGATGCAATTGGTAATAGGAATAGCTTAGTACCCTCGTTTTTAAGAATCACGACATCTAAACATAGATTACTTTATTTCTTTAAAAAAAAGAAATGTTTAGAAAGAAACCATTTATTTAATGAATACTATTAAAAAAGTATCCGCATACTACTATATCACTCCCTTTAATAGGTTTGTGCATGCAATCGATAAGAGGAATAGGTTAGTACCTCTCATTTGTGAGATTCACAACATCCAAAAAAAATTACTTTATTTCATAAAAAAATGCGAGTTTGAAAAAAACACCAATCATTTAATGAATATAAGCAAAAGAGGATGCACATTCTAGGTTAACATGAGGTTTTGAAAGACACCATTTATTTAGTCAATCCTATCAACAAAGTATATGCATTCTACTATATCGCTCCTTTTCATAGGGTTGTGCATGCAATCGGCAAGAGGAATAGCTTAGTACCCTCATTTGTGAAAATCATAACATCTAAAAAAACTTTCTTTGTTTCATAAAAATTTGAGCTTTTAAAAAAACTCCAATCATTTAATGAATATAACCAAAAAAGGATGCGCATTCTATAGTATAACAGATTTTTCTATGTTGCACGTGAAATCAGTAACAGGAATAGATTAGTGCTGCTTGTTTTTAAAATTCACAACATCTAAAAAAACAAATTGCCTATTAAATAAAATGAGTTTTTAAAAGGTGACATTTACTTGATGAATCAAATAAAAAACTATTTAAATTCTAATTTAGTGGACCTTTTTTGAGGTTTGTGTATGCAATTTGTAATAGGAATAGCCTAGTACCCCTCATTTTTAAGAATCACGAGATCTAAACATAAATTACTTTATTTTTTAAAAAAACACAAGTTTTTGAAAAGCATCGTTTATTTAATGAATCCTATCAACAAAGCATACGCATTCTACTATATCGCTCCCTTTCATAGGTTTGTGCATGCAATCCGCAAGAGGAATATCTTAGTACCCCTTATTTGTGAAAATCACAACATCTAAAAAAACATATTTTATTTCATAAAAAACCCGAGTTTAAAAAAAAACACCAATAATTTAATGAATATAACCAAAAAAGGATATGCATTCGACGTTATCTCATATTTTTGATGTTCCACGTACAATCATTAAGAGGAATAGCTTAGTACCCCTTGCTTTTAAAATTCATGACATTTGAAAAAATTGCTTCTTAAATAACACGATTTTCTAAAAGGCAACATTTACTTGATCAATCAAATAAACAAACTATTCAAATTCTAGTTGACCGCACTTTTTTCTAGGTTTGTGTATGCAATTGGTAATAGGAATAGCTTAGTACCCCTCATTCTTATGAATCACGACCTGTAAATATACATTACTTTATTTCATAAGAGGAATAGCTTTCTTTTATAAGAGGAATAACTTTTTTGAAAAACACCATTTGGATACGCATTCTATGTTAACGCACATCTTTCTATGTTGCACATGTAATCAATAAGAGGAATACCTTAGTACCCGTTCTTTTTAAAATGCACGACATCTAAAAAAACTCAATTTGCTTCTTAAATAACATGACTTTTTAAATGGCTACATTGACATGATGAATCAAACAAGCAAGCTATTAAAATTCTACTTTACCGCACCTTTTTCTAGGTTGTGGATGGAAATGGTAATAGAAATAGCTTAGTACCCCTCGTTTTTACAAATCACGACATCAAAAAATAAATTACTTTATTTCTTTAAAAAACATGAGTTTTTGAAAAACACCATTTATTTAATGAATCCTATCAATAAAGTATACATATTCTACTATATTGCTCCCTTTAATACATTTCTGTATGCAATCAGCAAGAGGAATAGCTTAGTACCCCTTGTTTGTGAAAATCACAACATAAAAAAAAACTTACTTTGTTTCATAAAAAAATGCGAGTTTTTGAAAAAACACCAGTAATTTAATGAATATAACCAAAAAATGATTCGCATTCTACATTAATGCACATTTTTATATGTTGCATGTGCAATCAGTAAGAGAAATAGCTTAGTACCCCTTGTTTTTAAAATTCACGACATCTAAACAAATAATTTTGTTCTTAAATAACATGAGTTTTTATAAGGCAACATTTACTTGATTAATTGGATAAACAAACTATTCAAATTCTACTTTACTGCAGCCTTTTGTAGGTTTGATGATGCAATTAATAATAGAAATAGCTTAGTACCCCTCATTTTCAGGAATCATGACATCTAATCATAAATTACTTTATTTCTTTAAAAGAACATGAAGTTTTTTAAAAAAACATTTATTTAATGAATCATATCAACAAACTATATGCATTCTACTATATCACTCCATTTAATAGGTTTGTACATGCAATCGAAAAGAGGAATAGCTTAGTACATTTTGTTTTTTAAAATCACAACATCTTAAAAAAACTTACTTTATTTCATAAAAAACATGAGTTTAAAAAAAAAATCTAATCATTTAATGAATATAACCAAAATAGGATGCACATTGTACGTTAACACACTTTTTTCTATTTTGCACGTGCAATTGGTAAGAGGAATATCTGAGTACCCGTTGTTTGTAAAATTTACAACATCTAAAAAAACAATTTCCTTCTTAAATAACAAGATATTTTAAAAGGTGGCATTTACTTGATGAATTGAATAAGAAAACTTTTCAAATTTACTTTACCGCACCTTTTTGTAGGTTTGTGGATGCAATTTGTAATAGGAAAAGCTTAGTACCGCTCGTTTTTAAGAATCACGACATCTAAAAATAAATTACTTTATTTCTTTAAAAAAACATGAGTTTTTGAAAAACACCATTTATTTAATGAATTCTATCAACAAAGTATACGCATTCTACTACATCTCTCCCTTTAATAGGTTTCTGCATGTAATCATCAAGAGGAAGAGCTTAGTAACCCTCATTTGTGAAAATCACAACATCTAAAAAAACTTACTTTGTTTCATAAAAAAAGTGAGTTTTAAAAAAAATGCCAATCATTTGATGAATATAACCAAAAAGTTATGTGCAATGTATGTTATCCCAAATTTTTTTATGTCGCACATGTAAGTGGTAAGAGGAATACCTTAGTACCCCTTGTTTTTAAAATTCATGGCATCTAAAAGGAGGGATTTAGTTGATGAATCAAATAAACATACTATTCAAATTTTACTTTATTGCACCTTTTTTTATGTTTGTGGATGCAATTGGTAATAGGAATATCTTAGTACCCCTCGTTTTTAGGAATCATGACATCTAAACATAAATTACTTTATTTCTTTAAAAAGACATGAGGTTTTGAAAGACAATTTATTTAAAGAATCCTATCAACAAAGTATATGCATTCTACTATATCGCTCTGTTTAATAGGTTTGTGCATGCAATCGGAAAGAGGAATAGCTTAGTACCCCTCGTTTGTGAAAATAACAACATCTAAAAAAATATACGTTATTTCATAAAAAACATGAGTTTTAAAAAAACGCCAATCATTTAATGAAAGTAAGTAGAAAAGGATGCGCATTGTATGTTAACGCACATTTTTCTACTTTGCATGTGCAATCGGTAAGAGGAATATCTTAGTACCCCTTGTTTTTAAAATTAACGACATTTAAAAAAAAAATTCTTCTTTAATAACACGAGTTTTAAATGGTGGCATTACTTGATTTATTGAATAAGCAAACTATTCAAATTCTACTTTACCACACCTTTTTGTAGGTTTTTGGATGCAATTGGTGATAGGAAAAGCTTAGTACCCCTCATGTGTGAAAATCACAACATCTATAAAAACTTACTTTGTTTCATAAAAAACATGAGTCTTAAAGAAAAAGCCAATCATTTTATGAATATAACAAAAAAAGGATTTGCATTCTACATTATCCCACATTTTTCTAGGTTGCACATGCAATTAGTAAGAGGAATAGCTTAGTACTCCTTTTTAAAATTCACGACATCTAAAAAAAACAAATTGCTTCTTAAATAACACGAGGTTTTAAAAGGCGACATTTACTTGATGAATCGAATAAGAAACCTATTCAGATTCTTCTTTACCACACCTTTTTCTAGGTTTGTGTATGCAATTGGTAATAGGAATACCTTAGTACCCCTCATTTTTAAGAATCTCAACATCTAAACATAAATTACTTTATTTCTTTAAGAAACATGAGTTTTTGAAAGACACTATTAGGTCATGTTTTTGTTTTCTATCTTTTAATACTTTTATTTGTGTTTTGAAGCTTGGTTTTACTTTTTATTTCTAGAAAATTTTGTTTATTGGCATAATTTGAATTTTTTCCCTTTAGCCTTTATGTTATTTGATTTCTTAGTTTATTTTTACAAGTTTTGGTTTGATTTCATAATGAAAGAGCTTATATAAGGCTTATATGGATTGAAAAGGTCTAAAAAAATAGCATAAAAGATTGGATGAGACTCCTAAACCAAGTTTAAATCCATTCATTAGCTTAATTTTTGCAGATCATTAACTTGAATTTTCTTGTAGCGCAAGCCAGAAAACAATGAACACAGGTGCTACAAGAAAGTCGTGCAAAGTTAAAAATCATCTTTCAACGTTGCAGATATTTAGTTCTCGAAAGTGCTGATACTATGGTAGCATAGTGGTTTAGAGCGTCGATTGGAGATTTAGTTCTTTAAAGCGTCGACACTGCGGAAACACAATGGTATAAAGTTTCGACGAGGAAGCTAATAGAGCTTTCGATTGCAGAGATTTAATTCTCTAAAGCGCTGACACTACGACAGCACAATGGTATAAAGTTCTAACGAGGTAGTCGATAGAGCTTCTGATTGCAGAGATTTAGTTCTCTAAAGTGCCGATACTGCGGCAGCACAATGGTTTAAAGTTCTGATGAGGTAGTTGATAGAGCTTCTGATTGCAGAGATTTAGTTCTCTAAAGTGCCGATACTGCGGCAGCACAATGGTTTAAAGTTCTGATGAGGTAGTTGATAGAGCTTCTGATCACCGACTATGAAGCTAGTTGTTTATGTCGTCGACACTGCACTAACATAGTCGTTTAAAGCTCTGATGAAACAGTTGATACAGCTTTCGATTGCTGATTGGATTGCCTATCACGAGAAATATTAGTTGTTAGTTATGGGAGACGTCAATAATATAGGAACATTCAAATGTTCATCACTGTGACAAGTGTGAGTATCATCATGAAGGTGAATTGTAGTGGTTTCTTGCAAAAGTGAGGCAATAATGATAGCATACCATAATGAGACAGAGGCATTTCAAATCACTTTTTTTCATGAAATCTACGTAGAGAAGGTGGAGATCGTGGTTAATAATCAATACTTGAAAATCAAAATTTTGAAACAGAGTAAAATTGAGGACTTTGGGAAGCGGTCATCTAAATTTTTCAAAATGGTCAAAGAATATTGGGGCATGCAGTTTGACACCTAACAAATAGGAGAACTGAATTCCAGCAGTTGGATTAATCGTTTTAAGAGGTAGGCTGCGAACTGATTTTCAAGGTTCATTAATTTGGGTTTTTTGCTAACCAGAAGATTAATGACTAAATTGAGGATAGATTATCAGTTGTTAAAGCCTAATTGATACTAAATGATGGATGCTCCGTCATGAAATTAAAACTATTGTCCAGCTTAAATGAGAAGAGGTCAATTTAGAGTTTCCCTAAACAATATTATCTGTTAGTTTAACAAAATTCAAAGACAATCAAGCTGTGTTTTATTGAGAGAAGTTGTTTGAAAATTTTTCAAAATGAAAAAGAGTGGAAAGACCAATAGGGAAGAACCCTTAGACTTAACTTGGGTAAAAAAATTTCCATATTGTGTACAGTTGTTTGCAGAAGCAGGATGGTTAGTGTTCTTTAAAAGCATTGAAGGTTATCATTCAGAGGTTTCTTACAAGTTTGCTCAATGTTTATACAATGATGTAATGTCTTTTGACACCTTGAATTTCAAACTAACCAAGGAGTTACTAGCAGAAGCAACATGGATTCTTGATGAAGGAGAGTTCTGGTTCAAAAAGCTACCCTTCACCTTTGATGCTCAAAGATATCTACTTCCTAGTGTAGTAGCAGACTGGGGAAAAGGTGTTCCCATTCAAAACTTTAAACCTAAGTGGATTGAGCCTATTAACATATTGCAAAGCTATGTCACCTGTGAGGGTAGATTTGCCTTTGTGTTCAAATATGATTTTTGATTCCTTCAACATCTCAGTCGTGAATCTAAAATGAATCTTCGTTTTTGCTTTTTGAAAAGCTTATAGAAGATGTCATGTAGGGTGAGAGAACTCCACGACCATACAAAACAATTATTTTTTCACCATGGGATCATAAAACTCATCATAAGTACTGTATTGCAAAAAAGAGAAAAGACATCGGAGCATTTCTTATTTTGGTCAGGTTTCAATACTGAGCAGGAGGAACAATCTCAAAAAAGGAAAATAGATAAAGGTCAAACTCTGATTAAGAAGCTTAGAAAAAAGGTTATAGTCAAAGATGAAGAAACTGATAAACTAGGGGAAGCTTCGAATAAGGAAAATGAAAATATTGAGTTTGGACATCGAGTTAATGTTGAGGAAAGAAAAGTTCTATAGTCAAAGATGAAGGAAGTTGAGCCAGTTGAAGAAGTTTTACCTATAGAACCAGATCAATATGTAATGGAGGAGGTTAAGTAATAGAAGCAAAGCCCCATTATAGTACTTTCAGAAGAGGATAAAAAATACTTGTCTGATGTGGCTAGAGTTTCAGTTACTATTGAATCTAAGGTTTTTGTTAAGCAAGAAATCCACCCTCATTGTGATGAGGAAACGGTGTCCAGAAAGAAAATAATGAAGGTTGTTCAATTTGCCTCAGTAACTCATCAAGGAAAGGTTCTGAAGATGTTGGGAGAGGTTGGAGCAGTCTAGAGACCTAAGACAAGGCTGAAGAACAAACTTAGGTTAAACATGAAGAAGCTCCTGAATACCAAATTGGCTAAAGAAAAGTTTACAATAATAAAAGATTCATCATCTTAATAGAAATTGGATGATAGTGAAAATGACAATAAAGAAATTATGAAAATTAAAAAACCAATAGTATCAAAAGATAAGTCTATCTTCACTGACACTAAGATTTTTGATAACTTGTTGGACATTCAAAATCAAATGATTCAAGAACAACAACAAAATGAGGTAAAGAGTTCTTGTCTACAGAAAACATATATAGATGAAGAAGAAGTTCACTGCAATACTGAAATTGAAGAACATCCACAGATTCATGTTACCTCCACAGAGCTTATGAAGGAGGATGAAGAAATCTATAAGAAATTGAAAATCTTATGGACACCAGAAGGGATGATAACAATCTCAAGAGACACATGTATTGATTCTGAAAAGGAAAACCTACAAAGAACCATTAAGCAATACAAATATCAAGTTTAATATATCCATGAAACAAATGATGGATTAATTACTGCAAACATGAGACATAGAGAAGACATGGAATAGGTTAACAGTCATTACCAGGAATTAATCGCAGTTTCTATGGAAGCTCTTAAAAGGAAAAGGAAAACAGAGAATCAGTTCACACAGCTAAAGCAGACTATCCAGGTGCTAACTCAGTAGAACGAGGAGTTGACAAGGAGGGTTGCAGACTTGGAGGTAGATCATTTGAAGGCTTTAGAGGGGATTGGTTTACTAACTGAAGCAGCTAAAGACTTGTAAAGTTAGTTAAGAGAGTCAGTTATTAGTTAAGTTTGGAAAGTCATTTTATTTTTGTCTAATGATAGTTTAGATTGAATTATTCGATAGATATCCTAAAAGGAGTTAGGGTTTAGTTATTCAACTGATTTTGAAAGAATAGGATAAATGTAAGTCTGAATGAAGACAAATGGTTCAAATTTTTGCTGGCAAGGGGAGGCTATCAGGATTTGTTTATGAGCTAAGTAAAAGACTCTTATGTGTTTTTTATGACTAAAATATGAAATATATGCATTATATACCCTTCAAATTATTGACTGGTTTCATTTCTAATTTCTGTTAATTACTGAGTTGGTATATTCATTTCCTGTTTAATGTTTTTATGCTTGAAATGCTTGCTAACTGTGGGTGAAATTCAGTGCTGTATTTACTCTGTTGCATTATGGTTTATATGTTATGCATCCCATTCATTTAAATGTTCATGATTTAGTGTTTTCTTTGGTCATATGAATTTTTTCCCTCTTGTCTTCAAAGTGTTCAACCAAAACCTTATAAAACCTTATTTTACTTTCTTGTGATTTTTTGAGATTGTGTTGGCTTGTTCTTCAGTAGTCTGGGAACAATTTATGGCGCTAACAGACACCATTTATTTAATGAATCCTATCAACAAATAATATGCATTCTACTATATCTCTCCCTTCAATAGGTTTGGGCATGCAATCATCAAGACAAATATCTTAGTACCCCTCGTTTGTGAAAATCACAACATCTAAAAAAACTTACTTTATTTCATCAAAAATGCAAGTTAAAAAAAAAATCCAATCATTTAATGAATATAACCAAGAAAGGATGCACATTCAACATTAATGCACATTTTTTTATGTTGCGCCTGCAATTGGTAAGAGGAATAGCTTAGTACCCCTTGTTTTTAAAATTAAATACATCCATAAAAATCAATTTGCTTCTTAAATAACACGAGCTTTTAAAAGGAGACATTTACTTGATGAATCAAATAAGAAAACTATTCAAATTCTTATTTAATTCAACTTTTTGTAGGTTTGTGGATACAATTGGTAATAGGAATAGCTTAACACCCCTCATTTTTAAGAATCATGACATCTAAAAATAAATTTCTTTGTTTCTTTAAAAAAACACAATTTTTTGAAAAACACCATTTATTTAATGAATCCTATCAAAAAAGTATACGCATTCTACTATATCTCTCTGTGGCGTCCCCGACCCTCCAACTAGTGAAGAGGACACTATGATACATCAAATCATCTGGGCATATAGCTCCATGAACATGAAACATACATACATATAGTGTTGAAGCATGATACTTAAAACATAAAACATTTTATGAAGCATAATCATTCATGTACACAAGAGAAGCAAAACATATCAATCAGCATTCATGCATATAGATCATCATTTAACATGTATATAATCATTCATCAACGGTAATTATAATTGTAGATACAAGTTAGGCAAGAATACTTATCTTATGAAGAACTTGTTCTGCAACAAGCTACATCGTTGCAATGTTCCACCCAACCATAGGCTCGTGTGCTCTTTAATTTCTCAGCAATGTTGCCACGCTTGAGCTGGACATGATTCTCCAAGGAATAAGGAACTAACAGGCTTACACATAGCCAAGGATAACAACCCACAAGGGTACATAGTTCAGCCAAGCCAACACAGTTGGGCTTATTAGGTGAACAATGGATCAGCCAAGCCAATAGAGTTGGGTTTATCAGGCCATCCAGGAGTTGGGAAATGCTAATGCTAACCCGGTGCACTGACACCAGAACCAGCCTAGCTTCTAGAACACCCACACACACCCAACACAAGGAAATTAGTCATTTATCTACAATGTAGTCCCTTAGACCCTGATCTCCCTTCCAATTCTATTCAGGCGTTGTGGAGAAGAAAACCGGCTCAACGGCTCTATCTGTGTGGTTCACAACCCACTAGGTTTACCAAGCATCTCATGCCCTCATTCACCACTCCAATGCAATATGAGGACAAAACATATGCATGCAAGCAGCCAAATAGCTATTCAAGCTTCTAGAGGGAAAAACACAGTCCGTCCATTATGGCAACCAATAGCCCAGAGCAATTTCTCAATGCAATCATGGCCAAACAGCAGTCAACACACACACATGAACCCACAACACCTACTCCTCAATACGATCGCTGTGAGACTTGCACAGACCAGAAAATGGTAAGGGAACAAACTCTCAAACTACAACTGATGGAAAAGGTCACTCGAAAACAAAACTGGGAAAGAAATTACGGCCACAGCCCAGCAATAGAGTAGCAGTCTTCAGCTCATGATTCAACGATGAAGGTTGGAACAAATTCCTAGTACAAAAATGCATGGGGAAAATTGATTCTTTGCCTGAAATGGAAAGAACACAACACACAGACCGACGATCGGTGATGAAACCACAACAGTCTAACAATGGTGGTAAATATGAACGCTCTGCATGAGCAAGGGAATAATACTCATAGAATAGAAATGCATGAGAGACAAAGGGCGAACCCCAAACAAAGGAATGTTTATTCCTTTAACTAAGTCCATGTGAGGTGAATGAACAACCACCGTTTGGTTAGTGGACAGGCCACCCAAAATCTAGAAGGTGGTCATGGAGAGAGTGCAGGCACGTGGGGAGAATGGCCATCGTGGCGTAGTGGCCTTGCTATCAGCAAATAGATGCACCACTAACAACAAAACAATGAAGGTGGTGGTTGGATGAGATAGGGGAGGGTGAGTGAAGAGAGTGGTGACACATGGCTTTTCCCCTCCATGGCTCAGGATTTAGCTTTCCCCCTCCTTACCCTTAGAAAATCATGCCCCTTCTCAATTTAGTTGCAGTGAACATAGTTGGCTGGGTTATTTAATTAAATGCGTGTTTACATGATGCCACATTTAATATATATGCTGCATGTTACGATATACCATCAGTGACCATTTGAATCCAAAAAATATCATAACCAAATCATGGTGGGGCCTTGTCCTTTAGCTCTGCACCAAGATCATTTACAAGATATGTATCATATATACTAAATGCAAGTGGGGTCAAAACCGGGGTGTTACACTCTCCCTTTAATTTTTTTCTGCATGCAATCAGCAAGAGGGATAGCTTAGTACCCCTTGTTTTTGAAAATCACAACATCTAAAAAACCTTACTTTGTTTCATAAAAACCATGAGTTGTTTAAAAAAATCCAAACATTTAATGAATATAAAGACAAAAGGATGTGCATTCTACGTTATCACACATTTTCTATGTTGCACGTGCAATCGGTAAGAGGAATAGCTTATTACCCCTTGTTTTTAAAATTCACGATGTCTAAAAAAAACCAATTTGCTTCTTAAATAACCTGATTTTTTAAAAGGAGACATTTACTTGATGAATCGAATAAACAAACTATTCAAATACTACTTTATCGCACATTTTTCTAGGTTTTTGGATGCAATTGGTAGTAGGAATAGCTTAGTACCCTCATTTTTAAGAATCACGACATCTAAACATAAATTACTTTATTTCTTCAAAAAAACATGATGTTTAGAAAGACACCATTTATTTAATGCATCGTATCAACAAAGTATTCGCATTCTACTATATCACTCCCTTTAATAGGTTTGTGCATGTAATTGACAAGAGGAATAGGTTAGTAACCCTCATTTGTGAAAATCACAACATCTAAAAAAACTTACTTTATTTCATAAAAAAACACGAGTTTAAAAAAAACGCCATTCATTAATGAATATAACCAAAAAGGGATGCACATTCTAGGTTAATGCACATTTTCTACGTTGAACGTGCAATCTGTAATAGGAATAGCTTATTACCCCTTGTTTTTAAAATTCACGACATCTAAATAAATCAATTTGCTTCTTAAATAACATGAGTTGTTAAAAAGCGGCATTTACTTGATGAATCGAATAAACAAACTAATCAAATTCTAGTTTACCAAACATTTTCCTGCATTTTTGCATGCAATTGGTAATAGGAATAGCTTAGTACCCCTCATTTTTAAAAATCACAACATCTAAAAATAAATTGCTTTATTTCTTTAAAAAACATGAGGTTTTGAAAGACACGATTTATTTAATCAATCCTATCAACAAAGTATACGCATTGTACTATATTGCTCCTTTTCATAGGGTTGTGCATCCAATCAGCAAGAGGAATAGCTTAGTACCCCTCATTTGTGAAAATCATAAAAATGTGAGTTTTAAGAAAAACTCCAATCATTTAATGAATATAACCAAAAAAGGATGCGCATTCTACAGTATCACAGATTTTTCTATGTTGCACGTGAAATCAGTAAGAGGACTAGATTAGTGCCCCTTGTTTTAAAATTCACGACATCTAAAAAAAAACAAATTGCTTCCTAAATAAAACAAGTTTTTTAAAGGCAACATTTACTTGATGAATCAAATAAAAAAACTAATTAAATTCTAATTTACCACACCTTTTTCTAGGTTTGTGTATGCAATTTGTAATAGGAATAGCTTAGTAACCCTCATTTTTAAGAATCACGACATCTAAACATAAATTTCTTTATTTCTTTAAAAAGCACAAGTTTTTGAAAGACACCATTTATTTACTGAATCCTATCAACAAAGTATACGCATTCTACTACATTGCTCCCTTTAACAGGTTTGTGCATGCAATTGATAGGAGGAATAGCTCAATACCCTTCATTTGTGAAAATAACAACATCTAAAAAAACTTACTTTGTTTCATAAAAAACGTGAGTTTTTAAGAAAAGACCAATAATTTAATGAATATAACCAACAAAGGATGTGCATTCTATGTTATCACACATTTTTGTATGGGGCACATACAATCGCTAAGAGGAATAGCTTCGTATCCCTTATTTTTAAAATTCATGACATTTAAGAAACAATTTTCTTCTTAAATAACACGAGTTTTAAAAAGGTGGCATTTACTTGATGAATCAAATAGACAAACTATTCAAATTCTACTTTACCGCACCTTTTTCTCTGTTTCTGGATGCAATTGGTAATAGGAATAGCTTAGTAACCCTCGTTTTTAAGAATCACGACATCTAAACATAAATTACTTTGTTTCTTTAAAAAAACTTGAGGTTTTGCAAGACCCCATTTATTTAATGAATCCTATCAACAAAGTATCCACATTCTACTATCTCAATGCGTTTAATAGGTTTGTGCATGCAACCAGCAAGAGGAATAGCTTAGGAACCCTCGTTTGTGAAAATCACATCTAAAAACACTTACTTTATTTAATAAAAACACGAGTTTTAAAAAACAACCCCCAATCATTTAATGAATATAACCAAAAAAGGATGTGCATTCCATGTTAATGCACATTTTTCTACATTGCACGTGCAATCGGTAAGGGGAATAGCGTAGTACCCCTTGTTTTTAAAATTCAAGACACCTAAAAAAAATCAATTTGCTTCCTAAATAACACAAGTTCTTAAAAGGTGGCATTTACTTGATGAATCGACTAAGCAAACTATTCAAGTTCTACTTTATCGCTTCTTTTTGTAGGTTTGTGGATGCAATTGGTAATAGAAATAACTTAGCACCACTTAATTTTAAGAATCATGGCATCTAATAATATATTTCTTTATTTCTTTAAAAAAACACGAGTTTTTGAAAAACACCATTTATTTAATGAATCCTATCAACAAAGTATACATATTCTACTATATCGCTCCCCTTAATTTGTTTGTGCATGCAATTGGCAAGAGGGATAGTTTAGTACCCCTCGTTTGTGAAAATCACAACATCTAAAAAAACTTACTTTGTTTCATAAAAACCAAGAGTTTTTAAAAAAACACCAATGATTTAATGAATATAACCAAAAAAGGATACGCATTCTATGTTATTACACATTTTTCTATGTTGCACATGCAATCGGTAAGAGGAATAAATTACTACCCCTTGTTTTTAAAATTCACGACGTCTAAAACAAATCAATTTGCTTCTTAAATGAAACAAATTTTTAAAATGCGACATTTACTTGATGAATCGAATAAAAAAACTATTCCAATTCTACTTTACCACACCTTTTTCTAGGTTTTTGGATGAAATTTGTAATAGGAATAGCTTAGTACCCTCATTTTTAAGAATCACGACATCTAAACATAAATTAATTTATTTATTTAAGAGAATATGAGGTTTTTAGAGACACTATTTATTTAATGAATCCTATCAACAAAGTATCTGCCTTCTACTATATCACTCCTTTAAAAGGTTTGTGCATGCAATTGGCAACAAGAATAGCTTAGTACCCCTTGTTTGTGAAAATCACAACATCTACAAAAAATCTTACTTTATTTCATAAAAAATGTGAGTTTAAAAAAATGCCACTGATTTAATGAATATAATGAAAAGAGGATGCACACTCTAGGTTAATGCAGATTTTTCTATGCTACATGTGCCATCGGTAAGAGGAATATCTTTTTACCCCTTGTTTTTAAAATTCACGACATCTTAAAAAAACAATTTGCTTCTTAAATAACAAGATTTTTTAAGAGGCGGCATTTACTTGATAAATCGAAAAACAAACTATTCAAATTCTAGTTTACCACACCTTTTTCTAGGTTTGTGTATGCAATTGGTAATAGGAATAGCTTAGTACCCCTCATTTTTTATGAATCACGATATCTAAACATAAATTACTTTATTTCTTTAAAGACACAATTTTTTTGAAAAACACCATTTATTAAATGAATCCTATCAACAAAGTATGTGCATTCTACTATATTGCTCCCTTAAATACGGTTGTGCATGAAATCAATAAGAGGGATAGCTTAGTACCCCTTGTTTGTGAAAATCACAACATCTAAAGAAATCTTAGTTTATTTCATAAAAAACGCGTGTTTAGAAAAATGCCAATCATTTAATGAATATAAGCAAAAAAAGATGCACATTATAGGTTAACGTGCATTTTTCTACATTGCATGTGCAATCGGTAAGAGGAATAGCTTATTACCCCTTGTTTTTTAAATTTACGACATCTAAAAAAATCAATTTGCTTCTTAAATAAAATGAGTTTTTAAAAGGTGGCATTTATTTAATGAATCGAATAAACAAACTATTCAAATTCTAGTTTACCACACCTTTTTCTAGGTTTGTGTATGCAATTGGTAATAGGAATAGCTTAGTACCCCTCATTTTTAAGAATCATGACATCTAAACATAAATTACTTTATTTCTTTAAAAAACACGAGTTTTTGAAAGACACCATTTATTTAATCAATCCTATTAACAAAGTATATGCATTCTAATACATCGCTCCCTTTAATAGGTTTGTGCATGCAATCGGCACACTAGTACAAGTGATAAATTTTTCCATGGCAAAAACGTGGCAATATCCACGAAAAATTGTGGATAATGCCATGTCTAAGTGTTTTTTTCTCGTGGAAACAATTTCGTCGCAATAGAGACGACCCCTAATTTGCGTCGCAAGAGTGACAATGTTCTATATTTTGTTAGATGTCTAAGTCGTCGCTATATCCACGCCTGGCCGTCTCTATATCCACGCCGGGCCGTCGATGTATCCACGGTGAGCCGTCGCTATATCCATGGTGAGCCGTCGCTGTATCCACGGCTGTGAAATTTTTTTAAAAATTGTCGTCGCTGTATCCACGGCTATAACTGTTTTTAAAAAAAAATACAAATGCCATAAGACCAATTCCATGTGGAAGTAGGTCATAATCCTTACATAATTAGTATACCCCCCTCACATGCATACATACATCTCGCACATCTTTATCTCATGCTTCATTACAATTTATCTCGCACATCTTCATTACATGCTTCATTACCATGGTTTAAACTTTAAACAATGACCCATAACCTCAATATCTAAATGTTAAGCTGGTTTGGTCAGTGGTCACATGTCACTAACATTTAAAGTGACCCTTATTCAAATATTTAAGTTTGCTAAACATTGGAGTGTAACACAGAAATAATACTCATCTTTTTCAACCATATAAATTGGTGGTCACGT
>LPNX010257811.1:316017-336805 GCA_001517045.1 Pseudotsuga menziesii | reverse complement strand
CTCAAATACATAATAGAAACATCCCGGAATAAACATCGGGTTACAATATATGAAATACATAGAAGAATACATTCCGAAGTTACATATACATCAACAAACTCTCATATCATTTGTTTGAGCTTTGAGTTGGAAAATTGTAGTAAAATATTTATAGAAATTGTCATTTAAGCATAAATTAATCGATGCAAGTACATAAACCCACAGCATTCTGTATGTAGAGGCAGCCATATGTGCGAAAAGAATTATTTAACTTTATAAAGATTAATCAGCTTTGGTGTTATTTCTTGTGTGCAGAAATGGTGGATGTTAACCAGAAACACAAAGCATTACAAACTCTTTCTGACTATAACATCAAAACCATACGGAACATGGAAAAACGCTCTACAAAAAGTTAATGTTTAAACATGTGAACCTTTGTGTGAATATGGTGTGGCAGTTTTGCAAAGAACATAGATAGTCGGTATCATATTGTATGCCATCAGATTTAAACTCAGTACTAAGAAAGCTGAACAAGCTCAAGCTCAAGCACTAAGATCCTGAGTTTGCTCTTGAAGAGGCCAGAAGACTTGATACTCAGTTATGTTAGCGGAGAGAAGTGAAAAAGAAAGTCTTACTGGAAGTGGGTTACCCCCTGGTTTAAGCTTCTCTGAGAAACGTATAGCGCTAGCTAACTATGCTAAAAATTTGGATTGCACCTAAATCTCTCACTAACAACTCCAAATAATCGATCTTAATCCCATCAGTCGATGCATTGCCAATGATTCACCTTGACCTATCTAGTTTAGAAGCTTAACTATTTACGTTTGGTAACACCTCACCGACAATATAGAAACATGCTACACATTCTTGTCACACAAGCAATTGATACTGAATCTAACAGGAACTTGGTTTGGTTTTGTGTAATATAAATGTGCTTATTAAAAGACTTTTAAATTACGTCATCATTTTGCAATCGCTGAATACAATTCTAATTCGATACACAGATGATTGCACATCGAGCCTCCCATTTTCGTTTGCACTATAGGCGGACAGTAGAGTTCGGTTGCTTAAAGAGTTAAGGTAAAGAGTTAAGGTCTGTCGCGACACAACGAAAGAAATCAGCGGCTGTCGTCTGTTGCAAGATAACAGAGCTAGTCCGTGTCTGTTAGGTAGATACTAGGGTTTCTGTATCCGGGAAAGAAGATAGGGTTTCTTTACTGTTTTCACAGACTCTGGTGCACCCAATTCGGAAGCTGGCTCGCCATGTTCTACACCAAAATGGCCACACTGTTCTACACTAAAATGCCCATATTACGCTAAAATGCCCATATTGTCTATATAGATTCTAGGGTTTCCAACAATTTAAGCAATGGCTCGCACCTTTTCCCACGCAACCAGCGTCTATCCTGGTGTTCGCTCGCGTTGTCGCCTTGGACTTTAGCAATTCCCTTTCGCTACAAAGTGTCGTTTTCGAGCATTAATGTTTTTAGCTGCCTTCTCCGGTCGATAGTTTAACCTTTGGGCCACTGACTAAGCTTCTTTCACCTTTGCAATGACTAAGCTGCCTCGCAGGTATATTCTACTGTAGTACTTTGCTATAGTTAATTTTGACTCGCTCCCGGCATACACGTTCCGTCCGTTTATGTTGGATGAGGTAAAACCATAATGCTAGCAATTGCCGTAACAAGGTGCAATAATATGTCATAGGTTACACATGTGCAACTTAAAAAACAATACTTTATATTAAATTTTTAAAATGACTAAAGTTATTTTAGCAATTGCCGCAAGAAGTGCAATAATATGTCATGTACAACTTAAAAAACAATATTTTATATTAAATTTTTAAAATGATTAAAGTTATTTTAATTTTAAAAATTTAATAAAAAGACAAAAAAAATTTACTATAGATTAGTAATTTATATTTCTATTTTAACAAATGGCTACAAGTATTCATCATAATTCACAAAATTAAAAAGTGGCAATAAGAAAATAAATTCATTGTTGTATAATTCAAATTTAAATAAGAATAGATAAATGTCCTCTCAAGCAGAGTTACGTAAATGATGAAGTTATAGAAGGTATGCACAAATCCAGCAAAGAAGATCAACTCTGGATGAAGGTAGATCGAGTTGATTGATTGAACCTCTTATCAATCAACACAAGATTGCAAAGATTACATTCTGTTCATTTAACAAAGATTGGACGATCCAGATTAAAGGAGAAAGGATGGATCGATGATGGAGAAAGAATTCACGAAGAGAACGTGCACAAGAGATAAGAGATTTGCAAAGTTAAGGTGAGGTCTGCACTTGATCTTAGATCAACGGACAAGGAAGAAGCCGCAAGAAATGGACGACTCACAGAGTTGTGGGAAGAAACTTGCGGGAGGCAAATTGCAGAAACCCATTTGAGAAAAGTGGGAAGGTACATCCGCAATCCACAATTGCGGAAAGAGCATTACAACCGCATAATTGCGGAAGTGGGTTTTGAAACTTGGAAAAAAACATCCAGCAATCTGCAATCCACAATTATGGAAAAGTTGTTGCGGAAACTCAATTGCGGAAAGATTGAGTTGCGGAAGTAAGATAGGACGATTCATATTAAAGGAGAAAGGATGGATCGATGATGGGGAAAGAATTCACGAAGAGAATGTGCATGAGAGATAAGAATCCGCAAAGTTAAGGTGAGGTCAGCACTTGATCTTAGATCAACGGATAGGGAAGAAGCAGCAAGAAATTGATGGCTCATAGGATCTGCGGGAAGAAACTTGTGGGAGGCAAATTTCGGAAACCCATTTGAGAAAACTGGGAAGGTACATCCGCAATTGCGGAAAGAGAGTTGCGGTCGCATAATTACGGAAGTGGGTTTTGGAACTTGGAAAAAACATCATGCAATTCGCAGTTGTAGAAAAGTTATTGCAAAAAGATTGAGTTGTAGAAGAAAGATTGGACGACCCATATTAAAGGAGAAAGGCCATGGATCGATGAAGGGGAAAGAATTCATGAAGAGAACGTGCATGAGAGATAATAGATCCGCAAAGTTAAGGTGGGGTTCACACTTGATCTTAGATCAATGGACAGGGAAGAAGCCGCAAGAAATCGACGGCTCTCAGAAGTTGCGGGAAGAAACTTGCGGGAGGCCAATTGTGGAAACCCATTTGAGAAAAATGGGAAGGTAAATCCGCAATTGTGGAAAGAGCATTGCAGCCACAAAAATGTGGAAGTCGATTTTGGAACTTGGAAAAAAAACATCCTGCAATCCGCAATCCGTAGTTGCTTAAAAGTTGTTGCGGAAGTAAGATTGGACGATCCGGATTAAAGGAGAAAGGATGGATCGACGATGGGGAAAGAATTCATGAAGAGAACGTGCACGAGAGATAAGAGATCTGCAAAGTTAAGGTGAGGTCCGCACTTGATCGTAGATCAATGGACATGTAAGAAGCTGCAAGAAATCGATGGCTCACAGGAGTTGCAGGAAGAACCTTATGGGAAGCAAATTGCAGAAACCCATTTGAGAAAAGTGGGAAGGTACATCCGCAATCCACAATTGCAGAAAGAGCATTGCGGTCGCAAAAATGCAGAAGTTGATTTTGGAACTTGGAAAAAAACATCCTACAATCTGCAATCTGCAATTGCGAAAAAACTTGTTGTGGAAACTCAATTGCGGAAAGATTGAGTTGTGGAAGTAAGATTGGATGATCCAAATTAAAGGAGAAAGGATGGATCGACGATGGGGAAAGAAATCATGAAGAGAACGTGCAAGAGAGATAAGAAATCTGCAAAGGTGAGGTCCGCGCTTTATTCTTTTGAAAATGTTTTGCACTTGGAGTCTTCTACATGTTGGATTAGTTAATAAGTGAACATTTGCTTGCTTTGTAGGTAGGTATGACATGGATAAGCTTTTGTATGAGAATTATGATTGATTTGTTGTTGTGAAAAAAGAAGAATGATGTTATGTGTATTGATTTCCTTGCATTTGATGGTCATTTCTAACAAGTATAAGCAAAGATTTTTTACTTCTCGTGCATTCCTAAGAAGATTTTGTGTCCCATAGTTGGAGCCAAATACTACCCCCTATTTGTATAAGGTGTTTGTTAGGGTTCTTGATGTTGATTTATGCTCAGAACATTATGAGCATATAATGCAGTATGATTGATGGTGATTTATTGTCATAACATTATGAGCATAGAATGCAGTAGGATGGAAAGGACATCTTCTAAAGGGGATTTTGTTATCGGAATGTTGTACATTAAGATATGTACAATAATAGACTCAAAGGATTAATAGATGAAGAAAAAGGACTAAAAAGATTTGTACATTAATATTTTTCCCTCTTTATTAGATATGTGCATGTAGTATTAAATGAAGAAAAACATAAATGGGAAGAAGCATTCATTACAGTTGACAAAATAAAAAAGTGGTAATGAGAAAACAAATTCAGTGTTGTATAATTCAAGTTTAAATAAGAACATATAAATTACCCCTCATGCATTTATTACAAGTGAAAAAAAAATCTTAGCAGTGAGAAAAGAAATTCAGTGTTGTATAATTCAAATTTAAATAAAAACAGATAAATGCTCGTTGAAGCATGTATTACAATTGACAAGTAAACTTGTGTTGGCTAAGTTAAAAATCCCAGTAGGAATGATATCTCTTAATAATGCATTTGTCACAACAATGCACAGTCAAAGGTGAAGAATAATAATGAAAGGCAAAAAAATCCATCCACCCAAAAGGGACTATTAAATGGAAAACATCAAAATGATATGCATGCAGCTTGGCAGGTGTGATAAATGCTAGAGTTGTAATGAGGCACTGAGTACTTCGTAAAGACTACATTCAATTTGCTTTATGTTGAACTATGATGGAGTGGTACCATCAATCTTGTACATTCTCTGCACAAGAAAGAAAGGGAGAGACGTATTCGTATCATATACTGAAATCCATACCAAAATCAAAAGACCACTTTAATATTGCCTTTGTTTTTCCAAGCATGGATTCTCCATCTTTAGATTTATCTAAAGGGTTTTATAAGAATTTGATAGTAATAAAAAATCAAAATGAATGGACAACAGAACTTACTTGAGCTCTGTTTTAGAGTAGGCTAGAAGCATTGCAGTGGCACCCACTAATTGAAAGTTACTCCTTGAGGTAAGTTGAATAGAATGGTATCAAAGTATGTTTTGGCAGCTGCCAATGCGTAAGCATCCTCCCAATCAAGGTTGTCCATAATGGGTGCATCTTCCAACCAAATGAAATCATGGATATGAGCAGAACCTCTGTGTTTCCATTCATACCTGTTAAAAAAAAGGAAAGAAACAATGAGGACGAAAATTCAAATTAGCAAATGCGAACAAAACAAAAAAATCCAATATAGGAGAAGAAGCAAACCTACACCAACAATCTTTTGTGTGGAATTTCTTTTGAAGGATTTCTTCAGGGAAGATGGTAAATCTATTGTGCATATATAGAGATGCAATATGTGGATTAGCTATAATGTTCTGAAATCTCCATTGGAATTGTGCAGGAAAAGAGGTTGGAAGGGGGCAAGGCATGAACATGTGAAGGTTGGGCCATTTGGTTTCAACTGCACTGAGGGTAAAGAAGAAGGTTGTGCTACCAATTTGTGTGATCATATCATATAGTTCACCTCTTTTTTTGTTCCAAAAGGACTGTGTCCCGCGAAGAGAAGCTCCAAAATGCATGGCATGGTCAGCCACATGAGAATTTGGAACTTGGTTGAGTTGGGTGAGAAGGGTCGATATTGTTGTGGGGAGGGTAACTGCAAGGTTGTGTTTAACAAATACATAAGCGGTACCTTGGCTACAATGGCACATGATAAGGTTGTACAAATAGTAGTGAAAACAAGGGTGTTGGTTGAACATGTTATCATGGTATTGCAATGCACACTCTTGCATGTCGATTTCATGAACACATGATTGCTTTAGCATGGAAACACCTGTGGGAAATAAGGTTGGGAATCCCGTAGAAAGGAGGACTTCTATGTTGTATTCATTAATTGGGGAAAGGCCAATTGAGGGCCATTCAATGGAAGGTGTTGGGTTTCTTGAGTTTGATGCGATAAAGCGTCGAAATTCTTCAAACTCGGTGTGAGAATTCGGGGGTGCATAAATGAAGGAGGAGGTTTGGGGGTTTATTGAAGTCAGAAAGGAAGGAGGTGCTTCATCATCGAGGGAAGAGGGTGTGTGAGCGTCTAGTCAAGAGGTTGTTGCATGGTGAAGGATGGCAGATACATATGTGGGTTGAAGTGGCAAAGCATTTAGGCCAGATAAACTAAGTTGGACATCCTTGTAATATGGGTCAGTGGACATTTTGAATTCTAACACAACAAGGACATTTGAACGAATAATAATGAATTCATATGGCTTGTTTGCAGCATTGCATTTATGTACAACAAGGATGTCCAAATCTAGCAAGAGGCGTGGAAGCGACATGGCAATTAGCGGTGATGCTTTAAGATACTTGATTGTTTTAAAGTGGAAGGAATATACAGGAATTGAGGGGAAGGCATGTAGGCAAGGTTGGATGGTCGACGTATAAGACAGGATAATCTCAAGATGGTTATTGAAATGGTTATATGCAGGGTTAGTTTCTTTGATTGTGCCATTGGAGACAATGTAGACATACCCTCTTTCAATTTGGGAATAGAAGGAGTCAACAAAGTTGTTAAATGCAGAGACATGGATATCTTCTCCAAAATAGTCAATAAGGTCAAAGCCAAATAGTTTCCCTATACCTTTTTGGTTGGTGTACTCATGTATGTTTGTCTTTGCAATAACATGACCTTGAATGGACCATTTTTTGTGGTTGTGGTTAAGTGTTGTAAACGAAATAGTAGCAGGTAGCATGGATACTGGTAGAGTTGATGTTCGGGACGAGCAAAGAAGAAGACTTTCTTGCGTGAGTCCAATTGATTGGCTAGTTGGTGTGGCAAGTGGAATCCCAAGGCTAGGTGGGAGTAAAAATGGAAAAGGACTCCCAATTAGGGAAACATTGTTATGGATCAATTCAAGTTCAAACACTAATATATTCTTGGAAAGAAAAAAAAGAAGGCCATTAATAATTAAAAATATGAATAAAGTGTCAACGGGTGGGAAAAAATGGAATAAATGTTTTGAAAAAAGAACGAGATTAAGAAAAAGGGAAAGAGAATGCGCGTGCCATCGTGAACAACGTTACATATGCATTTTATTAGTTTGATGATAGAGCCTTCTTTAAGTCTGACATCTGAAAGGAGGGGGTTAAAGGCAAGTGGGAGAAACATCTGGAGTGTGTTGGTGCCATCAAAGATAATCATTTGGAAGCGCGTATTCGTTGCTCTGGTTGATCCGACTCTGGAAATCGAAACAACCTACAGATATGGTTGGAGGTGTACAGAGCCAGACAAGAGAAGATAAATCACATCTTCTATCAAGGGTGGTTCCATTCTATGGGAAAAATCCTGAGGTATACAGAAAGAAGGTAACTTAGATATAGGACACAAGATGGAAAGGATGCACTGCAAGAGGTAAAAACAATTTAAAAGAGGAATTCTTAATCGATATAAGCTACAAATTCACGTGAGAATTCTGAAAGACTGAACATCCAATGAAAGGAGGATAACAATCATTCCTCCCAACCATCCAAACTACATCTAATAGACATTCGTATTATTATGATTAGATTATTTGATATATATTTTCACTATTATAAATTTTAATCAAGATTTCCTATATTTAATTAGTCAATTATATTACTATAAAACTTGCATCCCATCATCTTATCTATATAGATATACTCATATTGAAATATATTTCTGGCCCAAAACTATCCCAACGAAACTTGTAAAATCATGTTTTTATGCTTATCAATTGTCCATGTATACTACTACATTTAGTAGTTTCTCAGGCATTATAGATTTTGAATATTTGTGGGCCTCTACACCGCCTTATCCGAGCCTCCATAACTACTATGAATGAAACTAAAAATGAGTGCTTTATTTTGAAATCGAGAGTATCCACAAAAGGGCCACGAGATTGATGAAAGCCTATTGTTGTGTTTGTTTCACCAAGATTAATTGATTTCACAAAAGTGGTCATCTAACAAGTGATTTTGGTCTGAACAACATTTGATTGCTAGAGAAATATCTTGTAGATCCAAGTATGGTGAGCAATCAACTTGAAAACAAATTGCAAGCCATTCAACCGATAAAAATCTATAAATATGTCGTAGTATTATGTGTTTTCATATTCACAATAGTGATTTTGGATCTTTCTCAACATATTGTGTATAATGTGTATAGGAAAGAATCGGCAAAGTAAATGTGCGAAGAAGATAACATTCTGGAGTTCCAAAGTGAAGTTCTATGTTTCATAACTGATCAACAGACTAGGAGGATTCTGCAAAGCGATTGACGGCTCACAAGAGTTACGGAAACAGATTTGCGAAAGCCCATTTCGAAAACATTAGGAGGCACATCCACAATCTATAATATAGAAGGAAGTCGTAATCCATAATCTGCAAAATATGGAAGAAGTCTCACGGAAGACGAATTGCGGAAGCAATTTCGAGAGAAGTCAAAATGGATACCTGCAATCCGCAATTGCAGAAAGAAGGAGTTTCTAAATGCGGAAAGGTTGTTGCAGAAAGGTAGTTGTGGAAAGGTCATTGCGGAAGCTATTTTTGAGAAAAGTCAAAATACACATTCGCAATCCACAACCCGCAATTGCAGAAGGAATGAGTTCCTGCAAATTGTGGAAAGGTCATTGCTGAAAGGTGATTGTCCGTAATCCACAATTTACAATTTTGGAAAATTAATTGCGGAAGCAATTTCAAAAGAAGTCAAATCGCATACCCGCAACCCGGAATCTGCAATTGTGGAAGGAAGGAGTTTTCGATTACGGAAAGGTAAATGCAGAAGCAATTTTCGAGAAAACTAGAAATTCAAATCCATAAACCACAACCCACAATTGCGAAAGGAATGAGTTCCCACAAATTGTGGAAAAGTCGTTGCGGAAAGACAAGTGTGGAAAGGTAAATATGCTCTATGTTTTTGTTGGGTATTTTTACAACGTTATGGAATTTATAGATATTTTCGATAATTTGAGTTGGGAGGTTTCCTAGTATGGGACCCTGAATTGTAGCAGAGATATGGCTATTGGTCCAAATCCAAAATTTGTACCCTTAAGTGGAAACATGAAGAATTATGGACCTCAATCCTCTGCTCCTCCTATTGCCGGGACAAACTCTAGTAGTTTGCTTCCAACTATAAGGCTTATAACATCATGATCGATTTCATCGGGTCCTTTATCCTCTGGCACACTGAAGAAGGCTACATCTGGTCCCCAATCTATTATTTTACATATATTACTCTTATCTTCACACGTAAATTTTTTTTTTAGGTTTTCTTTTGACAAATAAATATCCACAAGGTACCCGTATGGTGTTCAGTGAAATGGCCTTTGAAGAAATCTTTAAAGGGAAACTACGTCCTACAATTTGACCAAAACTAACCACCAGTCAAGAAATGCATCTAAACCAAAAAACATATTTGCATTCATCGAAATGTAAAGTGCTCTCCAAAAAAAACACCATACGGTGCAAAGAAATTCAGAAATAACGCTAAAACAACAACAGAGAAACACTAACTCTACTACGCCATTGTAAGGATTTAAATGCAGCTTTCCTTTCTACGGGTATGAATCTACTAAATCAGGAAAAGAAAAACAGAGGAATGAAATGAAAGAGGAATACCTGTGTCTTTGAGGAAAGTAGTTGATGAAAGCTAAATTGATTTGCAAATGGAATGATAGATAAAAACATCGGTGTCTTAGGAACTCTGTCCAAACAATATATAATGAGAGAAGGTCGTTGGATTGACAAGATGTCTAGCGACCTCCATCAATACCTTCAGTAAAAAATGTCACTTCCGTTTTGTGGTGAAGAGTGTCCATTAAGCAAATTTATTGTGAATAGATGTGCGAAGATGAGGCTTTGTAGTTGGTGGTATGCCAGTTATTGTTGTTGCTTATCCCAATGCATGTCTGTAGGAGATGTCAACTGGGTGTTCAAAAAACCCTGATCTCCCCCTCTGGCGTGTTCGAAAAGGCTTTACCTGCCTTGAATACAAGATGAGGATGCATTGAATACACAGGAGATGACAACTGGGTGTTCGAAAACCCCTCTTCCCCTATGGCGTGTTCAAAAAGGACTTCATCTACCAGACAAGGACAAGAGCCTATCAAGAGGGCAAGCACAAAGCATATACCAGAAGGTAGATAAAAAACCCAGCGGACAACCAGAAGGACATGCGTAGGAAAATTATTGGTTAGAGAGACGACGAGAAGACATACAACCTTTTTCAAAACCTGACTTGAGAGAAAAATGCCTATCGGCGTAAATATGATTTTTTCAATTTTTTTAATTATTTTTTCTAAAATTTTATTGGATAATAATTATCAATTAGACATTTTTATCATTGAATTAGTTAAAATTTAAAGAAAAAAAATACAATACATTGTATTACATGTCAAGTTTATATAAATATTTCAGTGATTTGACATTGTTGTCATTTATAAGCTGTTAATCTCACATCTCATTCTTATATGTCATTCCATTTGTGTTTTCTTAAACACCAAGTGATCTCACAGGTTTACGTTGAGGTAGGTCGCCTGCCACTCTCCTTCAATGGGGTTTTGGAACCTTCATCACTTGCTAATGTTCTCAGTTGCACTAAAGCTTCTATATTTAATTTCACTTGCCTTGCAGGTTGTGTATGGGTTACAATGGCAAGCCATTTGACTTAAGAGGGTGAAACTGCTTTTGATGTGAGTTTTGATAGGTATGATTTTTCTATAGTATGGAAATTGTGTGTTTTGCATTAACTTAGGTCCACAAACTTGGTTAGACTATGTCTGTTAAGTTTTGAGCCTAGGTCATCAATAATTATCGAAGTGCTCATTCTTAGTACTAGACCTCGTTGACCAATTGCAAAATCATATTTCATTATTAGCAAAAGAAAGTCCCATTTTGTTTGTATATTATGTACATGATGTGCCTAAAAAGTGGAGAGTTTTTACCTTGAGTGGGCAACTTCTAGTTGTCAATGATTCTTTCTTTTAGGCGAGGGCTAGAATAGAGGAATGTAGAATTATGATGTGGTGTTGTTGATAGTTGTCAGACATGTTCTACATCTTTAAGCATCCTGATGTGATCATGGCCAACTCTGTTAGCTATAGGGGTTTTACACAAAAGGAAAAATTATAATAATTATACTAATATAGCCTCCTTTCATGCATACTTGGTCTCTAAGTTTTCATTTTGGATAAGTGAACATTTTAATATCTTAATGGGCTCTCAACTTTGTTCTTTGTGAGTGTATCTCTCTCTATATATAGCTACTGGGGTTTTACACAGAAGAAGAATAATATAACGTCCTTTCAAGCCTGCTCGATCCTTGAGGCCTTGCTTCTTAAAATAAAATTGATTGGTTGAATGAACATGCCAATCTCTTAGTGGGTTTTGAACTATGATCTTTGTGTGTGTTTCTATATATATTTTTTATTTTTAAAATTTTATGGGAAATACTTTTACCCAATTAATTTTACGCCCTATGTTTTAATACTCTGTAAATGGGTGACAATTGTTATTATTGTGCAAGGATTTATGTACGTTGAATGGTGAAGAGAGCCATTCCATGACATGTAGTGCATCTCTATGCACTTGATATCATTTTATCCCTTTGGCATAAAAATTAATTTTTAGATACACTTGTCTTGTTCTTAATGTCCTCTTCGTCTTTCACTCTTGTTCTCATTGTTTCTTCCCATTCCTCTCTCTTTGCACAAGTAAACCAACGTAGATACAAATCCCAGGCTCTATCAAGCGTCGAGATGGATCAAATCTCTCGAGGTGCAAACCTCTTCTTAGGTATCCATTGATTTGATTCAAACCAAAAGACACATCTTTTTATTTAAGGTCCACATATAATTTTATTATTATTAATATTTAATATTATTTATGGCCGACATATAATATTTTTTATTTTGTTAGAAACGAGCATTGCATCATTTCCGCACACATGGTTTTAAAACCATATGCAAGGCCCTCCTACAATCATGGGTTGTTTAGGAGGCCTTGCACATGGTCTTAAAATCATTTGCAAGGTCCTCCTAAACCATGTACAATAAAACCATGGGTTGTTTAGGAGGCCTTGCACATGGTTTAAAAACCATGTGCAAAGCCTCCTAAACCATGTACAATAAAACCATGGGTTGTTTAGAATGCCTTGCACATGGGTTTAAAACCATGTGCAAGGCCAACATTTTTTTGCGATAAATCAATTTTGTGTTTTTTTTACCCACATATTTTTTTTACGGATAATTTATTTTTTACTTTTTTATTGTTTTGTTAGGTAGGAAGATTACAACATCTCCCCCATATTAGATTGTTTTAGAAAAATTATTTTTTATTAATAAAAATAACGTGATGAAAGTAATATTATTTTTTATTTTGTGTTACACAATCTCTCCCATAATATTCACTATCACTATTATTTTTTGCCGACATGTTACAAACGTTACTAACGTTACATCAGGTTACAAGATCTCTCCCATAATATTCACTATCACTATTTTTTTTGTTGACATGTAACAAACGTTACTAACGTTACATCACGTTACAAGATCTCCCCCATACTGGGCTGTAGAGCACCTCTCGATGCAATGACTTTATGGTAATACAACATATGGTTTTTGCCCCATTAACATGTTTTTATTGTACTGCTTGGTCGAGTCTTTATTTTCGGGAGTTGGATGATTCCTCCATTTCCAATGCAAAAATAATGTTTTACTATTTTAGAAAATCTATATTTGTGTTCCTCAAAATATTATCAAATCTATATTCATGTTCTTGAAACTCTTGTGATAGGTATTCATAATCGAATCATGTTTATCAGTATGCATTTTCATGACATCTACAATAGATCAAGATGGACATTTTTCTTTAGCTGCTATTTGCTTTGTAAACTTTCCAGATAACATGTTTTGTAAACCTTAATTGGGCATTTATTCTTAAAATATTTTGGATTGTAGAGACCAATAATATTTGAATATGTGCCCTTTAAATCAAGGTAATGTACATTAGAATGGTATTCTAATATTGTAGGAGAAGTGAAAGGGAAAGCTTAGTTTCTTAGATTATTCCTTCTACATAACAAAGTTTCAATACAATTGTAAACCGAGGTGCATCGATGATGTCATATGTTTCTCATTTTCCCAGACGAAAAATAGCAGTTCCTTGATATTCACGGTGAATCAAAGGTAACAAGTTACATCATCATGTGCAAAGCCAAAAAAAACAAAGTCAAGTGCCAATAAGCAGAGTATTTTGACCCGAAACAGAATTGGGTCTGACTCTTCATAACATCTAGATCACAAAATAACAGATTTATCTAGAAGTCCCTAGAGAAGATATTGAGAAACTAGATATGTCATCCAAGGAAGGGATCTGGGAAGTGTCTGAAAAAATATTCACACTAAGGTGAATCAACAGTCTGTAAAAACTACCAATAAGGTCTGTAAGTGCCATACTCAAGAAAGAAAGGAGTAGGTCATAGAGAGCCATGCTCATTTAAAAAAGCTGCATGTTTTATTCCCCAATAGCTATGCCTTCACAGTATTCCGTAAAGAATAGCAGGCCCACAACCAATTTGATCCCTTCCTTGGATAACATGTCTTCCTTCTCATTATATTCCCTATAGATGTGCTGATAATCAATTGATGAAAAGGTGGCAGACAATTCAATGATGTTCACACACCAAGCCTCTAGGTCTACACTGGTGAGGGATGAGTTTCCTTTTCCCAATTAATTATCACCAAAGAGTCTCCAAAAATATGTATCATGGGGATTCCAATCTCTTTGGAAAAAAACAAGAGTGCTCAAAGGGCCAACATTTCTGCTCGAGAATTGGTACTTTTTCCACATCCCATATTGATGTGGAAATGATGTGACCGATTGATCAATAGGTGAATACTTACACCCCCATTTGTGTCTGTAGCGGCTCCATCGAAGAACCTAGAAGGGTAGGTGATGACAGGGGGGATGCCAAAGTTTCTTTTCTTATTAACTCTGCCATGTGGTACAGGATAAGCTGAAACACTATGTATAATAATGTGACCAATAAAGCCTCAGGTTTTTTTGTCTTCAAACAAATAGTAGTTCCTGGTCCTCCATATATTCCATATGAAGAAAAAAGGTATATAGAGAAGGTTACCTTTTTTCTTGAGCCAATTTTGAATATTTTCCAAAACTGCTATTTCAGACCAAGTCAGTGAACAGTTATGAAGTCTAAGGAGGATGTTGATGGTCTCATGTGCAAAGGAATATTCAACAAAGAGGCCTTACAATTTCAGCTTTGCACTTGTAGAGATCGCACCTGTTGGGTCCATTCCAGTGCTTTTTTACAATATTATCCCAAGTATTTATTTTATTTTCAATGAAAAGCCGAATGAAACATTTTATCTTCTGAGGGATGTTAAAATGGCATAGCTGAGAGTGTAACTTGTGATGGGTAAGTGGCAGATTGTAAGATAAAATGAGGTCATATGCTTTCTTGGCTGAAACCGTCCCATTTTTTGAGTTATGCATCCATATCAGTTCGTCCTCTAAATTGTTTATCGTATGCCTCCATAAGTAAGACCTTTGATATAGTTAGTCTAGAGATCAGACCATACACCCCCCAAATTCAAATCAGTAGCTAAATACTAGTAGTTTTCACTGTGAGTCCCGAGTTCAAGGTTTTGTACCTAAGCTAGTTGTGTCATCCCAAAATCAGCAAGATAATCTCTGAGTTCAGCTGGGAGGATATATTGAGCATTGAGGCCTGCTATGGGATCGATATCCCATCTTATACTCAATCCATTTCCCACTCTCCAGCCAAGTCTACAAGTAATCCATGACATAGATCTAATAAAACCATTCCAAATATATGAAGTACATGTAACAGTGAAAGACTGAGATCTAAGCCATTTATCAACAGGTTTGTCTTTTAGATATTTGTGAGCCACAATGTGACTCCATATATCCTTTCCTTTTCCTTTTAAAAGCTTCCAAAAGCTTTTAACTCTGAGAGAAATCCAGAACCAGTCGAACTGCTTGATGTTCCAACCTCCATAATCACATGGAGCAGTAATGGATTTCCAATCTGTAAAATGTAGTCTCTATTTCCCATCATAGTTCCCCCACGGGAATGAGAAAATGCAACGTCTCAGAGAGTTCAATATTGACAAGGGTATGCAATCTAATGTAAACCAATAAACAACTAAACCCATGAGAATGGATCTGATAAGAATAACTCTGCCATCGAGAGAAAGAAGTCTATAAGTCCAATTATTAATCCTTTTTTCAAACATTCCAAGAAGCCATCTCCAGTCATTTGAGCGATACCCCAAGGGTTTTAGGCAGTACCCCGGGTATTTAAAGCTGGTGGAGAATGGATCCATTTTGTATGGGAGAAGAGTAGAGATGTGCGGAGGACTTTTCAACACTAATAGACATACCAATGGTTGAACATAATAGTTCAAGGGCCTCTTTATAAGCATGCCACTCATCTACAATACCAAGTCCAAATAATATCACATCATCCACAAAAAATAAGTAAGTAATAACTTGACTTAGTGAGATCTGAATCCCTTTGATGTGACCCTTCCTATGTGCATCACAAATAATAAGATTGAAGCTTTTAATGACCAACATGAACAGTAGAGGGGACAATGGAAAACCCTGACAAATCCCTTTGGTCGTAGGAAAAAAAAGTGAGGGGGTTCCATTAACCAAAACAACAAAATTTGAGGAACATACACATCCCATGATCCAATTAACACCCTCTAGAGGTATACCAATCTGCAGAAGGACAAGTCTCAGGAAAGTCCAGTTCACCCGGTCAAAGTCTTTAACAAGATCAAGTTTCAATATCAAAACCTTTAAGTTTTTTGTCTTAACAGTATGGAGGATTTCTTGTGTAATTCCTATAGGCTCAGTGATTTGCCTGTCCTTGAGAAACCCAAATTGCTGAGCAGAAATGGCCTTATCTAAAAGTGTTTTTAGATGGAGAGGACCAATTTTTTATATAACCTTGTATACAAGGTTGCAAAGTGAGATAGGCCTAAAGTCAACAAAGGAGAGAGGATTTTCACATTTTGGAATTAATGTGAGAAAGGTAGAGTTGATAGCCACAATAATTTTTCCCTCTTGTCTAGGTTGTTCTGTAGCACAACGAAGATCTTATCCTAAGAGATCAAAGAAAGCAAGAAAAAACTCGACATGCCATCCATCAGGGCCCGGAGATTTGTCTTTTTAAATCCCTTCAATACAACTTCAACCTCAGAGAGTGTGATAGTCTCAAGAAAATAGTCCTTATCCACCTCCTGAACATAGGAAGGAAATAGGCTAATCACTTTAAGCTAATCAGAGATATTAGTGCTACCATCATCTTTAAAGAGTTCAGAAAAGTGTTGTTGACCCAACAGTTTTAGGGGAGAGTCATTTGAAATTAGGTTCCCCTCACAGTCCTCAAGTGACCAAATGGTTTTTTTATTTCTCCTGGCAGAGGAAAAGGAGTGGAAGAATATCGTATTGGCATCACCCTCACTGATCCATAAGGCTCTGCTTTTTAATCTCAGAGTGAGCACCTCATGTGCTAAATTTTTTAATTTTTAATTTTTTAGAGCCGACAACTTATCAAAATCGGAAATGTTGAGTATGCCACAGGTGTTATGTAGGATAGAGCATACCTCAGAGTCAATGTTCCACAACTCTAGTTTCCTAGACAGTTTTTTGTTCCTCTCCCAGGTTTTGACAGAGTCTTTGAGCCTTCTAAGCTTAAAATAGAGTTTTTCCTGATGATCATAGGATCGATGATGTGATGTAGCCTTTCAGGTGGAGCTCACAAGGGTTTCAAAACAATCTTCCAAGATCAATGCCCTGTTGAACTTGAAAGGATGACAATGTGAGAAGAGTCTTGGGCCCCACTCCAGACATATAGGGTAGTGGTCATATCTTTCTGAAGCGGTAGCTTAATATCTATAAGATGAGAGAATGGGAAGAAGCTGATAAGAAGCCAAAAAGCGATCAACTTTTTGCTAATACCTTCTTCACCCAGGCAACCATTTCTCCATGTCAGATTAGGAGTGCACTGACTCATGTAACACCCCAGTTTTGAACCCGTTTGCATTTAAATTTATATGATGTATATATTGTAATTAATCGTGGTGTGGAGCTAAAGGCAAAAGCCCCACCATGGATTACTTTTTGTGTTTTGGCGATTAAAATCGATGCCAATGATATTTTGTGCTAGCCAAGCACGTTATAATGTTGGACACCATGTACATATGCAAAATTAATTAAAAATACCTACAGCCAGCTATGTCAATGCAACACTAATGAAAAGGGCATAAATTCCTGAGGATAAAGGGGGGGATGTATAACTCTTGGGAGCCATTGGGGAACATCCAAGTGTCGAGTGGTGAACCATCTAGCTGTCATCCAACATTTTTGTATTAGTCACCCTTCCTTGTCTCATCCACCAACCATTTTAATTCTGCAGGAGTTGGTTGGGTAGTTATTACCCTTGGGGAACATATGCATGGGCAGTTGTGTGATTGGTAGGACTGTCAGTCCTTTGACCACACATATACTCCACCGAGGGAGCACATTCAGTCCTCACATGGGCAGAGGGAGGGGGCATTTGACATTCACGCAGACACTTGTTTTCCTCACCCAGATAGGCATGAGCAACTATTCTTCCTCCCTGTTATTTCTGTGTGTAGTTTCTCTTCACGATTGTGGGTCTGTGTATGTGAATCCACCTTCACGTAGGTCGTATTCCTCCCCTCACGCAAGTGGGAGATCGCTATCGGTTTCCCCATGAATTTGGGTTGTTGTTGAGTCGTTTTGGCCACGATAGGGCCATAAACAAATCTGGAGTCGAGTTGCTCAGTCTGAGTTGTGTATTACCCAATTGTTGTTCCAGTTTTGGCTCAGTGGTGCTTCCTTCAAATCCCATAGTTGTTGTTTTGTTGTGTGTGCACAATGGTTGGTCTTTGGACTGTGTAGGAGTGGAAATGGAGTAAGAGTCTGCTTGACAAACCTAGTGTGTGCAGGAGCCTCATAGACAGAGCTAGAGGGATGGCTAGAGGGAAGTCATAGCTTGAGGGACTGTGCAACAGAGAAGGGGATGATTCCTTGTGTTGGGTGTGTGTGGATGTCTTAGGAGTCATGCTAGCTCTGGTACAGGCGTCTTTAGCTCTTCAACGAGCCCACTGCTTAGCAGTCAATGTTTCCAGCTCTTGATATCCTGATAGACCCAACTCTGTTGGCTTGGTTATGTATTGTTGTGTACCCTTGGCTTGATAAAACTCTCTTTTGTTGGCTTGGCTGCCTGATAAAGCCAACTGTGTTGGCTTGGTTGCCTGATAAACCCAACCGTGTTGGCTTGGCTGAGTTGTGTATCCTTGGCTACGTGTGAGCCTGCTAGTTTCCCTTTATCCCTTGCGGAATCATGCCCAACTCGGGGGTGGCAGTGTCACTGAGAGATCGATGAGCGCACTGGCCTATGGTTGGGAGTGTGGAAATTGAACCCAGGTGTTAGAACAATTCTACTCACAAAAATTGCTAATCAAACATGCAAATTACACACAAAAAAGACTGAATATGGAGAAGAACACTAATATGTATTGAATAAGTGTACAATAGCCAACCTTGTGAAGTCATAGGATACCACAATAAATAATCACATGAGAGATTCGAATGCATTGGGATGCCATTTGAATTAGTCAAAAACATGCTTACTAAATCTAGTCAAATCCCCCATAGGTGCATAAAGCAGTTTCCAAATCTGCCTAGGAGCTCACGAATTGGAAAAATCAATTAGGAAAGATAATAGGTGATGGAAGGACAAATCATACATGCTTTTATTAGGAGAAAAGAGTGGAGGATGATGAGGGCAAAAAACAAGCCAACTTCACCTAGTCATACTTTCCCTTTTGCCATAAAACTCAGTAAAAGCAGGCAATAAAGCAAAAAAACCAGATATGCGCTAGGGAAGTTTAGGAATAAAGTAGAATTGATTCCAAGAGGTTTCCCAAGCACTCCATGGCTCAATTTTAGCAAGTTTGACCATCTTGGACATGTGGAGGACAACCTGCATAGAGTGGAATACGAAAACTGAGCAAATAAGACAAAAATGGATTAATTAATTTCTAAGGTAGCTAACTATGGGTTGATTATTCTAACAACCCCCCTTAAGCCTGAATTATGAGTAAAATATCAGAAAAATATAGGGCCTAGCAACAAGACTTAGTCACCCTTTACATACTGCATGTCCATTTAAACAAGGAAAGAGGAAAAAATCCAGTGGGAAAAATCCTCCCTTAAACATGGACAGTAAAACAAGATTTGAAAATCTTGTCATCAATCATGCTTCACAGCATGATCATCAATCCCCAGCAGTGATTTGAGATTGCTGAATGTCTTCTCACAAAAAACTTTGGTGAAGATGTCTGCTACTTGTTCTGAAGATGCACTGAAGAGTAGGTGAATGGTGCCATCATGCACAAGCTGTCTAATGTAGTGCATATGGATCTCAATGTGTTTGGTTATTTGTCTTTGAATTGGATCATTGCATATTCGAATGGTACTCTAATTATAACAATAGATAGTAGTTGAGTATTATTATTCGAAGCCACACTCACCAAGTAACCCCTGCAACCATAAACATTGAGTTGCTGCATTTACAACTCCTCTGTACTCTGCTTCTGTAGATGAGAGTGCAATGACACTTTGTTTCTTGCTTGACCAACTAATTGGTACTTAAACAAGCATGAACACATATCCTAATGTTGACTTTCAATCTGTGTTGTCACCTGCCCAATCACTATCAGTAAACCCAATCAAATCAAGATCAGATTTAGCTTTGTAGAAGATCCCATGAGTCCTTGTTCCTTGAACAAAGTTAAGGATCCTTTTGGCTGCTCTCCAATGGATCTCATGAGGTTGATCCATGTATCTTGAAGCCACACTTATTGCATAAGAAATATCAGGTCGATTATGTGTAAGGTACAACAAACACCCAATCAGTTGCCTATACAGTGTATTATTTACCATAGGAGAAGAACCTGCTTCTTCAAGCTTAACTCCTGAAAGGAAGGGAGTCTTGCTTGGCTTGCAATATTTCATGTTGAACTTGTTTAGAAAATCCAAAGCATACTTGGACTGATGTACTTTTATTCCATGTTTGGTTTGAGTAATCTTGAGACCCAAGAATTGGCTCAATAACCCCAAATCAGTCATAGAAAATGCATGGTTCATTGCATCCTTCAAGGAGGCAATTTCATTCTTTGAGCTTCTTGTAATTAGAAGGTCATCCACATACAAGACAATAATCATCAAATAACCATGAATCATATTCAAATAAACATTAGGATCAGACTTGCATCGAACAAAACTCAATGATAACAGAAAGCCATCAATCTTGGCATACCAAGCCCCGGGGGCTTGCTTAAGCCCATACAATGATACTTTAACCTGCACACAAGAGATGGATTAGTAACAAATCCTTGAGGCTGCTGCATGTAAATCTCTTCAGTAAGATCTCCATTTAGGAAAGCACACTTCACATCCATGTGATGTACCTCCCACTGCTTCGAAGCTGCAATGGCTAAGGCTAGCCTGATGGAGTCCATCTTTGCCACTGGTGCAAAGGTCTCATTGTAGTCTATACCATGTACCTATGAGTATCCCTTGGATACCAATTT
>LPNX010257811.1:300573-314243 GCA_001517045.1 Pseudotsuga menziesii | reverse complement strand
TGTGCCAGCAACCAATGCATGAACTCTCTCTCTGTCTTCTGAATTTGATCCTCCTTCCCTCTTCTTTGAGCTATCAGGAAGGGAGATGTTATTCTTCTCCAAGAGTTGGGTTAGCATGTCAATTTGCTTCTTCATGCAGGAGCTTTCGGGATGATTGCCCTTACTGCAGTATGCGCATTTTCTCATTTCTCCTTTGTTCTTCTTCTTCTGGAAGTTATTCTTGGAACCTTGGGGCTCCTCTAGAGACTTGTTCTTGTCTCTCTTTTGCTCAGGTGGCTTCTTAGCTTTCTTCTTTCCTTTTGAATCCACCCTCGAATCTCCAGCAACCAAATCTTGGTCTTTGGAAGGTTTGATGGTGCCCATCATCACCACTTTATCTTGTTCTTGTGTGAGGGATTCCATGAACTCTGCAAGTTTATGCATCTTCTAGGCTCGAGCTATCAACTTGGTGGCATGGAAGGTCGAAACAAACACTGAATAGTCAGGGCCAAGCTTCGAGAGTATGTCCAAAACTAGTTGCTCCTCCTTCTTTTCGATTCCACACTGTTTTAGCTGCAAAACAAGGGCTTTAAACTTGGAAAAATAGAGTTGCAAGGATTCGAAGCTGCTGGGACTCAAAGAGATCAATTCATTCTCGATTTGATGTGCTCTCATTTCATCTGTTTTACCAAAAAGATCAACAAGATTCTCCCATACTTCATTTGGTGATGTCAATCCATTAAGATGGAAAATGACGTCTCTGGATATGCTCAGACACAGGAGACCATAGGCCTCATCCCTCCTGTTGTGCCATTTAATTTTCTCTGTAGCTGCATTGGGCTCTACTTCAGTTGCCATAGTCACCCTGTAGAGGCCTTTCGCTCTCAACAGTATCTCCATCTCTGCTTTCCATTCAAATAAATTAAATGGAGTCAAGATGATCTTCTGAGATTGATCCATAGCTCAGAAATTGTCCCTTCAGTCAACAGAATGCTTCTAGTTAAGATGTCGAACTTGCAATAGCAATATGGGAGGAGATAAATTGATCTACAAAGGCTCTGATACCATGTGGAAATTGAAGCCAAGTGTTATAACAATTGCACTCACAAAAATTGCTAATCAAACATGCAAATTACACACAAAAAAGACTGAATATGGAGCAGAACACTAATCTGTATTGAATAAGTGTACAATAGCCAACCTTGTGAAGTCATAGGTTGCCACAATAAATAATTACATGAGAGATTCGAATGCATTGGGATGCCATTCGAATTAGTCAAAAGCAGGCTTACTAAATCTAGTTAAATCCCCCATAGGTGCATAAAGCAGTTTCCAAATCTGCCTAGGAGCTCTGCCTAGGAGCTCACGAATTGGCAAAATCAATTAGGAAATCTAATAGGTGATGGAAGGACAACTCATACATGCTTTTATTAGGAGAAAATAGTGGAGGATGATGAGGGCAAAAAACAAGTCAACTTCACCTAGTCATACTTTCCCTTTTGCCATAAAACTCAATAAAAGCAGGAAATAAAGAAGAAAAAGCAGATATGCGCTAGGGAGGTTTGGGAATAAAGCAGACTTGATTCCAAGAGGTTTCCCAAGCACTCCATGACTCATTTTTAGCAAGTTTGACCATCTTGGACATGTGGAGGAAAACTTGCATAGAGTGGAATATGGAAACTAGGCAAATAAGAAAAAAATGGATTAATTAATGTCTAAGGTAGATAACTATGGGTTGATTATTCTAACAGGGAGGAATGTTGCAGCGACGTAGCTGGTTGCAAGACAAGCTTTCCTGAAGATAAGAATTCTTGTGCTTAAATGCTTGCAATTGCTTTATTTTATTCATAAACATGATCAATGCTTATATACTGTGAATGTATGATGGCGTGTATTTGCTTCCGTTGTATGTTTAAGAAATTAGACCTCTATATATGTATTATGATGTCGTTGCATCTGTGTTTGTTAATATGTTTTTATCAGTATGCATTTTATATTATCTTCATGTATTATGTTCATGGGGCATGGTTTCCCGGGTCGATTAATACGTGAGTCGCGTCCTCTTCGCCGGTCGGAGGTTTGGGGACGTGACAGCTTGGTATTAGAGCATCCAAGTTTTAGCAATGGGCCTCTATGGGCCAAGGAAAGGAGTTAACAGAGGTTATACATAGGTGGGGATAACCTTTGTTGAGCTCAGGACAACATAAGAAAATTCCAAATTGCCTAAGTGTTGAAGGAAATGATCTCTCTTGTTGGATAGATTTCCAAGAACCGAGCCAATGTATCGGCTGCATTGCCCGAAGGGATCCGATTAGCTGAAGTGGGGACAAATACGAGAGGAATCGGTCCAAGCTAGCCGCAACAACGACTGCCTTCACTAAAGTTCGCCGACATAGCAGGGCCTTCGATAGGTTCTTTCCGTAGCGACGGGTGTAAGATGGGGTTCGAGCCGACGAAGCAGATAGAAGATGGGAAGTCTTCCGGTATAGTGGCAACGGGAAAACAAGGAAAAGGGCCGTAATGGTGGTTGAGATTCTAGGAAGTGAGTCGACGCGTGTGTGGTGGAGGGAAGTTGGAGTTTAGGCCGCAAAAGAAAAATTTACGAATTTTTTCTAAGCATAGAAAAATCAAAGAAACATTCCCGATGCATGGCGGAGGCAGACAGCTAGGGACGGAGCCACAATGATGGCTGAGAGGGAAAAATAGCACTGATGCTCGTCGACTGGATGAGCCGACGTGGCAGTGAAAAGCCAGGAATTGTCCAGTAAAGCAGTGGTTGGAAAAAGATGTGGGAGCCGCTGCAGCAGGCGGAACTTAAGGTTCGAGCCAACGCATGCGGCTGGTGGAAGATGAGGATCAAGACGATGCACGACGGAAAGAAAAGGAATATGAGCCGGTGTGCGGCGGCTGAAAGTTGAATATCAGGCTGTGGTGGTGGGTGAAAGTTAAGGAAGAAACCGCAATGGCAGCTGGGTTGGAAGGATTGAGCCGTAATGGCGGCAGATGGAAGACGAAGAGTCTTTCGGTGCATAGCGGTGGTTGGGAAAATAGAATGAAGTCGAACCATCAAAAGAAAAAGGGAAAGCGGAGCCACTACGGTGGGTTAATGTTAAAAAAATTTCTGCTACAACAGAAGAAAACCCAAAAGATGGAGCCGAAAATCAGAGTTTTAATGGAGTTTTTAACAAGGGATTTGCAGGTTTTGCGTGAAACCAAAATATACCCCCTTGACCCTCGTTGTCCCCTTCAGATAATCGTTCTTTGGGAAAGAAAATTTTATGTTTTGATAAAGTTGTCAATGTATGATTTTTCAAAGTAAAGGTAAGTAATGTATAATTCATGTGAATGTTATGTGGCTAACAGTTGTAGGTGCTAACACACTTTGCAGAATCATAGCCACTTTCCAAGGCAGTGTTCCAGGTAGTACAGTTTGGTAAGGTAAGTTGTGGTTCAGCCATGAGAACTCATGACTGATATGATGCATGAAATTCCTACGAGTGTGCGCGAGATGCTATGGGGGAAAATGCCAGAGTTGGAAATGATGATATAGAGTCTAATGGAAGGAGATTTCAAGAGACTCCGCTAGACATTGTAGCTACCATGAAAAGCTTGATTAAAGCCCAGGAAGAGCAACATTAGTTGAATGTTGCTATGTTGCAAAGTTTAATCAACTTGCAAAGAAATATGGACTATGGACATGGTACAACAAAACCAGAAGGAAGTAAGAGCAGTAACAGAAGAAGAAGAAGGCCTTCTAGTGGGTCATCTGACTCAAAAGAATCCAATGGGGATTCGAGATCTTATTCTTGAAAAAGCAAGAGAAAGAGGTGCCACAGGGATCACTCTCAAGATGAATTCAAGAAGGCTAAACCTCCTACGTTTGATGGTGAAGTAAAGACTAGACAAGAAGTTGAAGCTTGGCTTCTTGGGATAAACAAGTATTTCCAAGTTCAGGACTATTCAGGAAACATGTAGGAAAGGGTTGCCATATTGAATCTGAATGGGAGGGCATCCATTTGGTGGGAGCATCTCAGTTAGGTAATGAGGATAAGCGAAAGAAGGTTTAAGTGGAAGTAGTTGAAGAAGTATTTCAAGTAGAAATACCTCTCATACAAGTATTATGTTGACAAGATTAAGGAGTTCCATGAGCTAAGATTGGGACAGCAGACCATGGAGGAGTATGCCAACAATTTCTTGGAATTGTTGAGGTATGTCAGGTACATCAGGGATGAAAAGGTAAAGATCCAGTGCTTTTTGAGTGGATTGCCTCAGTCCTACAAGGACAAAATTGAGTTCTATGAGCCTAGAACTATGGAAGAGGCAATCAAGAGAGCTAAGTGCTGCTATGAGCACAACAGGGGAAGGCTCGATTACCAGAAGACATGGAAGGATAAAAGGAATGAGAATTCTGATCAAAGGAAGAGAGGTTTCAAGCCCTCTAACTTCAGGAATCAATAGAAGCAACCATCACAAGTTGAGAAGCAACAAGCCAGAGTGATGAGAGAAAATCCTAGAGAACTGTAGCAGAACAAAGAATCTCTCCAATGTTGAAAATGTGGAGGACCCCACATGCGTAGGAATTGTCCACTTGAGAATGAGAAAGCAAGGCCAACTTACAACCTTCAAGAGGCAGAAACAATGGGTCAAGTAGCAAAGGTCGTCCCTAGGATTTATGCAGCACTTGAGGACCATCAGGAAGATCACCAATCAACGGTGGTTGAAGTTGCAGGTAAGATTGTTGAGCAATCTGTTTCTATTTTGATTGACCATGGTTCTACTCATAGTTACATTACTCCTAGAGTAGTGGAGATTTGTGCTTTTAAGAAAGTAAAGCATAGGAAGTCTTGGTTAGTTCAACTAGCCATTGGAACCAAGAGGAAGGTTAGTGAAGTGGTAGAGAAATGTCCATTGGTTATGAATGGATTGGTCACTTATGTAGATCTAAATGTTCTACCACTTGGTTCCTATGATGTTCTCATTGTGATGGATTGGTTAGAAGCTCACAGGGTAAAGCTTGACTATTATACTAAGAATTTTGAATGCATGGATGAAGAAGGGAACCCAAGAGTTGTGGAGGGCATTCCAAAAGTGATTTCTGTGAGGTAGATTTCAACAATGCAGTTGAAGAAATTATGTAGGAAGGGTTGTCAGTTGTATGCAGCTCATATTTTGGAGGCAACAAGGGATGAAACTCCTATGTTAGAGGATTTTCATGTGTTGCAAGAATTCAGGGATGTGTTTCCTGACGAGATTCTAGGGCTTCCTCCAAAGAGGGACATTGATTACATAATTGAACTTGTGCCAGGAGCAGCACCGGTGTCCAAGACACCCTACATGATGAGTACACTAGAGATGCTAGAATTGAAAATGAAAATGTAAGAGTTGTTGGAGAAGAAGTATATCAAGACGAGTGTGTGTCCTTGGGGAGCACTAGTTCTTTTTGCGAAGAATAAATATGGTACACTCAGATTGTGTATTGACTACAGACAGCTGAACAAAGTCACTGTGAAGAACAAATATCCTTTGCCTAGGATTGATGACCTCTTCAATAAAATGAGATTAGCAAGGGTATTTTCAAAGGTTGACTTGAGGTCTGGTTACCATCAGGTAAGAATCAAGGATGAAGACATTCATAAGACAACCTTCCGAACAAGGTATGGGCATTATGAGTTTATAATGGTACCATTTGGTCTCACAAATGCACTAGCTACATTTATGTGCCTTATGAATATTGTCTTCAGCAGGTATTTGGACAAGTTTGTTCTTGTCTTCCTTGATGACATTCTTATTTATTCTAAGAATGAGGAAGAGCATGCAGAACATTTGAGATTGACATTGCAATTGCTTAGGGAGCATAAGCTATATGCAAAGTGGAGCAAGTGTGACTTCTATAGAGATATAATTCAGTGTTTGGGTCACATTATCTCAGAAGGGGAATATCAGTAGACCCTGAGAAGATTGAAGCCATTATGAATTGGCCTACTCTGAGGAATTTGATAGATGTAAGATCTTTTATGGGACTTGCAGGATATTACCGGAGATTCATTTAAGGATTCTCCAAGGTTGCACATGCCATCACTTCCTTGCAAAGGAAGGGTATAAAGTTTGAATGGACATCAAAGTGTGGAGAAAGCTTTCAGCAGTTGAAGAATATTCTCACAAGTGCACCAGTCTTGAAAGTTGCAGACCCAGAGAAATATTTTGTGGTGTGTACTGATGCATGCAGTCAAGGGCTTGGAGGAGTCCTTATGCAAGACAACCACATGATATGTTATGAGTCAAGAAAGTTGAAGAAGCATGAGAAGAACTATGCCACTCATGATCTAGAACTTACAGCCATAATACATGCTCTCAAGATGTGGAGGCATTACTTGATGGGTAGAAGATTTGACCTAAGGACATACCATTGTGGTTTGAAGTACTTGTTTGATTAACCAACGTTAAATGCTAGGCGAGCCAGATGGTCGGAGTTTTTATGTGAGTTTGATTTTGAAATCAAGCACATAAAAGGAAAATAGAATAAGGTAGCCGATGCACTCAGTAGGAAGGTGTAGGAAATGCATGTGGCATCTCTTAGTATTTTCCAGTCAAATTTGAGACAACAGATTGTTAATCATACTGCTGGAGGTGAATTGTATGAGCAAGTAAAAGACAAGTTGCAGCAACAAAGTCTTGAGAAAAGTTATGAGGGATATAAATTGGAAGAAGATGGAATTATTACCTATAAGAACAGAGTCTATATTCCAAATATAGCAGATTTGAGGAGAATGGTTATGGATGAGATCCATCAAGCTCCATATTCTGGTGATCCAGGATATCAGAAGATGATTGCTACAGCTAGAATATATTTCAAGATGCATGAAATGTTAGTAGGTGAAGGTTGAGCATCAACACCCAACATGTTTGTTGCATCCTTTGTTAGTTCCAAAATGGAAATGGGAAGATATTTCCATGGATTTTATTACAGGATTTCCAATGACTTGGAGACAACATGATTCCATCATGGTTGTGGTGGACAAGTTGACGAAGGCAACATTTTATACCGGTTAAGTCTACGCACAAGACTGATGACATTACAAAAATATTCATGAAGGGGATTTTCAAATTGCATGGATTGCCTAAGGCAATAGTCTCTGACAGAGATGTCAAGTTCACTTCCAATTTTTGGAAGGGTTTGTTTGTAGATTTGGGTACAAAGTTGAACTTCAGCACTGCCCACCATCCTCAAACTGATGGGCAGACAAAGAGAGTGAATGAGGTGCTTGAAGACATGCTTCACATGTATGTGATGGACAAACCAACCAAGTGGGAAGATTACTTACACTTGGTAGAGTTTGCATATAACAATGGACAACAAGCATCCTTGGGGATGAGTCCATATGAAGCTTTGTATGGCAGGAGATGTAGGACACCAGTGACATGGGATAATCCAGTGAACAGGATTATGCTTGGGACATAATTGCTCAAGGAAATGGAGCAAGAGGTTGTAAAGATCAGGCAGAATCTGAAAGCAGCCCAGGACAGGCAGAAAAGCTATGCAAAAAATCATAGGGTGAACAGAGAGTTCAGTGTTGGGGATCATGTTTACTTCAGAGTGAGGGAAAAGAAGAGTTCTTTGAAGCTTGGAAGTTGTGCCAAGCTGTCACCTAGATATTGTGGGCCGTTTGAAGTGCTTGAAAGAATAGGGCCAGTTGCATATAGACTTGCATTGCCTGCTAGCACTAGAGGTCCTAATTGTTTTCATGTTTCTTTTCTTAAGAAATATGTACATAATCCTAACCATGTGATTGTTGGGCCGAATTAATGTCGTTTTAATTCCGTTGTAGTAATTGCCTAGCCATTTAATTTGTCAATCCGAGGTTCGTAGTCTTACAAAGCACCTGCAAAGTATATGCAAGACTGAAGTGAAATTAAGCTAATCCAACCCCTCGTGAAACTAAGACTAATCTAATCTTACCCCCCTTAAACTAAAACAAGCAATTGCTAATCTAATGCTGGAAGATGAAACACACGGTTGAAAGTAAATTGCATAAAAGAAAGACAACAAATGAAGAGCAACAAGACAACACATGTGAGCTCACATTAACAATCAAGCAATCTTAATTTACATCACAAGAATAAATGGCAAATCATGAAAGCATCAAAACCAATATTATGAACAAAATCTAAGAATTCTCTTCTCCATATTACAAAGTCAAGACTAACTTCTACAATCTACTATTCTCTAAGATAATCTAAGATCTAAAATATTCTAAGATAATATACCCCCACAAATGAAGAGAGAGCACTCTCTTTTATACATGAACTTCTTTGAGAAGAAGATAACCATCTCATAATGAGAGATCCACTATTCACTCAACCACTCAACTACTTTCTTATTATTACAAGATATGATCCCTTCAAATCCTCCACATATCTTTCACAAATTCTCCACATGTCTCTCAACCAAATCTCCATGATCTTCTCCTTGGAATATTCTTTGCATAACTATCTCCTTGAAATGATGGAGGAGATATATGTGAAGTCTTTTCTTTGAATTAATCCTTCACATATTCCTACACATTACAAAGCTCATCCATACTTTGAGATATTAGTAAAAAACATGTTAATTTTCTAATATTTAATCATAAATTCACTTATAATACTAAAAATAAATAAAGTGGAAATAATAAGGTGAAACCCACATATATGTATGGAAATGGTATGATAAAGGGTTAATGGGATGATGAAATGTGAGGAATAGTGGAAGATAAAGTGGATGAAAAAGGGACATTTCTGCGTCCCAACATACTCCCCAACTGAACTTGTTGCATGTCCTCATGCAACCGTGTATGGCTCTTCTGCAGAACTTTTGGCATCTAAACTTTGGCTTTTATTGATGATGTCTTTTTAACAATGAATATTTTCAGGGTGTGAAATACATGAGTAACAACTGGCATTTCCTTATGGTTGGTTCTTGTGTGACAACCATGAATATAAAGAATGTTGGTTCTTGTGTTAACAACATTCATTTCATGATGTGAAATGCATGAGTAACAGCTAACATTTTCCTTATGGTTGGTTCTTGTGTGACAACCATGAATGTAAAGAATGTTGGTTCTTGTGTTAACAACATTCATTTCGTCATCTGTTTTCTAGCTGCATAATAATTTACACTCATTGAAAATGATAAGCTATTAATCTGTAGAGAAAGCATCATTTTGCATAAGAAAGCCTTTTCTTTATGAATCATGCCAATATGTATATCAATGTGTATGAAGCAAAGTGCAATAGAGGATTTGTCGGAAAAGAAATGCTTGTGAATGGTAAATGAGATGAAAAATGGGTGATAGTGGTGAAAAGAATGGAATGATAGTAGTGAGTATGTATTGAATATAGTTCCCCCTCCCCAACTGATGTGGTTGCATGTCCTCATGCAACATAGCATGGGCTGTGAAAGAAATGGAGCATGGTGAGGGAATTTTCCAAATTATTCATTTCTAGCATGTAAGGAATTGCATGATTAAACGTTAGAAAACAACATACCCCCACTTACCCAAAAATTAGATGATTGATGCAACAGGAATGTAGCTGATGCCGTTGGATCGTGGAATGTGTCACTCCTACAATGGCTATAACTGCTAGGTCATGGGCAATAAAGGAATCAAAACTGCTGCTACTGAATCATGGAGAATATGTCATGGCTGCCGGATAAAAATGTAACTGTAAATGCTATTGTGGCTGTAACTGCTGGAACTGTTGTAATGTGAAGTGGAGGAGTCTGAACTGCTGCTGATAAATAATGGAAAATGTGGAAGGTAGAAAGTGGAACTATGGTACACTCATAGATCTGAAGTCATGTTTCTGCAACTGCTGATGGAGTCATGAAAAAGAATGTATAGTCTTCACCCGCTACAAAACCTAGTGGTACAATTTTAGTCATGCGAATAAATGTGTCGAGGTCGAGCATGAAGAGAAATCATTGGATTACCAGCCATTGATGAATGCCGTTAACCAATGCAAGGCAAATCACCAGTGATGTCAATGAGTGCCAAGGTACCCAAGTACATCCTACGAAGTGCGAATAGATGTGCCGATGTCAAGCCACTTGCAAGATCCGACGATCAAGGGACATTAATGAATTCCCATGATTGTCAGCAAGAGAACTTGCCATTAAGGCATGCAAGCCTCCAGGTACTCAATAATGAACTCTAGTCTATATCCCAGATAAGGTGCTGAGGTCGATGGGGTAAGACTTGTTGAAAGGTGGGCCTTAAGGAATCCCACATCAGTCAACACGAGTTGATATATAAAAAGATTGGTAGGACTATCAGTGAAAATATCTCAGGGTCAAACAGTGGATATGGCAAGGCTATGTAGTCATGGAAAGGGAGCTGGTTTTATTCAGAAGGCAAACTGGAATGAAAAAATGAACTGAAAAAAGATAAAGGGATGTATGCAACTCAGAAAGATAGGCATGTGTGAAGTCATGATAGATAAAGCGATGGAAAGTGGACTTCAAGACATGGATGGTGAAGGTGCTTTGAAGGAGAAATATGGATAAATAATCATGACGCAAATGCGTTTATGGATGGTTTCTATGTAACAACCAACATTATGATGTTTATCAGCAAACGTCATGAGTAACAGCTCCTTCAGGCTGTCTATCAAAGCGTGTTTCTTAAAAATTTTGTGTTTCTTTGAAAAGTCACTTCAGCAGCAAAATGCGACTGTCTCTGAAACCTGAAAAAAAAACTTTAGTACAAAATTCTACATGAAAACTTATTAGTGAATATGTATTGAATATAGTTCTCCCTCCCCAACTGATCTGGTTGCATATCCTCATGCAACCTAGCATTAAAATTGTGAGAAGTTCGTAAAAGAAAACATATAATGCAGAAAGAAGTACATATGCTGCAAAGAAAATGTCAGGAAGAAATAAAACGTGTTATACCTATTTCCGTTGCGCTCATGGTTCATCATTGATTACTGCTTGAAGTGACTGAAGAAAACAATTTTAGGGTGAAAGAAACAAAAATCATTATTCCAAAGATGTTTTGAGGAATTGTTGAGGTCCATTTGCAATTTTTTGATTGTTTTTTATTTTATTTTTACAACACACAAAATAAAAATGGCAAAAATACTTCAAAATTAAATTTATTCGATTTGCGTTCATGGGCATTCAACATTAAAAATGTTTAAAATTAAAAAAAAAATTAATAGCTGTAACAGCCAGCTGCGACGAGCTACAACGTCCAATTGCAACAACCAGCGGCTACAACACCCAGCTGCAACAACCAACTGCAACAACGACTGCAACAACCAGCTTTATCTTTGTGTGCTATCATTCAAGAAACTCCCGGGGGTCGCTTTCCTCCTTTTTGTGGTCTTAATACTGGTCTACCTGCTTCTGTGATCACAATTTCTTTAGCAACATAATCATTAGGGAACCAATTGCACAGAAACCAATTGCATCATGATCTGAAAAATATATATTAAACCAGCAAGGATAATTTATTGGATAAAACAAGAATACACTGTCATTATGGTATAAACTCAAGATACATATTCATCAATCGCATAAAGAGGCTGAGCCTCATCAAAATATACCCTTTTATTTGATGCTCAGCTGTATTGCACAGTCTCACTAGAGTCGGAAGAGTTAGAAATTTGGATCAATTAAGTTTATTGGCTCACAATCACCAGGGTATATCCACAGATCACATTGATCGACCAACTATTTGTTGTGCTATCCTTCTCACCATAATTCAATCTTGTCGACTGTATAAATCGCATGATGTAAAACTTATGATGGTAGAGAGATTTGAGAATGTGCTATGCTTTCGTCTCCAAACATATTTTGGCAGATTAAAACTCCATGGAAACTCCTGCGTTGCTAACAATGCATGCATGATGCAATTAACAAATGAATTCAATAATTTAATACTTGCATAATGTTACCATTTTATGGCATTGATGCCCAATTAGCATTTACATACATAGTAATGCGAGAAAACATAGGAAATAATCTATTATCCCAACAAGCAAAAACGAGAGGATTCATGCATAAAAATATTTGGTGCATTATCCTTTGTAAAATGCACATTGTAGCTTGAGTGATTTTGCCTCCAAATACGCGCCTCATTCGTCCTCCAGACCAGCTATCTCTACTGTTATTTTGTCCTTTGTAGGTGATAGTCCAATTCCTTGCTTTGATCCTTCCTCATTTTTGGTGGTGTTATGACCGGTCGAATTGCTTCTGCGATTATAATATTTTCAATTGATGCTTAGGGGCTTCGTTCAGCCTTTTTCTGTTCTTTGTTAAGCCTTCACAGAACTATGTTCAGCACTCACAAAACTATTTTCAGCCTTTTCTTTTGTTCAGCCCTTTTTCTGAGCTTTGTCCAGCCTTTGTTCAGCCTTCACAAAACTATGTTCAGCTTTCACAAAACTATTTTTAGCCTTCACAAAACTATGTTCAGCCCTTGTTTAGCCTTCACAGAACTATGTTAAGCCTTTTCTTTGTTCAGCGCTTTTTCTCATCTTTGTTCAGCTCTTGTTCAGCCTTTATTGTCACAACAATGGAGTTTACTGTTTCAGCTGCTTGGAACTGGCCGCAACAGTAAATATGGAAAATATCCTCCCAAAGAACCAGCTGTATGTCACAAATCGTGGCTTTGTTTGGCAATTTCCTCGCGAGTCAGGTAAAAAAGGATATTACGCACAAAACCCATGTCTTATATTTTCAATATGTTTTTCCATATACCCGCAAATAGAGACGCGAGTCAAGGTGTTCTTATCAAGGATACATGTTGGGCCGGCGTAGACTATCCGACAGTGTTTTGGTAATAAATTCTTTTTTTCACACCCAATTTGAATGATTCCAAAGCAAAACGAAAGTGGATTCATAGGGATACTTCCAGTAGAAACAAGCTTTAAAATTTTTATGGTATGGTATGTCATATAATTTGAATAATAGCTTGCATCCTAATGTTGTTTGTGAGTTTCAATCTAGACCAACGGTCACTATTTTGAGTACAACGTTTCCGTTAAAAAATGGATTGATGTGATTCCAATTGGAGATGAAAATAGATTCATTTATGTATCTCCAATAGAAATAGGTTTTGAATACAAGAAGAATTGATGGGTCAAATATGCCAATGAACAATTGAGAAAGCAGATTTTTTAGAGTGCAGATTTAGGATAGGTAGTCAGTATTTTGGGCATATCTCCTTCGTAAGATATCGAAATCGAATGATTCAAATTGTGTTATAAACTGGATTGATAGGAGAGTATGCAGTAGAAATAGGTTTTTAAAATTCATCCATTAGGTCTCCCAAAACGTGACTGTCCCAACTATGTTCTTGAGCTGCCTATTCCTCCCCCAGTCAGTATTTTAACCATATATTTTTCGTTTTAGAACCAAATTGAAGAATTCAAATTGGATTGGAAATTAGAATTAAAGGGCTACTTTGGATAGAAACAAGTTTTAAAACTAAGCCCTTATGGTCCCTAAAAATAGGACTGTCTCAACTGTGTTTTAACGAATTTTAACAAGCCAAAATTCCCCAAAAAATGCAATAGATTTGCGTTGTTTCAGCTTGGAGTTGCAACTGCTTTTCAGTATTATAATTTCAGCATTTATTCAGCTTAAAACTTAAATTGCAGACTATTTTTATTTAACAATTGAAAATGGTTTTAGCAATTGGAGA
>LPNX010257811.1:262077-298912 GCA_001517045.1 Pseudotsuga menziesii | reverse complement strand
CCCTTCAAATCCTCCACATATCTTTCACAAATTATCCACATGTCTCTCAACCAAATCTCCATGATCTTCTCCTTGGAATATTCTTTGCATAACTATCTCTTTGAAATGATGGAGGAGATATACATGAAGTCTTTTCTTTGAATTAATCCTTCACATATTCCTACACATTACAAAGCTCATCCATACTTTGAGATATTAGTGAAAAACATGTTAATTTTATAATATTTAATCATAAATTCACTTATAATACTAAAAATAAATAAAGTGGATATAATAAGGTGAAACCCACATATATGTATGGAAATGGTATGATAAAAGGTTAATGGGACAATGAAATGTGAGGAATAGTGGAAGATAAAGTGGATGAAAAAGGGACATTTCTGCGTCCCAACAGTGATTAATTGGGATGTGATTTAGGTGGAACCTAAGGGAGAGTTCCAAATCAAGCCAATGCACATCCTCGACATAAAGGTCACAATGCTCCAGAACAGATCCATAGGGAAAGTAGAGGTGCAATGGGAGCACTATGGTCTTGAAGACGCTACGTGGGAGCTGGAGGATGCCATGCGATTGGCACATCCATTTCTGTTCAATTCTACGGAGCATTGAGGCGGTGCCACTGTAGCATTTTGTTCAATTTTGTAAAGCACTGAGGACAATGTTATTAACACCTCAGTTTTGACCCCGTTTGCATTTAAATGTATATGATGTATATATTGTAATTAATCGTGGTTTGGAGCTAAAGGAAAAAGCCCCACCATGGATTATTGTTTTGTGTTTCAAAGATTAAAATCGATGCCAATGATATTTTGTGCTAGCCAGGCACGTTATAATGTTGGACACCATGTACATATGCAAAATTAATTAAAAAGACCTACAACCAGCTAATGAAAAGGGCATGATTTCCTAAGGATAAGGGGGGGGATGTCTAACCTTTGGGAGCCATTGGGGAACAACTAGTCGAGTGGTGAACCATCTAGCTGTCAGCCAACCTTTTTGTCTTATTCACCCTTCCTTGTCTCATCCACCAACCGTTTTAATTATGTAGGAGTTGGTTGGGTAGTTATTACCCTTAGGGAACGTAGGCATGGGCAGTCGTGTGATTGGCAGGACTATCAGTCCTTTGAACACACGCATACTCCACCGATGGAGCACATTCAGTCCTCACACGGGCAGAGGGATGGGGCATTCGACATTCACGTAGACACTCATTTTCCTCATGCAGGCAAGCATGGGCGACTGTTCTTCTTCCCCGTTATTGCTGTGTGTAGTTTCTCTTCATGATTGTGGGTATGTGTATGTGAATCCACCTTCACGCAGGTTGTATTCCTCCCCTCACGCAACTGGGAGATCGTTGCTGGTTACCCCATGAATTTGGGTTGTTGTAAGTTGTTGTTGAGTCGTTTTAGCCACGATAGGGCCATAAACGACTCTGGAGTCGAGTTGCTCAGTCTGAACTGTGTATTACCCAATTATTGTTCCAGTTTTGGCTCAGTGGTGTTTCCTTCAAATCCCAGATCTATTTTTTTGATGTGTGTGCACAATGGTTGGTCTTTGGACTGTGTAGGGGTGGAAATGGAGTTTAAGTTTGACAGATAGAGCTGGAGGGTTGGCTTTCTTCTCTACACCCTTTGAATAGCATTGGAAGGGAAGTCATGGACCGAGGGACTATGCAGTAGAGAAGGGGATGATTCCTTGTGTTGTGTGTGTGTGGATGTCTTAGGAGTTAGGCTAGCTCTGGTGCAGGCGTATTTAGCTCTTCATTGAGCCCACTAGCTTAGCAGTTAGTGTTTAGAGCTCCTAATAGCTTGATAAACCCAACTCTGTTGGCTTGGTTATGTATTATTGTGTACCCTTGGCCTGATAAACCTCACTTTTGTTGGCTTGGTTTCCTGATAAACCCAACTGTGTTTGCTTGGCTGCCTGATAAACCCAACCTTGTTGGCTTGGCTGAGTTGTGTATCCTTGGCTATGTGTGAGCCTGCTAATTTCCCCTTATCCCTTGTGGAATCATGCCCAGCTCGGGGGTGGTAGTGTCACTGAGAGATTGATGAGCGCACTAGCCTATGCTTGGGTGGAATGTTGTAGCGACGTAGTCGGTTGTAGGACAAGATTTCCTGAAGATAAGTATTCTTGTGCTTAAATCCTTGCAACCGTTTTATTTTATGAATAAACATGATGAATGCTTTTATGTTGTGAATGTATGATGACATGTATTTGCTTTCGCCATATGTTTAAGAAATTAGACCTCTATATATGTATTATGATGTTGTTGTATCTGTGTCTGTTAATATGTTTTTATCAGTATGCATTTTTATATTATCTTCATGTTTTATGTTCACGGGGCATGGTTTCTCGGGTCGATTAGTATGTGAGTCGTGTCTTCTTTGCCAGTTGGAGGATTGGGGACATGACAACTCAAGTCCACCAAGCTATTACAGGAGAAGAGCCTTGAAAAGTAAGATGATAGTGGATCTGGATGTGCATGTGAGCCCCAAACTTTAGAAGAGGAGAGAGTGAGGTTCAAATCCCCTACAAGTAGGAGATTGGGTAATGTAAAGAGGCCACCAACCAGGACATTGTTCCAGATATCAAGTCTGTGATGATAAGGACCATAGCAATTTAAAATAGAAAAGACCTGATTAAAGCCTTTGATGTTGGATTTGAGAAGAATACCAACAAAGGATGTAAAAGCCTTGCATCGGATCAAAATAGGGTTCCATCCGGAAAGGAGATCCCCAGAAATGCCAGAAGAGTCAAGAGCACAAAATTCCCACCTAGGCTTGAGTTTGGAGAAAAGAAGGAGAGCCTGGGGAAAATTACAGATAGTTTCTTAAATGAGTATCATGTCAGGATTTAAATCAAAGAATAGAGAGCTGAGGCCTTTTTGTTTGGTTTTCCCTCTGAAACCTCGAATATTCATGGAGAGTATTTTCATTGGAGAACACTATCGTCAGGTATACCTGCTCTAAGTACTCGTGTAGGGTTGTGATGCGAAGACCGGGGTGATCTGGTTGCGACCTTCAGTTTGGTCGAGAGGGGAGTGTAGAGAACAGTGGCACCAGGATCAGTAGGAATACTCTTTTTTGACTTCCGAATAGTAACGTTTTCAAAACGAATAGAATCCAGAGGAAGGGTTGAGGGGGAGACAGGCGATTTGTTAGTGAAAATGGCTAGTTATTTGAGGAGGGAGGGATCCATGAAAGTCGAGGATTCCCTGGGACTAGGAGGAGAAGCAGTAGTGTGGGTAGGAATAAAGTTGGAAGAGGGAAACAAAGGAGGATGGAGAGAGTTTGAAAGTGAGGGGAAGTGTTCCAGTGTATTGGTGGGAGGACCAACAGAGGGGAGTGGTTGTGGAAGGGGTTGAGGAGAATAGGGCAAAGGAGGGTGTGAAGAGGCCTGGAGATTATAAGTCTCAGCAGATGAGAAATTAACAGGAGATTTTTCCACTCTAGTAGGTCGTGATAGGCGAGAGCAGCTCTCGACATCCTAAATAAACAACAGTTCACCCTTTGAGATACCTTCATAGGGAGTGGGTGAGGAGGAGACATAAAGGCCCTCCAACGAGGGTGAGGAGTGTTCGTTGGAAGGTGAAATACCATTAGGGATAGAGGTGTAGGTGAGGAGTCTAGGCCAAAACCCCATGAGACGGGAATACCTTTTAGAAGCAAAGTGCAATTGTTGCGAAGATGGCCAGTATCATGACAATAACTGCATCTAAAGGGCATATGGAGGTAATCCAATATCTGGTTAATAACATGCTCACCAAAGACAATGTCGATATTTGCTAATAAACCCTTGGACACATCGAGTTCTACAAGAACCCTAGCCATGTGCTTATAAAAAATAAGATGAAAATCCTTTTCTAAAGCTACAAAGCATCCAAGGGAGTTCACCAGACCCATAAGAAACACTTTGTTCCAGAGTGGGAATGGCAAGGTGGGCAGAAGGACCCAGAGATGTCATTTTATGACCCTCTCTTTGAGTGGGTCAAAGCCAGTATGCCATCAAATCGAAACCAAAGGGCCCTTCTGTATAGTTCACAGGGAGTCCAGTATACGTAAGGCATCCTTTTCCTTAGTGAAAACGAAAACTGACCACTTATTGGAAAGAAGACTAATGGTAGGGACATAATGGATGATGGGTTTCCAATGTACTATTTCCCAATTAATCCATTCCTCTTTTGTCATCGATCAATATTCTAACTTCCCAATGAGGGCTTTGCAGCAAAGCGCCTCGACTTTATTGAAGAAAACGGTGTGGTGAAGAACATATCTACGTTTGGAGTCAAGGGATTTTAAGGATTTGGTCTTGTGCCGATAAAGCTAAGAAGGTTGGTTATGAGTTTGACGAGGCGCCCTGCCATCCTTAGAGGATACAGGACCACCTTCTATCGACATAGTTCAAGAAACCCCACGACAACGATAAACCCAAGAGAAACCCTAAAGGCACCGTAAAGGATTCCAATAAAATTGACGAAACCAACATAGCCCAAAAGAACCGGACCGAAAATAGACAACATGACACTGAAAACTCGGACCAAAACAGAGCAAGGGCGAAAAAACCCGAAGAAAAACCCTAAACCCCACCCGTTCCCACTTATTTTAACATGGTTGGTAGTAGCCCTCTGATAAAGAGGGTGGACTCCATGTGGGGTGAGTCGCTGCCATAGATAGCAGAAAACCATTGAAATAAGGAGTTCTGACTCAGCCCCATAAGGCAATTAGAAAAAATAAACAATAAAATAGTCAGGAAAGTACCTGAAACCCGACGAATTGCTGTCGATATGTTTGGCGAGAGCCCCAAGAATGTCACCGAGAAATAAGCGTCGTAGAGTCACCGCATGTGACATGCATGGAAAAACAAGATGACCGACCAAAAAAGGTGGTGGACAAAAGAAACTGAGCACCTAGAATCGAAGATTGCAGAAGCGACGTGCCAAGAGAGATTGAATAGTGCTGGGCATTGATGAAGTAGGTCAAATGGGTAAAACCCAGATAAAGAGGAAAAAACCCATGGGTATACTTCTAAAACCAGTTTGTGGGCACCTCATACCGCAGGTTCATAGATAAGAGAGGTAATGCACCCTGTTACAGGACGAGCAGCATGCCATTTCGGCCGTGGAAACCCTAACTCAGCGAAGCTCTCCACTCCCCCAAAAAAACTTTACGAAGACTTTTCATATGTTTCTCATTTGGGTTTTCCTTTTACCAATATAATTTATTTTGTTTTCTTTGTGCAAGGTACAATGAATGTTTTCATCTTTAATGGAATTTGAAATTTATTTAAAATATTTTTTTCATTTTATGTCCAGTTACCTTCTCCATCATCCAATTTAACACACGTGGACTACTAGACATACAAGTTAATAGTGATTGGTTTGAAATATGCTTTTTGAGAATCATCAGAGTGTCATACTATTACCACACATCAAGCCGTTTCGCTTTCTTCATCAATTATTGAAATTCATTGCATTAGATTCAGAGAATAATTTGTTGCCAATCATTATTTATACTCACCATATTTCATATAATATTAGGCAATATATGGTTGTATTAATTATAAATATTTTTTTTTTTGTTAAGAGAGACAAGATTTTTTTTAATATGTACAAACTTGTTGAGCCATACCAGTTATACCTGTAGGTTTCACATCACTACTCACGGGTTGACATCTTTTCAAATGGAAAATTTTCATAAACAGGGTCAGATAAATTGTTTCCATTTGATCATCGTATTGTTCATGGTCAAACGATGGCATATGCTATAGAAAGAGCTCGCTACACTATCTTTCTTTGGGATTGCACTGGACCACTAGACTCGAGGAAGGATTCAAGCATCTTTAGTATATCATTACTTTATTTTTGGTGGTCGTCAGTCTCTATTCTCACCATGTGGTAAAGGTGATCTTCCATTTGTGTAATACCCATATTTATCAATAAACTATATGATTCAAAGTTCTGCTATGGATTTTTATAATACCTTGGTCTTGTAGTTTTGTAATACCCATGTAAATACACTGTAGGATTCAAAATGAAAATAGCAAGGAAAATGACCATATGTATTAAAACAATATGATCCCCATAATCTAGTTCAAATGTAGTTCAACCTTGTTTGTTCATGTGGACTACTCCTTTAAAAATGATTATATCAATGTCATAAGGACCATTTAGAATTTGACGTATAAAAAACAAAAATACATTGTGAAAATAGAAAATATGCTCTAAGCTCTCAATTAAGAGATCTCTAACAATATTAAATTTGAATTTTTAGGGGCTCAAATTTATTTTAACCACCATATTTATTTATTTTTAACTCAAACGAGTAATTTTTTTTTAATGAAAAAATTTAGGCCTCATTTAGCAATTGCCTAATCATCCAATTACACACAGAGCAGAGGTAAAACTTCAAGCAGATCAAACTATATACATTTTCTTACAAATAGAAAAGATATCGCCCAGTCAATTCACAACTTAATGAAGCTCATTTAAGGAATTGGATGAAATACGCTGGGTTCTCCATTGAAGTTGAGATTGCCTTGAGACAACAAGCAACCTTTGTTTGCCAAGGAATCTGTTTTTTTATTTAAATCCCGCAAAATATGGAAAGGAGCAACATTGTCAAACTCTTTCAATGAATTTCTGTTTCTATGCAGAGTACTATTTAAGGCTGAATTGTTAAACTGGTCTTCTGAATTTAATAATTTAATCAACAGCTTTGAATCTCCAAAAAATTGAATTGACATATACCTGATCTCCTTAGCATACAGGCACGCCTTAAGGAGAGTGAGACATTCATCCTGGTTATTCGACTTCAATCCTAGTCCCCAGCTGAAGCAGGATTCTATCAATATGTCTGGAGAAATAAGCAGATCCCCAGCGCCAACGATCCCAGGATTCCCCTTGGACGCTCCATAAAAAAATGGTAGCAGAGGAGGACTTCTTCCACCATATAGAAAAGTCTTCTTCATTGAAACACGGTCTCTAGGAGGGATACCACATAGGTTTGGAGGAGACAGACAATCTAGAAGCTGATGAGCAAATTCCCGACCACGTAGAAGCTTCTGAAGAAAAGGATGAATGGGAAAAATAATTACAAGCTGATTCATATATGAAATATTTGATTTTGCTTGCCACGTTCATGGGGGTTGACGTCCCGCTATTAAAAATCCACTCGTTTCTTGCTATCCACAATCCCCCCCAGACATATTTCGGTATTATTTGCTAGAGTTTGGAGCATGCGACATTTTTAACAATTGTTTCTGAATTCCAGTTTTGTCAGGAGGTGAAAAGAGAGACAATAGAGATATGGGAAGGAACAGACGTAGGAAATCCATTGAGGATCAATTTCCACACCAATTGAGAGAAAGCGTAGTCAATGAAGATATGTTCAAACGTTTCAATAGAAGAATTGCAAGAACAACACTGGAACGGTCCAAGGAAGCCACGTTTGGACAAATTTCCCCTTGTCAGCACCCTATTGTGCATGAGCGTCCAAGTGAAGAAATTCACCTTGAGAAGAATGTAAGAGGACCAAACTTCTTTCCATAGTGCAGGGGATAAGCAAGAGACAACAAGAATTTGCAAAGCATAGTATCCTTGGGCAGCTAAGTAACTTCCAAAATGCCCCCACCCCCATTTATCTTTGAAAGAGTTGTGAACTGGTGTGAGTCCAGATAAAGAAGAAATCAACAATTTCTATTGGGAGAGAAGATGATCCCGAATCTTAGGAAAAGACCATCCAACCCAGTCCCCAGCATTGTCCCAATAACAAATGTCTGCTAGCCGAAGAAGGCCTTTGTTGGTTAACCAAGACTTGATCTCATTTAACGAGGTGTAAGAGGAAAGAGGAGGATTTCCTAAGATATTATTGTCCCACAGAAAATTCCTCTTCCCATTGCCAAGAATTCTATAAAACTGGTGATGATGATTATCTATTCCTCGTCTGCATAAATTCCAAATTGTTGTGCCTGTAGGGGTGTTTATAGATATTAAATTTCTCTTAGAGGCGCCCTTTAGGTATTTCATCTAGAAGATCTTATTTACCAAATGGTTTTTATCTGCATACAACTGCCATATGAGCTTACCTACCAACGCCAGATTTACCAATTCAGGATCTCGGATTTGCAGACCACCTTCCGAAGTTGGTGTTTTAAGAATATCCCAACTTACTAGATCCATATTTTTTTTATTTCCTTTGACACCCTCCCAAAGAAGTTTGGAGATTTGAGCCAAGATGGACTTGGGAGCAAGAAGCAGAGAGGACTGGAAGATGGGAAGAGCTGATAGGACCACTTTAATCAAAATCAACTTCCTAGCCTTTGTTAACCAATGGCCACCCCAAGAAACTATTTTTGATTTTAGTTTACTTATCACTTCCAACCACGACGACGGAGGGCTAGGTCCCAAGGTTAAAGGAAGGACCAAATACTTCATCTTATCCCACTTATCAAACCCAGGATCTCGGATTTGCAAACTACCTTCCGAAGTTGGTCTTTTAAGAATATCCCAACTTACCAGATCCATCTTTTTTTGATTTCCTTTGCCACCCTCCTAAAGAAAGTCTCGAAGAAGTTTGGAGATCTGAGCCGAGATGGACTTGGGGGCAAGAAGCAGAGAGGACTGGAAGATGGGAAGAGCTGATAGGACCGCTTTAATCAAAATCAACTTCCTACCTTTGTTAACCAATGGCCACCCCAGGAAACTATTTTTTATTTTAGTTTACTTATCACTTCCAACCACAGTGACGGAGGGCTAGGTCCCAAGGTTAAAGGAAGGCCCAAATACTTCATCTTATCCCACTGATCAAACCCAGGAAATCCCAGAAAATGAGCAATTTGGAGAATAGACAGATGGTCTATATTCCAACCATACACAACACTCTTGCTTTTATTAATAAGAGCTCCTGAAAATAAACATAAATTTTGTAAAATTTCCTTAAAGGCCCAAGAAATATTTAAGGATGCCCCTCCCAGAAGGAGAGAATCATCGAAAAATATGGCATGGTTAATAGGATCCACACCTCTTACAATCTTAATGCCAGGGAGAGAACCTGCAACCAACTCTGTTGTTAGCTTTCTAATTAAAGATTTAGCCATCAAAATATAAAGAAAAGGTGATAAAGGGCACCCTTGACGAAGCCCTCTTAATGCTTGGAAGAAATCTGTTGGTCTACCGTTAACAAGAGGCACTATCCATGGCCTATATGTGTAAGCTTTTATCAAATGAACAAAATCTGCACTAAAGCCAAAAGAGAGGAGGACTTGGTAGAGAAAGGAAAGCTTGACACGGTCAAAGGAATTTTTCATATCCAACTTGATGAGCATGCCTTTATCCTTCCTTTCAAAGCTAGAATGGAGAGCTTCCTGCACTTGAATCACATTATCTATCATGTGTCTTCCTTTAACAAACCCCCTTGGAGAGGTGAAATTAAAGTTCCTAATAGAGGCTTTAGTCTATTGGCTAAGAGTTTGGCCAGGATTTTGTAAGAAGCATTACGGAGCTAGATAGGTCGAAAATTGTCAAAAGATGCTGGGTTAACTTCCTTTGGAATTAAGGCAGGAAAAGTAAAGTTGGTGCACCCTCCCACTTTGTATTTTTTAAGAAAGCTTGAGATCATACGAAAGGTCAAATTTTATAATAGTCCAACAAACTCGGTAAAAATGGATAGAGAATGCATCCGACCCGAGAGCTTTACCTGGTTCCATTGGCCAAATAACATCCACAATTTTTTTTTAAATTTTTAGTTCCGAGAAAGGTTTCAGTAATCCAACATTTACCTCAAAACTGACCAAAGAAGGAATGTTGGATAAGAATTCAACATTCACACTATCATCAGAGATATTGTCCTCATGGAATAGTTGCTAGAAGTGCATTTTAGCAGCCTATTGTAATTGCGAATGTCCTTTGATTCCTTCACCCCCACTAGTGCAAATTTCCAAGATGTGATTTCGAGAGATTCTCAATCTGCATTGCCTGTGAAAGAAGGCAGAGTTTTTATCACCATCTTGCAACTAGAGGCTACAAGATTTAAGGCATAGGTGTTATTCTTCTTGGAGAAAGGAGAGGAATGTAATTTTTTGCACGATCTGCTCATTCACCAGCTGCGATTTAGAGATATAAAATCCTCCATGCTAAGCTGAAGATCTGCTAAAACATGAACTGTCTCTTGCCTGCTTCTCACCGGGTTTGAAGGAGGAGTTTTTAGCCATTTTTTCAAAGCAAATTTAGTGAAATTTAATTTTTGTTCCCAAACAAAATTGAGGGAGCCTTCAACGAACTGGGACCACACTTGAGAAACTATTTCACAAAAGCCCTCCCTCTCAATTCAAAGAGGACTAAAGCGAAACGGGATAGGGCCGAGATTTTCCTCTTCTTCCATCAACAGGGAAATTGGATGATGATCAGAAGTGAGCTTGGGAAGAATTTTGGAAGAGATTAAAAAGTTTCCATCCATCAAAGGGATTTGAACCATAAATTTGTTAAGACGTGTATAAATTATGGCAACCCCTATTCTGTTATTGGTCCATGTGAAGCGCACTTTCTTGGGTTTGAAGTCAAAGAGGTCTGTATCATGAATCAACGACTCCACTAAGTCTTGAAATGGATCCTTTCCTCGAACACCTTCTTTTTTCCTCCTCAGTATCCAAACTAATATTGAGATCCCCTGCCACAATAATGTTTATGGGAGAATGGATTTCCATAAAGTCTAACATATATTTCTAGCTGAAGTTTTTCTCTATATAATTGAATGGGATGTAAATATTGAAGAGAGCCAAGGAAATCTTACTTGATAAATGTTGTAATTCTGTATAGATCCAATGTTGGGTTGAATGTGAGCCTTTAAGCAGAAACTTATCCTCGGACCATAAGGTATTGAGACCCCCTGAAGTGCCCCGTGCACTTACTGCCACACCTGTGTTTTTTTTCTATTTTGATATGCTAATGGACAAAAGAGTTTCCTCTTCTATCTTTGTTTCTTGGAGAAAGAGAATGTCATAAGGTTCCATTTTTAAAATATCTTTAACTGCTTCTTCCTTCAGGGGATTCCCCAGTCCCCTGTAATTCCAAGAGCTATCTGCATTATTTACCCAAGGAAAAGGGAGTTGTCCCTCCCTTTGGGGGTCTATTATGCTTACTTCTTCCTAATGACATTTCTATAGTAGCCTGGATACCCTGCATCTTTAATCACTTGGATTCTTCCTCTATGATATCCCTTCGATACTTAATTCTTTCCTTTTTAGTGAATTGTTCTATAAAATCTTCTTCCGAGGAACCAGAAGAGTCAACCAATTTCTTATTTAGAATTTCTGCATAAGAGGGATAATAAGTGACTCTTGTGGGAGCATTATGAATTTCCTACAGGAATGCATCTGCACTTGGTGTTTCTAAAATTATTGGATCAACTTGTTCCTGAGGCCCAAGGTTTACTTCACCTTCTTCTATATGCACATCAGATTGCTGCTCTTCACTCTCTTCGAGAATAGGAGTCTAATCTTCAGAAGGGATTAAAAAAACAAAGGGATTAGAAGAGGTGAAAGAATTTCCAACAACCTGAGATTTAAAATATTTTTTCTCAACAGGAATGACTCCATTCCCAAAATTTGAGTCCATTGATCAACCTTCTATTTTACAAGTTCTTCTTCATATTTTTTCTTGCAATTTCAAGCAAAATGGCCATAACCATGACAATGATGACACTTGAAAGGGAGTTGTTCGTAATCAAGCTCCTGAATGTGAGACCATTCTATAACATCTATCTTGATCGCATCAGGCAATCCTATCTCTAAGTCTACTTCAACAAAAAATCATGCACACGAGTATTGTTCTTTCCTTTCTTCCCTGTCGATGTACTTTCTGAGCTTATTCCCAATGGTTTCCATATATTCTGAGTTCCAGTAGTGAAGAGGTAAATGGGGAAGTCTAACCCATACATGAACAACTAAAGGTACATCCTGGGTAGGATCAAAGTCTGGGGTCCATTTATTCATATAGAGCCCATGAGGACCCATAAAATATGGACCATTTCAAAAAATGAGATCTTGATATTTAGCTGATTCAAAGACAAAAATATAATAACCTCTAACAACCAGATGATTGTGGATTCCTTCAGAAATCGGAGGCCTCCAATTTTGTTGTACCCATCTGTCGATTGCCTTCGGAGAAGGCCAAAGGCTCATAAATTTCCCAATGAGCCCACGCTCCGCTAGATTTAAGGCAGTCCTGCAAGGACAGTTTGTAGGAAGATCAACTGAAGTGATGTCTATTTTCTTCACAAAAGACTACATCATAGGACTTCCCTTTCTCTTCCCACAAGAGGCTATAAGATGTTTGAACGCAAAAATCAGGAGGAAGAGGACGGCGAGGACCCCCTCTGGATGCCATCGAAATAGACGTAGATAGAGGGAGAAAACAAGAAACCATAACCAAAATTCTAAAAAAGACTCAGGCACCGTGAAACTTCAGGCAACGATCAATTGAATGATCAATCAAAATCAGAAGCAAAGGCACCACATATCCAGAGATCAGACTCATAGAAAATCCTACAGTCCTGCAAAATTCAAACAAGTCCTAGAGCTCAGTGTGAAGATTGGAGCGCTCTTGAATGAAAATACCCTGCAAAGACAAACAAACTATGATCCAAAATTACCTCCAACCTAGCGACTGAAAGCAAGTGAAGGAGCTACACAAATCCAATGATCATGCAACTCAACCATCTAACCAGGACCAAAAAATTCAAAAAACAACTCTTCTTGGAGGGAAAACAGGGTTGAAGGGTGAGCGATCTTGAACAAACTGCTAAGACAAATGGTATGTCCCACTGCAGCATGAGGCTCCAATACCTAGTGATGTCAAATGCCAAGCAATCGTGGAGCTGGAAAGAGTCAACACACCACGAACCAGTAACAACACCAACGAACCTGGCTGAGAACCTCAAAGTTCAAATATTCTTGGAGCAAAAAAAATCCGATCTCCATCACATTTATTTTAATGAGACCAAAATCCAACAATATTTTCAAAACAATGTCCCAAAAAAATCATAAAGTACTTTTGAATCTTATATTAAAAAAACTAAAATATGCTTTGAAAAAATCTTATATTAAAAAAAAACTAAAATATGCTTTGAAATTGATTGAACATGAATGTGAATATTATAAAATGAAAGTCTATACAAGATTTTTTTTGTTTAACAAGAATGAATAATTTTTTATTTATTTTTTATGAAGAAAAAATCAGGTCTGAAATAACATTTGCTAAGTCAACCATTTACACACAAGGCTTAATTTATACAACGAAACCTTCAAAGAATGAAGATGATTCATACAATAACATGCTGACTACTTCCAAAGAGATCTAAGGAATAGGGTGGAATGAACTAGGTTCTCCATTGAGACTGATCATACATTGAGTTAGAATGCAAGCTTTATTTTCCAAGTAATCTGCACGTTTGTTTAAATCCCAAAGAATATGGAAAGAGGCAACATATTCAAACTCACTTAATAAATTTTGAATTCTTTGAAGGATTTTATTCAAGCCTAAGTTGTTGAAGAGACTTTTTGAGTTTAGCAATTTGATCACCAATTCTGAATCTTCAAAATTTGAATTGACTTAAACTCGCTCTGGCTTGCTATCTTGCACGCCTTGAGGAGGCTATAACTTTCCGCCTGATTGTTTGAAATAATTCCTAACCCCCAGCTGAAGCAAAATTCAAACTGTCTATCAGAAGAGATAATCAGACCCCCTGCTCCGGCAGTCCCAGGATTTTCCTTGGAAGAAGTTGAAGAGGACTTCACCCAACAGTTTGAAAATTCCAACTCACTACAATGAATTCTCCAATTAGGAAGACTTACTGGTTTCGAGGAAATCGAATTTTGTATGACTTTTTCCAGCGAACTCTTTCCCAGCCACGAGTTGAATTCAGCCGGCAACGAAGAGAGAATCTTAGAACCAACAATTTCACCCACTAGATATTTTATTTTTAATGCCACAATATGGGGAGATGTAGGCACACAATTGAATATCAGACCATTTCGAGTTGTCCATAGCTTCCATAAAACGCATTTCAGAATGGTATCCCACACGTTTTTCCACACTAATTTTTTATATATTTTGAACAGGAAATCAATTTTTCCAGAATGGAATTCGATCCAGCCAGGAAACGAATAAAGATACCACAAAAATTTGAGAGGGAGTAGAGACAGCTAATCCATTAAGGACCAATTCCCACACTAATTAAGAAAACACACAGTCAATAAAAATATGATCAGATGTTTCAACAACATCATTGCAGAGGCAACATTGAAATGGTCCATGGAACCCACGTTTCCTCAAGTTTTCACCTGTCAACACCCTTTTAAATACAAGCAACCATGTGAATAAGTTCACCTTGGGAAGACAGAAGGAAGCCCAGACAAATTTCCAAATCAGTAGAGATAAGCTAGAGGCATGGGGAGATTGCAATTCAGAGAATCCTTGAGATGTTGAATAATTTCCAGATGGACCCCAACCCCATTCATTTTTAGAGAAGCAACTAATTGGTGCTAATCCTGATAAGGATAAAATCATCAATTCATGTTGGTGAAGAAGCTGCTCCGGGATCTTGGGAAAAGACCAGCCCACCCAATTCCCATCTCTATCCCAAGAACAAATATATGCTAGCCTTATAAGACCTTTGTTTATTAACCAAGACTTGATCTCATTCAGTGAAATAATAGAGGGCATAGGCAGGTTTCCTAATATTTTATCATCCCATAATAAAATCCTTTTCCCATTGCTAGGGACTCTATAAAGTTGATTTTGAAATTTATCTATTCCGCTTCTGCATGAATTCTGAATTGCAGTTCTTGTATGAATATTAGAAGAATTTTAGTTTCTTAGATAACCATCCTTTAGATATTTTCACCGAAAGATCTTACTTACTGAATGGTTTTTTGTCACGTCCCCTCCTGTCCACCAGAGAGGGAACGCAATCATTACCACTATCTAACCGATACCAGAGCATCCGACTCAAAGTTCATTGAATTCTGTATGTAATTTGATGGATTCCCGACGATCTACGAAGAAAGATATCAGAGGAGATTGAACGACGAAGAAAGATCGTGACGAAAATTGACGGTCACAATATGTTACGCATCTAGAAATAGATCAACGATTGAGAATCAACCCGCAAGAATCAACGGTGTAGAAAGCTTGAGTTTGCGGAGTCATGGAAATATGGAAATTGCGATCCCACATCTCGCATTATGTATTCCACATGCAGAGTAGACCGTTGCAGAGATAATTAGTTGCAAAAATAGAGATTGTGAAGCTGCATCCCGCATCCCACAAGTTGCGGAAAGGAGAGTTGTGGAAGGAGATCTGCAGGGAATAGAATTTATAGAAGGACGTTTCTGCATCCCGCAAGTTGCAGAAAGGAGAGTTACAGAAGGAAGATTTATGTCAGGAAATTGAACTTGTTAGCAGAAGTCTTGGACGGATTTGGTCATTTAGGCCATCACCAATATGGGAAATCTAAGCCCCATAATGTAATTTAATAATGCATTGAAAGAAAACATATACAGATGCATACAATTTCAATTATACAACGGAAGCAATTCATCAATTCAACACATTAGGCATGTTCAACATATTTCATTAAGCAAATACAAATGCAGAGATTAACATAGAGAAGAATACTTATCTTGAAATAAGCTTGTCCCACAACCAGCTACGTCGCTGCAACGTTCCACCCAACCATAGGCAAGTGCGCTCATCAATATCTCAGCAACACTACCACCCCTGAGCTGGGCATGATTTCCACAGGGAATAAGGGAACACTAGGAGACTCACACAACCAACGATACAACAAAAACTCAAGCAAACCAACACTCACAAAATCAGGTCATATCATACATAGTGAAGCCAATGCACAACTGGGTTTCACAGACTATACAACGAAGCCAATAAACAATTGGGTTTCATAGTCTACTAATAAGGCAACAAGACAATAACTTAAGGGTTCCTTGGACTTACCTGTCCAAGCCAACACTCACATCAAAACTCAGGCAAACCAACCTCCAGTTGGGTTTCTCGGACTGCTAAGGTAACATGCTACACAACCTTCATTATGTAACATAGAGAAAATCGGGTCTCATACCCCTCTATGGTTCAGGATAACACTATAATCCCACAACCAAGGTTTAGCAAGGGAAAGTACTTCCAGAAAATGCATAGCAACGCTTTGCTAGCTCAGGACGCTGTAACACAACAAACATGGTTTCACACACTCTCTCACACAAAGAAAGACAGGGTTTATGCGCATATCACAATGTCACGCAGACACACTATGGAACCATACTTTTGCCACTCCAGATAGTGAATAAGATAGACTCACACTGCACCATAGTGAACCCGCTCATGAATGAATGCTTAATACGCGAGTGAATAATGAACAACCATGAACAAAGAAGATGAATCTCTCTAGTCAGATCTACCAAGTTCCCACAGCGTGAATTAAACCCAACGTTTAGCATGACTTAGGGATGAGGGAACAATCACACATTCCCACATAGATTTACTTGATGCATAAGCAAGAACATGGTCTGTTAGGCTGTAGACCTGCAGGCTTGCTCGGTCAAGCCATCAGACTGCCATGCCTTGCTATGCTCAAGGAATTAACTGCCTCAACCAACCTCTGGAAGAAATTAATGATTGAGGACAAAGGAAGGTAGTTGAGGATTAAGGGGTTTCCCCATTGACATCTGGTCACACCTTATTGGGTCAGGAGTTTGAATAACTCCCCTCCCTATCCCTTGTCCTTAGGAAATCATGCCCCCATATCATTTTTGTTGCATTGACATAGCTGGTTGTTGGTATTTTATTAATTGCATATTTACTGGTTCTGTACTTGATTCTAGTTCCGCAATTGATTCTGATTCAATTGATTATGGTTCTGTAATTGGTTTTGATTCTGCAACTGCGGAACATTTCAGTCTACCACCTCATGATCAATTGTTGATAGTTCTGAATATTGTGATCAATCGAAGTGCAATACATACATGAACACTGGAACTATGGGAAATCTCTCTGGTAATGTATGAGTACACTGTAATTATAACATTGAATAGGTTCGTGACCTCGTCCACCTCCTTGACCTAAGTCTCCTCCTCTTCCTCGGAATCCTCCTTGCTATTGGTACTGCGGTTGAGCAACTTGCTGCTACGAGGGATTCGACTAGTGCTGAACAGACTGTGCCGAGTGAACATACTGTGGCTGTTGTGGAGCCATATGCATATGATTATACTGCAACTATGGCGCAAACTATTGTTGCAGTACAAATTGCATCTGCAGTACAAAATGAGGTTGAGGTGGTGGTGGCACCACCTGCGGCTGCAACTGCTGTACCTCCCAATGATCCTATCCCTTCACCTAGTACTAACCATATTTTCTCTTTTGGAGTAGGTCATATGCGCGGAAATTTTATCTTCATGCCCGACAGATCGAAAAAATGTGCAGTATAGGTTCATCGGCTTAATCACCATCTTCTGCATGTACCCGCACTCCTCATGTCGATGCCCGTATACTTGACATATGTGGCACCACGGTACACTGCCACAACTCAACGTGTTTGGTGTCCCTGACAACAGGTAGTTTCACAAATTTGGGCAAGTATCCTTGGTATGTTCGTCTATGCGACATCGAGTGCACTAGAGATCCTTGTGTTGTTCCTTTCCCTTCTTAATATCTTGTAAGTGGAATGTCAAGTTTGCCAACTGCGTATGGATTTGATTCATACCGAGTGCATTTTCTCCAACGGGTGAAGCTTCCAAATTCATGGCGATCTCCAGAGCCTCTCTCTATGTCATAATCTTTTGCTGCATCAGTGGTAATATGATATGAGTTAGCAATGTTGCAATGAACTATTCCTTATGCTGAATGTCGCTCATCTCAAAACTGACTCTTTCCATTAGTGTCTTGAATCTTTGATCAAAATCCCAAATAGTCTCATTGGGATACTGCTTAATTTCCTTTAGTTCTGTAATGTGCTACGCTTCAGACTTTGGTTTTTTGAATTATTCAATAAATCCTCTCCTGAATTCTACCAGTGTCTTCATCAGATTCCCTGTAGGAACTTGTACAAATTTCATGTATCAATCCAGTGCGTGACCCCGGAGGGTTGTCACCGATTGGCCCTTCTTAACATCATCATCTGCAGTTTGTCTGACAGTCCATACTGCCTCACACAAGAACCGATATTGTTCTGGATCCTCAGTACCGTTCCCATGGAACAAAGGTAACTTTGCCTCATCTTCCACCATTCTTGGCCTTCTTCCTACAGATGCTAGTATACTAATGCTATTAGAGTGTTGCTGGCATGTTGGACAAGTCGGTGTTGAACTTGTGCTTCTTCCTGACTGTGATGTAGTGCGTAGAGGCATGGTTACAGTGCTATTGGGGGTTGATCTTTCCTCTACCCTGGGTGTAGTCTGGGTCTGGTCATCCTCGTCGTCCTGTGTGGTCTTCCTTCGTGGTCTTGTGTTTCGATTGCAATAGGACCTTCCCTTGTCCTCTACCTCTTCTCCTGTTGAAACCATGCTCCTCCTCTTGTAAGACAACTTTCTTCCTCAGCTTCCCTCACAGTATCGTCATAACTTGCACTCATATACCCCATATCATTCCATTCGTGTCCCCCCTTTCTTTGTGGTATCCACAGCCCTCGCACACCATATTTCTACCACTCGAGGTGCATCTTTAGTATGCCTTTTTCATAGACAGACATCTTAATTGACAATTGTAAAGACAATAAGAACCTACATCTTGGTCCGTTGAAGAATTCCCTTTCTGCTTCGCTGTAGGATTTAGTAGTATCAACCGCAAACTCGGTGATATAACCTTCCAAGATATTGTCCAACCATACTGCAACAGCCCGCAATGCTCTATTGTCGATTTCTTGCAACTCGTGGATCAACTCAGGGGTCTAGGATGTTGGCTCTCCTCCTTGGATTTTTTTTTTGCAATAGGTGAATCGTGCCAACTACTCATACAGTATGATTGGGAATTTAGAGAAAAAATACTCATGTGGACCGTTATGTATGTACCTTTCCAGCTACTTATCCATCGTCAGTTTAGGGTTTTGATTTTCCCTCGCAGCAAATTCTTGTAGCTTCTGGTCGAACCAATATTGAATTTATGGTCTCGTCGGATGCCACATTTCCTTCCCTTAGTCGCAACAAGTTCCCAACAACATAACCATTTGTTGACACAAACCCAGCTAACAAGTTACAAAACCAGTCAATAACCAAACCACCGCGATCTCCTTGAGCACTGGCCCATAAAGGTTTTACCCTGTCCGGCAACACCCGCAGAGCAGATGAAGTCTCACCCGAGATGTTTGAGGGAGAGTTGACGGAACCAAGTTTCCATAGAATGGGAGAGGACAATGTGCGTCAACTTATCAACTTCGTGCAACATTTACAGATCTGATCATTTACTTAAGTATTAACATAACCATTTATTTTTATTCTTCAACAGATCGCATCATTCAATCATAACTACAGTAAACATATTGATGCACAAATAAATCTAACATAATAACATCATTTAAAACAAGGAAACACCACATCATCTACAGATCCATGTCGCAGATACACATTGTATTCATATTTGCATTACGAAATATAATAAAATAGGAGAACACAAAAGAACACAATGATTCAGGTCAACTTCCGTCTTGTCATATTACTTCCGCACAAAATCACCAAAACAGTTCACAGATCAACAAGTGCTCTCCAAAACAAGATGATCCACAAGGTTGCTCACACAATGTTCTCCTTAGATCCGATCTAAGATATTCAACACTTGCAATTCAACATCTACTTATAGGATTGCACCTTTAAATTCAAGGTCCACTTAGACAAATTCCTAAGTAAATATTAACTGATTCTACAAAATAATGACCAATGTACACAAAATATGGTCAAAAACTATAAAAGGTGACACAAAATATACAAAATATTATATTCTCCGCCTTGTGCGCCATCTTCCCCTTGCGCGGTGTCTTTGAGCTTGCACAACATCCACGATGCTGCGCAACTAACTTATCCCAAACACCTTTCCAACACTCCCCCTCCCATCACCCCTGGATTCCCTTTAGAAGCTCCATCAAAGAAAAATATATGACGTTGAAAGGTTCTCACCCATTTAGTAAAATCATCTTTCTCCATGCGAATTTCCCAGGATTTTGTCTTAGGGTCAGAAAAAATCAATAGTTTTAGGAAGATCTGGAGAGAAGTTGTACAACCAATCTTCTTCAGAGGGGGAAAGCATACAATGATTAGTTTTGGACAAGAGGAATCTAAGGAATCCCCCCAACAAGGCTTTAACATTGACAACAACATGAGCAGGAGTGGAAGGCTTGTCTCTAAAAATATGAGCATTTCTTTCGATCCAAAGTTTCCAGAGGATAACTTTGGGAAGAGTCAACCAACAAAGTTGTGACATGTTTTATTGTTGTTACCATGTGGAATTTGAATTATATCACGATGCTTTTTATGATTTTGGTAAAAACTTTTGGCCAAATTCACCTTCTCATTTCACAATCTGTTGTTTCATATCCCAAATTCTATGTGATAGAGAAGGTGATGGATTTTTTACCTAGAATAATGTCTTCGTAGAAATAAATTTGATCATTGTGGAAATTTGACTTTATTTCATTTTAAGTACTCCATTTATATGAATGATCCACCATTGTCAAATCTAGCCATAAATTAGAAGAGACAAACATGTTCCTCTCAATGTTGGTTCTTCAAATCTTCTTTCTAAAGGGATTGATTTATGGGAAGCTAAAATCCATGTGATATATTTCTTGAAAATGTTTGAAAAACATATTTATAAACACACCAATAATTCACATAGAACCATGTGGAAATCCTATGATTCAAACAATCTTGTGATGTTTTTCCACCATTGACCATTTTGTTAGTGGTTGATTTTGTTGATAATTACACATTTGCTACACAAAAAGAGATATAGAGTGAATACTATCATTTTTCTATGCCATTTTACTTGCCCATGTTCTATATAGACATGTTTAATGCAATGTTGATGGTATAGAAAGCACTAATGACAATTGTTGTGATCAAAAGAATACGATTTCTGTCTTAGTGATGATCATACACATGATACACATTTTGATCTACATTGTTCTGATGTATTTTATGACTCATTGAAACAATGTGGGGTTGAATTTAAGCATGTGGAAATACCAACAATTCAAACAATCTCATGAAGTTTTTCCAGTAGGGAAAATTTTGTTTGTGGTTGATTTTGCAGATAATGACACATTTGCTGCATAAAAAAAAGATATAGCATGACTATTCTCATTTCGTCTAGGTCTTTCTACTTGTCCATGTTTTATATAAACACACTAAATGCAATGTTGATGATATAGAAATTGCTAATAATAATCATAATGTGATCAAAGAATAATATTTCTATGAGTGATGATCATACACATGTTACACATTTTATTCAACATTGTTTCGACATATATTATGATTCATTGAAACAACATGGGGTTGAATCCAATGAACATTGGATATGGTCAGATGGATGTGCAAGCAATTTAAATTCTTCTTTTGGTTGTGTTGACTTAAAAATAAATCAAGCATTAAACATATTTGAAATTTCTTTAAGACTAAACATGAAAAATTAGAGTATGATAGTGTAAGGGCAAGTGTAAAAAAATCACTTTTAAGGTGGTAGATGAGAAACTCTACAATTCATTTGTAGTGGTTGATCAAGTTATTCAATGATGTATTAAATTTAAGCCATGGAAATAATCAATAATCAAACAATTTGCATAGGTGTGTATATATATTGTTTATAAATTTTATTTTAAGTAAATTGAAAGTTTATTTTATTTATTAATGATTGTAATGCCAACTTATCTTTAAAACATATTAAACCTTCCACCTTATATATTCTTCAAACCACATATTCTTTTGGAATATTGAAATCAAAGATGTAGACAAGTCAATTCAATATGATTATAGCCCTATAAGTGGGACTATAGAGTGCACTCAATTAGGATAAACACCATACAAAATGTGTTTGCATTTGATAGTAGTAAGCCATCGTACTTTTGTCCAATCTTTATAGAGAACACAAAATCAACAAAGACTTGTGAAAACATATATAATTGTCCAATATGTTAAAACTTAGAAACATATTCAAAAGGGAAAATCACCACCTGCATCCTTAGAGAAGTTGGAATCGAAAGACACTCTAGTATCCATCGATGGTGATATAATTTCTAATATTGTTAAAGAATCTAATATTTCACATATGGAATGTTTCTTGATTTTTGTTGTAGACATTTTAAAGAATGTGTTTTTATTTTTGTTGTATATATTTTAAAAAGTATACACACCAACACATATATTGAAAACAATCTCATTGCCAAATGGTGATAAATTTGGCACATGGTGATATATGCAAGTGATGTGTTTGTTGTGGTTGCACCATGGTGATATAAATAAAGTAAAATATTATGTATTGTGATGCACATAGAGAACAAGCAAGTTAATGGAGGACTATCATGATAAATGTTTTATATATGGAAGCGGATCTATCATATTTAAAGACATTTTTTCAAGAAACCCAATGAGAGTCATATTCACTTTCAATATTTTCAACTAAATCGTTTTGAGCTGCCAATATAGTCCTTTGGTATGTGGTATGTGCATGTGATGTTACATAATAGAAGTTAAAATAAAGACAAAAATAAAAAATAAAAGAAAATGAACGAGGCATGTCATGAACAAATACTTAAAGAAAACCTTCCATTACAATGTTGTTTTTAAAAAGCATTTCATTAAGATATATTGACATTAGATTCATGTATTACTTAGACTAGGTTGATTATGTGAAAGTTTGATAGATAGATTGAATCTATGATTAAACTTGTGATATTTTTTTAGGAATATATGGCCTAGAATTTGGTTACGTGACAATTCTTATTGTTTATGTTAAGAGTTCAAGAAAGTATAAAAAAAATACTAAACTTGTAAGGTTCTACTTGTGTTGCTTTCCCATCAAGCCATCATACCATTTCACATGAAATGTCATATTATTTTTTTATGAAATAAAAATTTTGTTGATAAAATTAAAACTTCATAAAGTTGTCAACAATGCCCTATATGCTTTCATGTATATTCCCTTCTCCCATTGTCACCTTTGTTTTATCAAACATTTTATTTGCTACTTATTTTAAATAAACTAACATCATTGTATGATGTTTAATTAAATGATCTATCTTATTAGAATACCCAGTGTATGATGTATGCATTCATTGGAATGAATTGTATGATGTATGTATTTATAGAATAGAATACTCATTGTATGATGTATGTATTCATTAGAATGAATTGCATGATTTCATCACACCATTTTACATGAAAATCCATATTATTTGTTCATAAATTTAGATGTTTTGTTTATAAATTTAGAAATTTAAAAAGTTTGCAATAAGGAGCTAGCTAGGGTTTCATGTTTTTTTCTTTCACCAACTCTCTCAACTTTGCTTTATCCAACATTTATTTGGCCACATATTTTAAACCAATATTCATTATATGATGTTTAATTAAATGATTATCCAACGTTTATTTGGCCACATATTTTAAACCAATATTCATTATATGATGTTTAATTAAATGATTTTTAATTAAGATTATGTATGTATTCATTAGAATGAACTTAATATAATTGTCTTACTTTTGTTTTCTTAACCTTTATTTTGGAAGTTTTAAACTAATTTTCATTGTATAATATTTAATTATGTATTCATGAATTTAGAAATTCATAAAGTTGTCAATAATGGCCCATACAACTTCTCACGTGTCTCTTTCCTTCCCCATGTCGCGTGGCCCATATAGCTTCTCATGTGTCTCTTTTCTTCTCCCAATGTCACCTTTGCTGCATGAAACATTTTATTTTCTACTTGTTTTAAACTAATACTCATTGCATGTTGTATCTTAATTAAATGATCTATTTTATTAGAATGTTGTGCATGTATTCATGAGAACGGACCATATTACATTTTTCTTAATATTTAATTTGTGAAGTTGTAAACCAATTCTCATTGTATGTTTAACTATTTTTTTTATAAACTTAGAAGTTCATAAAGTTTTCAATAAGGGCTTAAGCATTCAGTAGGGCCCAAGTTTTCAACAGGGGCCAAAGTTTGATAGTATTTAGTGTCTCAAGATCGTGTCGAACCAAAATTTGAAACCCAAGGTTACATTTCCTATATAATCTCTTCTGGTTTGGGGCGGATGCATTCCTACTCAGTTTTTTATCTAGGTTTATGCTCACTCTATAGTTTTTTCAATTTTCATAGGGGTGTAGTTCTAGTACAATGCCTTCGCTTCCTCTCCTTCCTACATGTATCTAGTATGTGGGCCTTTCATGGTTGTGCCTATTCCCCCATTTCCCTCCTTGGAACCACCCCTACTCATCATGGTGATAAGAGTGTTGGGTAAGGTGTCATAGAAATCCTAGTGTTCCAACCCCAAACTTTAGCCCCATAAAAACTAGAATGATCCACCTCTTTGTTTGAGAACCAAGGTTCATCAAATAGAATGAGAAGTGGAGTGTTGAGATACCTATAAGCCACAATAGTATTCAGATAATGCCTAGTGGAGTCGGTGTAGTGGCAAGGACCTTTATCCAGGTTCTCCATTACAACCTTCATAACACCCACGAAACACCATGATTCTTAGTATGGTTCCATCATGGTTTCATAAATTCATTGTAGTTGGAAATGAACTCATTGTACCAACAAGCTAATGTTGAGTACTAGGGACTATGTTACCAAATCCCCTCTTGTATTTCCCACTTGCTACCATTTCCACTTGCCCAAATTTTGCATCGTCACGTTGCTCTCTCCATCCTATCCATTGTCCATCTAACTGATGTCACATTGGCATCGTGGAGGTCGGTCCCACATCCCTAGCACCCCACCTTAGGGAGGTAACCTAGATACTCGAGTTTACAATAGGCCATGAATTCAAAATGCAGGTAAAATATAATTCAACATACAATAACATAAATCTAAGGAAACTAGACACCTGAGCTTACAATAGGTCATTAATTAAAAATTAAAATAACTTATACTTGAACAAACAACACTATTCATTAAAAATGAAAACAATCAATAGCTTAAAATAGGTCATCCTCACAAAACTTGCAAGTAACATATACTTCAACATACATGTTCATCAATACTTAAATATGCAAGTAACCTATACTAGATCTTACAACATGTTATTAATTGAAAATACAAGTACCTATACTTTAGCATACAACACCATTGTTTAAAATGCAATTAGAATAAGTGCTTGAGCTTACAACAAGTCATTAATTAAAAATGCAAGTAACCTAGATAGATATGTCATAAATTAAAAACACAAGTAGCCTATATACTTGAAAATGTATAACACCATTCATTAAAAATGAAAGTAACCTATACTTTAGAATAAAAGACCATTCATTAAAAATGCAAGTAGATACAAACTTTCAACTCCATACATACTTGAAGTATTAGATAGTCTAAAAACGTATCTACTATTACATGTACTCAAAATATCTAAGATAGTCCAAAGATGAACAAGTCTAAATATACATAACTAATTCCATAAATCCCCATGAAAGACTCATTAAAATAAAAAGACAACATACAAAAATAATTGTGTGCATGGAACAAAGATGTATAGAAATATATGGAGAATCATTTACATGTACATTCTCCTCTTGGATGACCTATAATGCATGTTCATGTATAAGACTAAATATGTGTAGGGACTCTCCATGGGTTCCCCTCTAAGACATATACATCTAATTAAAAGCCCCAACTCCATTCAATATAAAAAGAAACTGCATAATTTTCTAAACAACATTTAAAGATTTTTAACTGAAAAGGAAATCACAACAATTCAAATATAACTTGTTTCTTGCACTACCGATCATCATCAAGTGTCATATCTCCTCATCATGTGTTGCACCCCTTGATGTAGCATCGATCAGATTTCCAATTTGTGTATCCATCGGTTGACTACCCAACTTTCTCCCTAAGGGTATTCTTCTTCCCTAGGGACCCTCAAGGTGCAACAAGGTTGTATGGAAGATGCACAATATTAGCATGATTGGAAGTGGATCATTATGCTTTTAGGCCTCCCAACCTTAACCACTTCCAAGGGACAAACTGTCCAACAACCAGTGTAACAATCCTCTCCTATTGTGTAGGAGAAAAAATATAAAATATTCAATATCCAAAAGATGATCCTCACTCGTCGCCTTACCTTTTTTTTATAGAGTTTCTTAGGTTTTTGTTGCATGTTCATGTGTGTGTCGACTTGAGTCTTCTTTTCCTACATGTGTGAGTGCACTTGAGTCCTAATATTCATTTAATTGATTTTATTATTTAATTTTTTATTTAAAGGGCGCGTTTTAGCTTATATTCTCTTTAACTAATTACTTGCCTTTGTTTTGCACACGTTCTTATTTATTGTTAGTAGAAAATTATTAATTTATTATTTATTCTTAGCATGTACATGTTTTATTAATATATCATTTAACATTTTCTAAATTATTTTTCTCATTTATATTTTATAAGTTCTATATTTTAATTTAAATTTACCAAGGTTTTATCAAGCGTTCAATGGTCATATACATTCCCTTCAAATATAATTCACTAAGGTTCTATCAAGGGTATCATGGTTGTACACATGCCCTTGAAATAGAATTCACAAAGGTACTATGAAGGGTGCCATAAATTCCCTTCAAATATAATTCATCAAGGTTTTATCAAGGGTTCTGCGACCATACACATTCCATTCAAAAAGACATTTTTCTGCAGTGGGACATGATACTACTATTGAGATCATGATAAATCAGTCCACTTGTATCTTGTTGAGAGACTAATGGTCACTAAGGAATAAGGTTGACACCTTATTGCACATCCTGCAGTAAAAAAATCATGAGTGATTGAATTTGAGCCTACCCTCATGACAACATGCATTTCGTAGGAAAAAGCATCACTCACTTTTCAACTTGTTGGATGGAAATTTGCACTATTTATGGCATGCATTTCCCTATACAACCCCGCTACCCATGTGTGGATCAATTGGAAATCATGATCCCATGCATGTACACATGAAATCCACATGCATCAAATAACTCATGCAAAATAATCATATATCAATTTATCACATTGTATCACTTGATACCATATCCAAGCTCAATTCGGAGCCCATGTGACATTCACACTACCTTGCATTAATTATCACCTATGATTTTCATCTGTGTGACTCTAAGCCCCCTGGATCCCCATTTAGTCTCATTCTTAGAGTTCAGATATGGGATCAGGATGTTCCTAAACAGTTGATGACTGACAAGTCCATGCTAGTTGTCCCTTTTAGTCAATATCTATTTTGAACAACCAACTACTCACCTACCCATCATATACAAATAAAAATTCGATTCTTGTATATAACCTAGGAAGTTAGAATTAAATGATAACATCATTGCCAGTTTCAACTTGTAACACATGCATAACATATAGCTTGTTGCTCGCCTTAATTGATGGTTCTACCTAAATTATGCGTTGAACTTGACGGGTAATATCCAGGTACAAGATAAATTTGTTGTTCATTATTTTAATGGTTTCTAAGAATATATTAATCTCTTAGATATCAGATCGTTATCTTTCAAAATACAACATTGCACTAGGTGTTTAGATTAGAGACACATAAAATATATGAATATAATTCTCATTGTTTTCGAACTAGATAAAGCAATTAGTTTCATAGGAAAATTTCACACCGAGATCAACCATGCTAAGACAATCAATACCATGGGTTTATAATTCCGATCTAATGGAAATTCCTACTGGACCATTTTCACCTTGTGACTGAATTGAAATTAAAATTGTCAGTTCGCCAGGTTTATCAAACTGATCAAAGGGAAGTGGATAATATAGATGTCACATTGAGCATGATACATGCTAGCGAGAACTGATACTACATAGTTCACACTGGGATAGAACTGGACCATGCAACTACTTACACAGATTTTGCTCCTACAATGAAATTAACACATGCAGATTGAGGCCAAACATATGGTACATATTTGATTGTTGTAACTTAGGATTAACATTAGATTCAATACATGGAAACCAAGGTAATTAATATACCCTTTAATTCCCATTTGACAATGGTTTACACATATGATATCTGGACAATAATGATTTTAATTAGAACTCTGAGACTTCCTTAAGACTAAAGTCATGTCACATTTAAATTTCTTTCATATATTGCATTAAAATTATACAAATCTAGGACTTCAAGAAAAATATAAAATTGGGATTCTAAAGACCAATGTAGGTTGGGGAAAATTGCATTTGTTAGTTTTTTTTTTGTGTTTTTTTTGGTTTTGTTGAAATATTCGTTGCAATTTTGAAATGTAAATACATGAACTTATAAGCATATTCAATTTCAACACTAAATATGGAATCACTGTACTTTTAAATGCAATACACAAAACAATAAACTTAGCACTTTCAATATTAGATTAATCTACAAATATTAGGTCTTAGTGTTTGAAGCTTGATTTGATACCAAATGTAGGGGCCCTCCATGGGTCCCCCCTCTACTGCAATATTCGTTGCGATTTCAAAACAAAAAGACATGAACTTATAAGGATGTTCGATTTCAATACTAAATCTAGAATTGTCGTAGTTTTAAATGCAATATACAAAACTACAATCTTAGTACTTTCAATATTACATTAATATACAACTATTAGGTCCTAGTATTTAAACCCTAATTTGATACCAAATTTAGGTACCCTCCATGGGTTTCCATTCTATTACATATAAATCTATGTAGAAAAACCGACCCCATCCAATATAAAAACAATTTGCATAACTCGCTAAGAAATATTTATAGATTTTTAGTTGAAAATGAAGTTGCAACAAATAAAGGCTAACTTGTTTCTTGCACTACCAATTTTTGGAAAATGTCATATATCCTTGTTACATGTCACACCCCTCGAAGTAGCGTTGATCAGATTTCCAATCCGTGTATCCATCGGTTGGTGACCTTTCCTACCCTCTATGGGTACTTTTCTTCCCCAGGGATCCTTGAGGTACAATGGGGCTCTACGGAAATAACACAATATTTGCATAATTGGAGCATTCTACTTTTAACCCTCCCAACCTTAACCACTTATAAAGACCAAAATCTCTAACAAGCACTGTAAGAATCATCTCCCATCGTGTAGGAGGAAAAATATAAAAGATTGAATATCCAGGATATTATCCTCACTCATCCCCTTTCCTTTATTTTATAAAGTTTCTTAGGTTTATGTTGCATGTTCATGTGTGTGTGCACTTGAGTCTTCTTTTCCTACATGTGTGTGTGCGCACTTGAGTCTTAACATTCTTTTAATTGATTTTCTTATTTTATTCTCCTTAATTAAAAGGTATGTTTTAGTTGATCTTTTCTTTAATTAATTACTTGCCTTTGTTATGAACATGTTCTTATTTATTCTTGGCATGCAAATAATTAATTTATTATTGATTCTTAGCATGTACATGATTTCATTAATTTATTATTTATCATTTTCTAAATTATTTTTCTCTTTTATAATTTCTATATTTTAATTTAATTTTACCAAGGTTCTATCAAAGGTGCCATGGTTATACACACCCTTGAAATAAAATTCACCAAGGTTCCATCGAGGGTGTTACATATTCCCTTTAAATAGAATTCACCAAGATTCTATCAAGGGTGCCATGGTTCTACATATGCCCTTCAAATAGAATTCACCAAGGTTCTATTGAGGATTTCATAGATTCCATTCAAATAGAATTAACCAAGGTTCTATCAAGGGTGCCATGATTGTACACATGCCCATAAAAAATAATTCACCAAGGTTCTATCAAGGGTGCCATGATCATACACATGCCCTTCAAATAGACCTTTTTATGTAGTGGGTATGTGATACGATGATTGGGACCACATTAACTCAATCCACCCTTATCCTGTTGAGAGACTAATTGTCATTGAGGAATAAGGTCGACATCTTACTCCATGTCCCTCAGTCAAAACCTTGTGAGTGATAGAATTTGCATCCTACCCTCATGACAACATCCATTTTGTAGGAAAATGTCTCGCTCACTTTTCAACCTGTTGCATGGAAACTTGCACTATTTATGGCATGTATTCGACCATACAATCCCGTTACCCATGTGTGGCTTGATTGGAAATCATGATCCTGTGCCCGCACACATGAAATCCATGTGTACCAAATGGCTGATGCAAAATAATCAAATATCAATTTATCACATTATATGAGCTGATACCATATCCGGGCTCAATCTAGTTCCCATGCGACATTCAATCCACCTTGTGTTAATTCACACCTATGATTTTCTTAACACACTTGGAAGAACTTGTCAAAGCATCCGACAATCAATGCAATATGTACATTTTTATTTATCATTTTCATCCATCATATTGCTAACGGTTAGTCATCATACATATATCCATTATGATCATTTATTTCTAACATAAGCAAAATAGTTTGCAACATAAATATTTCAAGTTTTAGTGTCAAGAAATACAATATCATTTTGGGTCGTTTGGGATCAAATTCTCTTAAATAATAACATCACATAATCAAAATGTATAAGAAAATGGGGCACTACAGTATGAAAGCAAGATTTTAGCACTAAATTAGACATAAATAAAAATGAAAATGAAAATGATACATGTACGTGTGTTTTTAATTAAAAAACAATTTTGAACACTGTTTTGATTTGTGGGCATTACACTTTGAGTCAACTAGTCATCACCAACATTTTTCAAATCCCCCCCACCATCCTAGAAATTGAAAATTATTATTAATATATATTTAATATAAAATAAATTAATCAAATTTTACTTCAAACCATAATTAAATAATTGAACATTTAGTACATGTGAAGTCATAATGTCTGGAATATCTCCGAAAGAGTGAAATGGGGAGTTTCCAAATACCCAAAGTATCCAGTTATGGAAAGAGATTCTATGAAAAAAATTTCAATTCTAGAAAAGTTTGTTCATATAACTTTAAATATAAATTAAATATAAATTCATTTAATTAAACATTGTTAAAGGTGTGTGTGTGTGTGTGCGCGTGCGCGCACAAATGTACCACACCCATGCTGCCCAAATTCACACTTGTTGATACCTTAAATGAATAATCGTTCACATATGAGTGAACTACATTTAACAAACATGAACAATTTTCATTGTCATATATATTTAGATAGGTAAATGTGTGCTTGTAATGACCAAATTGTCTTAATACATGAGACAATAATAAAATATATTACATACCGACCCCATTCCCTCTCCCCCATGGGTGAGTAAATCTTACCACCCATATCGATAAATATTTGAATAATTCACGAGGTCCTCATAACTCATAAATTCTAACTCCATGCTAGATTTATAAGCAAAAGTGCCGTGGAAATTTAATTGAACTCTCCATTGATTCAAAGCAACACCAATCCCCACAAATGTTGACTACAAGCTTATCGATTATGGAAACACTCACCTCTTGACCAACTTGAGAGGTAACCTCTATATCTTAGCATAAATTTACCACCCTATTTGAATGAGGTAGCAGGAGTGGTAGAGCACGAGGGTTGGTAGGATCTTGAAAGACACCTATTCGGTTATATGTACAACCTTTTCCAACACTGTAGTATCTTGATGTAAGGTCTATATAATCATGTTTCAATTCTCAAAAACCTCTACATAAATAAACCTTCACATTCATCTTTTTGACTTATCCACAATGGCCATGTTATTATCGACATTTTGAATCTACAATAGGATTCGTCATTAAGATGACCAGTCCTTATATAAAATTGAACCCTTGTAAAAAATGTCCTACCTCATTATTTCATGGATACCTCCCATATTTTGCAAGGAACCAATCACAAATATGATGAGTAATGTGAAGGTTCTTGAATAATGTCAAACCTTCAACATCATTCATTTCGGTCCTTATATAAAATTGAACGTAGATATTGGCTATTGTTTAGATAATTTTTCCTCTATAGTAGACCATTTATCTCGGCCCATCACTGCGTTCTTGTATCCTTGCATCAAGTTAATAAATCCATTATTAGTTTGCCTAAGTATTTTATAAATATTAATAAATGAGCTTAGAGAGTGAAAAACTATCACCAAGCTCCATCGACTCTTAATAGGGAAGTACAATTACTCAATGCCACCCTTCAATTTACATGGTGATATGTGCAATGTTTAAGAGTTAATGATTCTGCATGAACTCCCTAATAAATATCCTTAGGTATATCAAAGGAATAGGTATTTATGGTCACATACTCATCCTCTTGTTGAGCATTTCTCTTGGATTGGCCTTGTCCCTTTGATTGAGAACAACCAGTGGAATCAAAACAACCCTCAAAATGATCGTAATCCTTAGAATGAGCAGGNACACACACACACACACACACACACACACACACAACCCATTTATTTGTGTGGTGGGAGTAGTACATTTGTTGAAATAGGAGCATATTTCATGTTTGGATCATGATCCATTTTCCACAAACCAAATTCTAATAAGTGATGAGGAAACCTACCATACAATGGTTCACATCAAATCCCACATATAGATGGATGCACACTATGATGGGACGATCCACTCAAAGGCGCAATTGAAAAAGGACAAATATTTGCATAGAGATCTCATATGTGACTACAAACTTTAACATGCATGTATGCACAATTTTAAATGTGCATAAATGTACATATGTCAACCTTTGTATAGTACATGAGACTCTATGGATAAATATGACCATCTTTTCCTATTAATAGGTGGGGGTTTTCTATTAGATGTCCTTCTGTCACTAGAATCCCTAGAACATTTATGCCCCAAAGAATGACGTAATGAATCCCCTCAATCACACCCTTTATATATATATATATGATAATGTAACAAGGATAAATAAGAAACCAAATAATATACATGGGAAGTGACTCTTACTCGTTCATTCTTTTAACTAGTTGCTCATACTGATATCCTTATTAAAACATGTTTGCAATTCCTAATTATCCATTGAGCCACTATTAGAAAAAATTATTATCCTTTTAATTATGGACTCTCTCATATTCCACACATAAAAAATGCTAATATTATTGCTAATGTGTGGACTAATAAATTGAATAATTTGTACAAAGCTTGTTTAGGAAGAAATATTATATTTAGGGAATCTCTAAAATCAAAATTTTGGATTTTTTGGGTGTTGATGTCAACATGATTGAAGTCTTTATATGGTTTCATTTGAATTAAAGTACTTCAATTTATGTAGTATTCCCTTGTTTTGAAATCTTAACCAGTTGTCATTGTGGTCCTTATGGTATTTCTATCAAAGTACAGATGATGTTTGTTTTTCTAAGAGAATAGTATAGTCCCAATATATAAATTTTTAAATTTAACTATCTACGTGATGTGAATTTTTCTAGTTCATTCAATTAACTAATTGCTTCAATTAACATCCTTATTACAACATGTTTCTAATTCCTAATGATTGGTTGACTCACTTGTAGAGAAAGGAAAACATGATTGTTATCCTTCAATTAGGGTCTATCTTGTATTCCACACATCAAAGATGTTATAATTGTTGTTGATGCGTGCAATGCTAAATTGAAGAACTTGTACAAGACTTGTTTATAAAGGTCCCATAAATTTAGGGAATATCTAAAATATTTTTTTTGGGGTGTTGAGGCCAACATAGAAAAAGCCATTTCAAAATCATTTCATTTGAATTAAAGCACCTCAATTCATGTTGTATTCCCTTGTTTACAAATCTTGACAAGTTGTCATTATGGTCCTTATGGTATTTATATCAAATTTGATGTTTTATTTGGTAAGATATTAATATAGTGATAATTATATAATAAACGGTTAAACTTAATAAACTATGTGATGCCATTATTATTAGCTAATTTAATTGACTAGTTGCTCAAATTGATGTCCTTGTTAAAATGTGTTTGCAATTTCTTATGATAAATAGAATTCATGGAAAAAGGAAAATACAATTCTTATCCTCTCAATTAAGTATTCTAAAGTATTTTCAACATATCAAATATTTCAAGAGTATTGTTGATATCTAGTCTAATAAATTGAAGAACTTATAGAAAGCTCGTTTAAGAATATTCAATAAATTTAGGGAATCTCCAAAATCAATATTATGGGTTTCTTTGTGTGTTGATGCCAACATGACTAAGGTCATTTCATTTTTTTCTTTGTTTGAATACAAGTACCTCAATTCAAGTGGTATTATTCCCATGTTTTGAAATATTAACAAATTGTTATTGTGGTCCTTGTGGAGTTTTTTAACAAAGTGCAATTGATTTTTGTTTAGGTAAGAGCATAGTATAGTGCTTATTGAAAAAATTGTTAAACTTAATAATATATGGGAAGTGGATATTACTAGTTCATTCATTTACTTAGTCACTCACAGTTATATCCTTATTAAAATGTGTTTGCAATTACTAATGTTTGGTTGAGTCACTCATGTAAATATGAATGGAGGATTCTTATAATCTCAATTAGGGACTCTCAAGTACACTCCACATGTCAAAGATACCAACATTGTTGATGATGCATGGACTACTCAATTGAAGAAATTGTACAAATCTTGTTTTAGAATATCCAATATATTTATTGCATATCCAACATCAATATTATGGATCTCTTTAGGTTTGAGGTCAACATGAATAAGTTTATTTCAAAATAATTTCCTTGGAATTCAAATACCTCAATTCAAGTGGTATTATGTTGTATTTAAATCTTGATAAGTTTTCCCAATGGTCTCTATGGTATTTCTATCAAAATGTAGTTGGTGTTTGTTTTGGTAAGATACTACAATAGTGTTAATATGATAAAATGTTAAGCTTAATAATCTATAGGATGTGTTTTACTAGTTCATTCAATTAAATAGTTGCTTAAATTAATATCCCTAGTATTGATAGGTGCTCAAAATTGATTAAATGTTAATCTTAATAATCTATGGGATGTGTTTTACTAATTCATTCAATTAACTAGTTTCTTAGATTAATATCCATAGTATTGACAATTGCTCAAAACAGATTGAATAATAAACAAAGATGGTTGGATTGAATTCATTTTGTGATTTTGATATGCTCTTGAAAAAGTAAGAAGAAATTTTTAAATTAGTTTTTGAATTGATTAATAGCATTATGATCCATAGTTTGAAGAAAATCAAAGCCTATAATATAAGAGTGATGTAAGTAGTCATACAAAATAATTTTAGGATTTTTTTTCTAAAATAGAAGCATGAAGAAATCAATGAATGTCAATAGGCATCTACATAAGTATAGGTATTTTCAAATATATTATCGATCTATTACGATTGTGGTTATATATATTTTTTGTTTATTTTAATATATGAATCTATAGGATGATTGGACTAATTTAATGTGTTAGTTTTTATTTTATTTTTATTTTTTATAATGCTATGTAAAATGATACTTTTTGATGATTTTTTGAACTAATTTAAACAATTATAATATTTTTTTTAAGAAAACGAAATCTTGTTATAGTAAAGTGATGTAAGTCATTTTACATCTTTTACTGAAGTAGGAAGAAATAAATGAATGCCAATAAGCATCTACATAAGCAAAGGCATTTTCAAATCTATTATGGATCTATTAGAATTGTGGCTATATTTCCTTCTGTTTCAATGCTAATATGTGAGTCTACATGATGGCTTGATAGACATAATGTTGTAATTTTGTTTTTTTTTGAAAAAAAGTTGTAATGCTATGTGAAAGTACATTTTTCCACAAGTTGTTGAATATATATATAAAAGATTGTTATAGTAGGGTGATGTAAGAAATTATGAAAAATACTTTCAATATTTTTTGCCAAAGTAGAAGTAGAAAGAAATCAGTGGATGTTGATAGGCATCTACAAAATATAATTTTGTTTTTTACTAAATGAAATACTTTTTTTCCTAAGAAAAATTGGTAAATGTATTTTTACTGACAAATGTTGAATCAATTCTACATAGTGAAGACACACTCAAGATATCCTAGGTTTTGGTAATAATATTTATTAATAAAAAAATGTATGCTTATAGGGTGATGTTATTTTTTATCATTATTGTTAAAATTCTAAGAGAACAATCTTTTTTAATAAATAAAGATATAAAATTACGCTAGTCTATTTACAATCTTTTACATTGCAATTGATCCTATAATTTATCACATGATCCTATATTCATTATAGAAAAAATGAACACTCTAAATTACCTATGTGCCGATCCAACACCAACCAAGCTACCACCAACAAAGTGGAAACAACACCAGTAGAGAAGCCACCAACAAGGCCAAGAAAACACTAAGTAGAGTCAAGACAATACTAGAAGAGTCGATACAACACCAATAGAGCTAAGACAACACTGGTAGACCCCAACCAACACTAGTAGAGTCGAGCCAACACTACTGGAGACAACTTCCAACCAACCAATATCCCAACATAGAAACAAAAACATAACTAACAAAATGTCTCGAAAGGTGAAAAGTTTCAAATGACCATCTTTATTTGCAACTTTTCTTAGATCTAAAAAACTTTTCAACAAAAAATGTTTTTGGTCGAAAATATATTTAAGATAAACAATATTTCTAGCAATGCACAATGGAATCTAGCTATCACAAATTTATATGTAGGGTCGATGTTTGGCCAAACACATTATTT
>LPNX010257811.1:208064-255850 GCA_001517045.1 Pseudotsuga menziesii | reverse complement strand
TCCAATATGATGATATATAGGAGAAGAAATATTTAGTTTGTCTCTTCTTTATGGAGGAATAATGAGTTGATCCAATTTGTTCTTAAGTGGGTTGAATTGTGAATCAGTCCTCACCATCAAGTAACCTCTCTCAGGAAGCTTGTTGCACCTCATTGAAGGAAGTGATACTGAATGAAAGAGTGTAACATGTTAATTTTGATATTGGTACCTGGTTCTTCTTCTGTCATCTGGATCCCCATCAATATTCCCAGTTGCTTCAATGAGCTTTTGGGCCCATTTAGGCTTCTGATTTGGAATAGGAGTCGGGTATGGATCTAGATCCTATTGAGGATCAATATCAATATCAAGATCATGCTGATATTGTTCCTCATCTTCTGAATATGAAACTTTAGACAATACATCATTAACAAAAGGTGTAGATAGAATGTTTGTACCTCCCCTTTCGAATGTCAACTGAAGTTGTACCGGATCTGAGTATGGCAAAAAGTGTGAGAATTCATATTCCTTGGAGGCATGGTTTGCAACACCCTCCACTATAATATTCCTAATTGATATATTTGCGATCTCCATTGAGTCAAAACCAAATACTACTCGCTTTGGTGAGCCAGTATGTGTCATCTAGTATAGAGATAACAAATTTGCACCTAAAAAGGGAACATAGAGTACATTTATGAACACTCCATGTTCTAAATTGATAGAAGCATTTCCTTCAGCTTGAATTTGGGTATCATCACCCATGTGAATACTCGGACCATCTATTGCTTGTAATGAAGATAATTATTCTCTCGATGCAACCATATGATTTGAGGATCCTAAATCAATGAGGAAGGCATGCGATTTTGAACAACTAGCCTTTAGTGTATGGCATATCTCATCATGATCTTCAGTCTCTTCTCCAGATTTAGTCTTCCTTGTGCATCCAGGGAGGGAAATATTGTGCTTCTCAATTATTTTTTCCATTTGATCAATGGTCTTCTTCATACAATGACTTTTTGGATGAAATCCTCTCATACAGTAGGAGCATTAAGTCTTCTCAAATTTCTTGTTTTTATTCTTTTTGGAGCCCAAGGTTCCATCAGAAGAGTTATGCTTCTCCTTTGAGTTTGAACCATCATTTTTATTCTCCTTCCCTTTTTGACTCCATTTAGCTTTTGCTTTCCCAAATTCTCCAGCTAAGAGGAATTGATTCTTGGAGGCATTGAGCACTCCCATCTAAATCAATTTGTCTTGCTCTTGGATCAATGACTCCGCAAATGCATCTAGAGAAGGAATTTTTGAATTTATGATGGATAATTTTCCACAGTGGAATGTGGATACAAAGACTGTGAATTCTGAGCCAAGCTTGGTCAGAATTGACAATACAAGCTGCTCATCCTTCCTTTCTATCCCCCATTGTTTACATTGCAAGACTAGTGCTTTGTATTTCAAAAATATCTACTGAAATGCCTCAAAGTTGTTAGGTTTGAGTGCAATGAGTTCATTCTCCAGAATATGGCCTCTAAGCTCATCTTGTTTTCCAAAAAAATATTCAAGCTTGTCCCATACTTCCTTTGGATTTTTGATTCCCTCAAGGTGAAATAGAAGATCCCTGAAGATGTGGATGCACATGAAGTCAAAGGCTTCCTCTAGTCAATTCAAAAGCTTGGATTTCTCAACATACTGTTGGGGATCGAATTCTCTTCCTAGTTTCATCCTAAACATGCCTTTGTTGCGCAAGGCTATCTGCATATATTCCCTCCAATCAATGTAATTTAAGGGTGTAAGGATTCTAGGTGATAGAGGAGCTAAATTCTCCATTTCACCTTATGCTGATCAACAATATATTCAAGAGATACACAGGTACCTACAAAATCACTGCAAAATAAATGCAATTCAGAAACATTTGTCAGCTCAAACCTTTCCACTTTGACATGTGCACTTTTTTAGAGTTTGTCACACCTGGATAGACTTCTCTAGATAGAATCTAGAGGGAGAAATGCTATGATTCCATGAATTATGTGGAAACTCAATTGTTTTTGGCGCAAGCATGGAGGTCTCAGAGGTTTGTTGTTGGCCTGAACATATGATCTAATACCATGTTAAATTTCATGAACCATAGATCTACAAGCCAAAAAGAGAGCTATCTGAAAAGAAGTATGTAGTGTAATGATCAAATCAATGTAAAATGAACAACAGATTCATGACATAAATTTCACACAAATCGGACAAGTATTGCTTAGATTATCAAGATAATATTAATATTCATTAATTAATCAGTAATGCAATGGTAGTACAATAAATAGAATTCGAATACTATGGATAGGATTTGAATATACCAACTCTAACTGATTGTTTAGCTAACTCAGTGTGGAAAAATCACAGATGGAGCTCACTAGTTTAACTCCGGATGTCTAAATAAGTCTACAATCAGTAAATTAATGAGGTAGGTGGAAAAAAGGCGCCACACTCCCTACATGCATGCAAAACCGGGGCTAGGATAACTAATTGTGATTTAACATATAGTAACTGGAACATAAATCAGCATAATTGCTTACCTACTGAAGTCTACTGAAGGAGATTGCTGGTGGCACTCAGAGTGGGGTCCTATAATGTAGGGATTGGTCCCAGGAGTACATAAACTCATCCATGAAGATGCATTAAGTGGTCGATAACCCCTAGGTGTGTCCCCCATAGTCTAGTATAGTGATAATAACCTCATAAGTTAGGAAACATGACCAAATAGACGTTGTTGGATAAAGGAGGATTAATTAATCCTAACAAAATTCAGCCTATATCAAGCTTTGTTAGGTGTTTTACAACAAAAGAGAAATTTTTATCGATGCCTTAACATTGTTGTTTTATACCACAACTAATATATGAGGAATTCCCATAGCCTTCAAATCTATGTATTCAACTCATGGATACCTCATCTTTTTACCTCGGTAGGAATTTTATTTAAGAGGAGAATGATTTTTTTTTTGGCCTATCCATGGTTGGTGTATATAAGTGGAAAAGCATATTTTAGTCCCTATTAGGATTTGTTGACTAGCTTATGTAATTATGGTTTATAGTCAAACTCAATCTTACATTAGGTAGGTAAGTTAATCAACCTTGGAAGCTTATAAATATATGGCTTTTCCATTGTAAACCTTTTTCAACAAAAAAAATCATGAAAGTGCCAATATTTGTACTTTTGGATCACAATTCGACATGAATTTACTTAATTTCAATTCGTTTCAATTTTTATATTGGTTTCCATAATTAGTTTATTTGGCTCAACATTTTCACTTAGTTTTAGGCACATGTTGTTAGATGTTGGCTATAAAATGCATAGGAGCAAAGTGTTAGAAGATTGAAGTTTTTCATAATTCGTATGTAATTGACACTTTTTGGGATGGATTCCATTTATAATAGGGATTTCACCATGTTATTAGTCCCTGCCCTCTAGGATAGCAGGGACTCTATGAATCGGCTTGCCGTCTATTCCAATTAAATTTGCACTAAACCCAAAACAACTTATAACAATTATCTAAAGTTTTTCAACCTGCCATGTTTGTTGAATTAATGGACACTAAACCCAAAACATTATTTTAACAATTATTTTTTGTTTTTCTGTGTGTCATATTCATTCGACCAATAAAACGAATTGAGGCCTTATTTGGCCTCATATCCAGGCATTCTCACTTTTATATGTTTCCAACTTAGGGTAAAAGTATTCACGGAATTGATATTTTTTATTAGATTTTTCATTTAATATAATGCTATCTTGGAGATAGCATTAGCTAGGAAACATAAAATGTTGTTGAAAATGTCTCAACCTCATGCCTCTGCCAAGATTTGCATTTGCATGCATGCCACCCTTATTGTGGCTATTCGCATGTTGGCCACCTGTATAAGTTCTCTTTCTCCACGAACATACTTCAACATTTATAGTTCAACATTGCAGCCTCCATCATTAGCCTTCTTCAACTTCAATTTCGCAAGAAAATCTTCAACTCCAAATTGGATTCATGCTTCACTTGGTGATCAATGGTGCTAATTCCTGTATCTCAAATAGAGGTAAAGAATGCCTCTACACCTTCATTGTTTATCTTTATTTATTTATGCATTAACCCTAATAATGATCTGTGATAACAGGGAGCGTATCAGCAGATCTATGATAACAGGGAGTGTATCCGTATAAGGTGGAGATGAGAGTACCGTTGTATTCTCATGGTTGCCAACGCAAAATTCGAAAGGATCTCTCTCATTTTAAAGGTACTTCCCTACACTCCGAACTTTTCGACATCCTTCAGCTCTTGTTCATAATCTACAGCATGAAAAGAAATCTTTCTGTTAGAAATATTTATAACTCCATACATCATAACAAACAAATTATCGTTGGATAGAAGAGCTCAATGCTATTTAGCAATAGTGCACTACGAATTGTTTTAATGTTTGATTGTTGCCACATGATTGCACTTCAGCGATGGTTTTGGTTAGCTGAAGATGGCAAGCTAGAATTAGATATGATTGGTGACAACAATGGCAAAACCATGAGTATTTAATGAAGCTAGTAGTTGCGGCCTCCTGCAAGAAGACGATAAAGGTCATTTTTGTATACCCACAATAAATCTAAAATCTGAAAAAATCATTGAAATTGGACTCCTTGATAAATGCAACAATAAAGCATAGATTAAATCATATAAGAAAATGCCAATATATATGGACAGATTTCACATAGCGATATTCTTCAACATATTCAAGGAATTAATTTAATAATATTAAGTAATCCTACATTTATTCCCATTGCCAGAATTACTCATATCTCAATTTCGCTAAAAATAACTTTTACCAATGGTGCTAAAATAAGACTAAAGCATTACCATTCTCATGTTTGTCTTCACATATTTGTATTCAGTAATATATATAGAATTCCCATTACCAAAATTACAAATTTTTAAAAACTTCACTCCGCTAAAATATGTCATAAAGTATTACCATTCTCATAAATATATTTAAGAATATAAATAGAATTAACAAAATAATGAGAATTACTCATGAAATGTAGTATTTAAAAGAATTAAATGAAAGAATGAAACCAAATTTGGTTAAACACATGCAGATGCATTCACCCCCTTTCTTGTCCGATCACTCATTGCATTCAAAGATGTATTCATTACAATTCATAATAGAAATGAATAGCCATATTGAATAGTAAAATGAGAATGTTAAGTATCTTGTTTTTTAAAAGGTGGATCACCCATTGGTTATAAGCAATCAATTTTTTTTAACATACAGATATAAAAGAATAGATAACTGGTTTACATTATATACACAAGTGCTTTTCACAAAAATACTTTTCGCTCAACAATAAAAGCAATATTTTGTTGGTAATATTTTACGGTGGGCATTAATAATGCAAATGAGGAAGCAAAATGTAAATGCACAACACTCAGATGGTGTCCGAATTTGGACAAAAATGATTGAAAAGAAAATGTTTTGCCGAGCTTTAAGTACATCGATTAAAATTATATTTGGTGTGTTTAGATATTTTTCTCATAACACTGGGATGCATATGGAACATGATCCATGGCATCTACTTTTCCAAAAACAAAAATGTGAAGCATTTTTTTCTTCGTATGCTCGATGGCAAATTGCTAGATAAGATTATTTTAAATAAGTTAACATAATTCTCAATCTGGAGGTAATATAGAATGTAGGAGAGAAAACTAGAAAAGAGTAAGTACCATTCTGTCAATCCCATCGTTGGCTCTCCATCCTTGAACATATTGGAAATCCACTTAGGAAAGAACCGATGACTGGAACGGCTCCAATGCACATCAACGTTTTTTCTTCCCGCAACAATCTCCAGCAAGAGCACTTTGAAACTATAGACATCTGATTTATCGGTAACGGGACCTGCAATGCATTGTGACACAGCTTCGGCGGAACATAACCCGATGACTCTCTCCCGACCATCACTAAGATATGCTCGTCTCCCTTCCCACAAAATTTTGCCAGATCGAAATCAGAAACTTTTGGTGTGAAGTCTGGGTTCAATAATATATTGTGAGCTTTGATGTGAAGGTTTAGGATGCAGCTCCCAAAGCAATTGAATACAATTGTTCCCACCTGAGTCCTTTCATCGACAGTCAGGTGCATGGACTCAAAGTGGCAGGAAGCTAAGATTCGACGGCACAGGTGCATGGCCTCAAAGTGGCAGGCAGTTGAGATTAGACGGCACTATCCTTGCGTTTGTGCTCTCCTGACTGATAAAACAAAAATATGGGTTATGATGTCTACTATGCCTTATAGCTTTGAGTTTCAGGGCCATATGGGCCATTTGATAATGCATTGTCCAGCTGTTGCGACTAAATCAAAAAGAAAAAGAAACATTGTTTCGTCTAAATAAAAAAGAAATAAAAAACATTGTTTCGGCTAAATCAAAAATCTTTTTTCCACTTGGATAGATTCAATTAAAAAGATGTATTATTACACTATGTTATTTTTTCTTTTTCTTTATTACCTTCTTTTAGTTTCTTATTATTATATTATATTGATGCTCTTTTATGTAAATATTAGATGCTTTTTTTAAAGCTCCTTTTAGTTATGGGTATTTGAACACATCACATCACTATCAAAATCTGGTTGGTCACATCATCTAATAAGTTCATTATGCATTCTATCTCGCTCGTCAAAGCTGGATGTGTATAGATTGTTCACTGTCTATCGAAGCACATAAAGACCCAAATGTAAGAATCATAGGGAAAGCAGTTAGGAATATTTGTAGAGGCAAGTGAATATTGATGGCCTTTATTGAACAAAGAGCGAATGGACGACAAGTTACTTTAATCCCACTTGGGCACGTATGTAGGACAGGGTTTTACAGATAAAGACTGAGGCTTTGTTTAGCCTATGTAGTATCTCTGCTCGGATTTAAAGTGGAATAGCCATAGTGAGTAGATTCACCAGTGGCATAAGCAAAGGATGTATATACAGTGGGAAGAAAGGCGGTTTACCTCATCGAATAGGATCCAATCCCAGTTGCACCCATAACAAAGCCAGCACCGGAACTTGTTTCTTTCGTGGGATCAACTGCTCGTTCTCGATATAGAACTGGATAATAACAAACTACCTTTGCGCCCCTCGCTATGGGGTCCCGATCTCTAAATGGATCTGCTATAGCTACTCGGTCTCGAGATGCTGGGGTCTCTGCCTCTTATGGATTTGGAACCTAGCAAGATGAGGCTTAAATGGGTGCTAGCTTGAACCACCATAGAATGAAGAGAATATGTTATTGGTCCATCCCAAGATGCTCACTACGACCTTGGCTATGGGTGATGCCTTTCCCACCGAAGCTATTGCCTATTACTTTGCTCAGGTGTGTGCCACTTTTGCTCAGTCAACTTTTGATTCCAGGTCAATTATTTATTAATGGTGCTGCTGAAACTAGTGCTTCCATTAGTGGACTAACATGGTAAACTGGTTATAGATAAACTAAAGAAATCTAATAAAAAAGGACTAGATCAACAAAGTAAACTACAACCACCTCTATATCAGACTCTGTCGGCCGTGCAACTGACTATGCTGCTGCCATCACTGGTCACCTACAAAGGGATCGACGGGTTATGGAACGGATTATGAAACTACCCTAGCAACATGTGTTTTAATAATTTTATTAATCCCATGGAATATATAGCATCCATGGGATTCTATTAATCCATGTCCTACAACAATTTTTTTTCATTTATCTTAAAGTTAAGCTTTGATTTCATTGTATCGTACAAACAAAAACTTCTGTTTAGACCATAATTTTTTTCATTTAGTCAAGGTTGAGCCATTTAGTCAGTGATTACGGTAAAGTTCCAGGTGTCATGGACTCCTTTATGATCATCAAAATTGCGGATAGCTGGTGCCATAGGCTTTGCAGTCGACCTTATGTGCAGAAGCTTCGCGGTCAACCATCTCTTTTGTTCCAGAAGCAAAGGTTTGTGGTTGTGTTAAGTCAAATGCCATGGACATTGTGTCGTATGTTTTCCTCCCACTTTTATTAATCTTGTTACTGAGGGAAAGAGCATAAGAAAAGCGAATTAGTTATCTCCTCTACTTTGCTGAAATATTTTGGTTGGAATCCCGACATAACATATGGCGCAGAACGTTTTGTGTTGGTTTTTATAATGTTTAAATCCAAATAATTATGCTCTCGTTGTTTGGTATGCCAACGATCCTCAAGGAACAATGGCATGGATAAATAATAGAGATCATCTCATAGGCTACAATTCTTCCTTAACCTTGTTTGGCATACCTTTGACTTCCCTACATTTATTGTTCTTCCAACACATGATTTCTCAAACAAAAGTAGCTTGGTGTTGAGGAGAAATGATAGCACCTACACCTTAGGTGTCTATATCTTCTCTACTTCTCAGTCCAACACGCAAACACCCTCCTTGTATTATAACAAGAGAAAATTAGCATGATCAACTTGATTGATGAATTACATAGAACTAGCTTTGCATAGTTAAGACTTAACATTATAGTCAATTGGCTTAACATTATACGAATTTGATGCGACTTATATATTTAAATTACTTAAAAGTTACTTAAATTACTTAAAAGCCAATTGCATAAGACAGGGACTTGTTGCCTTTAGCAGCTCCCCTTGTTTTGTTCATGAAACTATGGGAATTTTATTTATAGGCCTTGATTGTACATATGTGTTAATTTTGTGTTTAACATTTTATTTTAAAGTTTCGGTAAGCATCACATCATTTCTAGATTTTGGAAGGATCCCCACCTTGTATAAGATTCTCACCACATCAATTCATTCATGACACTATGGGAATTTTATTTATAGGCCTTGATTGTATATATGCATTAATTTTTTGTTTAACATTTTATTTTAAAGTTTCAGTAAGCAACATATCATTTCTAGATTTTGGAAGGATCCCCACCTTGTATAAGATTCTCACCACATCAATTCATTCACGAAAATGTTGGAATTTGTGTCAAATGTCTTAATTGTAAGAATATGATTTTTTTTTAATGCTCTCTCTTATACTTTGTTTGTAGGTGCATACATTGAGTGATGTACTCAACAACTATTTTATGCCATTCAAATATACTAATCACAAATTTTTGCTTTTTTTTCTCTTGTGAACAAAGTGAGACTCACCATTACTTATAAATTTTTTTCCTTTTCATTTGTGTTGTTCTATTTCACTTGCATAGTAAACTCAATGATTATGCGATTTAATTGTGGATTTTAAGAAAACCTTGCAACAACCACGTTATATTTTCTATTTTTCAAGAAATTCTTTTCAATTTGCATTTGCTAACTTGGTGTTAGTTTTGTTATTTCCATTGAGGCCATTTAAATCCCATACTTTACACATAACACCCATCAATTTGCATTCAAGTGAATTAGAGGCATGCTAATATGTATGCATTGATAAAATAGAATTTAGAAACAATCACAAAGAAATACAACATTTTGGCTTTATTGTTGTTTCACTAACATCACCCCCAGTTAAAACCTCTTTTAGGTTAGATTTGGGGGATTTGTAGTTTAAATTTGATTCAATCCTTTACTTTCTTTAAGTAGAATTCTAAGAATAGATCTAGGGAAATATCAATTTAAATTCCCCTCTTTTAATAAACTATATAAACCTTAGTAGTACTTATGTCATTCTCGATACCATTTAGTCTAGACACTATTTTCTAAATCTATGTTAGTCCTTGCATTGGAAAGGGGCTTAGTAATTATTGTTGTCACAACTTGATATCATTCCCTACATGTATACTTCACAAAGGCATCTTGATGTCATGTATTTATAATGTTTCCACAATTTGAGTGAATGTTCCCATATATTGTGGTATACTTATTTTGTTGTGTGGGAGTCAATGTATTTTACTTTGTTATTAATTGCAAAGTATGTATCATCTCCAATTCCTCCCATCCTAACTTGTTGAGCATATATGCCCATGAAACAAGGGCCTATATGCTAAACAAGTTAGGATGGGAGGAATATATATATATATATATATTCAAGCATATTTATAATATTTTCTTCTAGAGTGACCGAGGCCATGGATCCAAGGAATTTATTCTACATCAATACATGTAATGGAGTCATGGTCTTTTTTCTCCCTTACCCTATCCTCTATGGATATAACCTCACCCTAAATCTCTATGGTGGATGAAAAATGATAGGCCTCTATAGTTTCCTTCAAAGGATTTGAAATCTTCCTTTCATTAACCTCACCTACTCTCAAACCCTATAATTTCTTACATTTGCAGGGATGCCTTTTTCTAGTGTCTTCTAGTTCAATTATAGAAAAGGCACAAAACCTTTCCTAAGGAATCCCAAATACAAATCCAAATCCAGGAACACAAAACTCTATCCTAGAAACCACAAATACAATGCTATAAACACCTATATCTAACCAATAACTCATAGCTACAATAATGTAAAGGAATCTACTTGAATCATCAAACCATGTAAACCATCCTTATGCTAGTTATGTAACCTTTTTTTTATGCTATGAATGCCTTGAAATATAATGAAAGATCAACCTAGGATTCCATAATGTCAAGCCTTTTCTCATTTCCATTATCTAATGAGTTCCATATCACCTGCCACCTACCATGATCCCAAGAGTTAATGTTACTACTAACCACCTCAAGCTTCAAATTCTTGTGTTAATGTAGGGACCCTCCAGGGACATTGCCAAATCTACTAAATAAACATGCTTATATTTTTGTAAAAAACATATCTAGAAATAACCTACAATTTTTTAAAGCTCATTAAATATATCTAACATTAAAACAATGATTCAATTCCAATAAAATAAATTTAAATTGTAGATATGGCATCAAAACAATAAATCATCTTTGCCTTTATATTCAAACCTATATAATAACCTGAGAAAAATGGAAACATCATTGAATAAACCATTATAATAACCTTAGAATCTTTGTCGTGGGGTACTGAAGGCTACAGATGTCGAAATCTCGTGTGCAAATATCCTTTCGAATGTAAATCATAAATGTCCATTGGAAACCAACCTATCACTCCCAAAAATTACTCTTCTTCTCATGGGGCCCCTGAACTACAATGGGGATGAATGCAAGAAATCACTAGTTTAGTCAAGGTATGTAGTTGCTACTAAGAGGTTCCCAACCTCATTCGTATAGTGATGAGCCAAACCCTCAATAGTCACCACGCAAATCCAACATAATTTATGCCATCCAACAATAAGATAAAAGGATATGAGACCCTTATGCTCTCTCCTTCTCTTTATAATTCTCTCTCATTCTCTTTATAAATTTCCGATCTTGCCATGCATCTCAGCCATGCATAATTCTGAATTATTTTAATTACTTTTTCTTATATTATTCACCCACCAAGTGTCACTTTTCTACATAATCATATTTTTTTAATATTTAATTTGAGATTTATTTTCACCTAATCTCAAACATTTTCTCTTGGATGATTCCTTCAATTTATCCTAATTGTGTGTGTCTATGTGTTTACTTAATAATTGAGATACATTTTTTCTCTCTTTTCTTTATTCACAATTTCATATATATTTGCAAGTAATGGTTTATGATATTTTTATTTGCTCCTAATTAAATTGAAATATTTTTCTATTTCTTTTAAAACACACATTCTTACCCTCCTTGTTAACCTGAAAAATCCCTCACTTAGCTCTCCATGGCCTACACCACCCAAGGACACCCATTCACGACCCTCCATTAGACCCCCACACCCTCAAAAGGCTTAAGGATGAAGAAAAGGGCTTAAAAAACCCAAAAAGGAGCCTAAATCACTCTCCTTGGGGCTAAAGCCTCCAAAAAGGGGCTAAAACCCCTCAAAGGAGCCTAAAACCATAAAAGGAGATAAAGTTAGGGTGGAAGGGGATAAAATCCCAAAAAAGGGGCTAAATCTCGGACTAAGGGCTTAAAACCTTAAAACCCCAAAAAAGCTATAAAAGGAGGGTGGGGGGTCACTCTAAAAAAACACAACTCTCTTGCATACTGTTATGCTGCCCGTGGATGCCTTGAGACACCTTTGCCTCTCAAGCCAACCACATCCCTCTCTCCTCCATCCATTCTCCCCATTGAGCCATAGCTCCTCATCCATTGTTGAGTGAGATAGGGAGGTGCTTCCTTCCAGCTAGGGCATGGTGGCCCATTTCACCAAAGGAGGTATAATCTTGTTTTGTTTATGTATTTTTCTTTAGTAGTTTTTGATTTTTGACCCATGTTTGTTTGTAGGTTTGTCTATTAATATGTTTTGCAGGTTTGTTTTTGCTTAATAATTGTTTGTAGGTAGCCAAGGCGAAGCCCTAACATTGTCTGCAGAGGGGCTCATGACCACTATTTTCTTTCTGTCTTTACTTTCTGTCCATTTCGCTTTCTTTTCAACATTTTCACATGCAGGAACCTACCCTTCTGTCCTATAGATAGAAGGGAGCCATTCCTACCCTTGTAGTAAGGAGAAATCCCTGCTATAGAACTGGCAACCATACCAGGTCGATCCCACAGGATCCCTAGTCCAGATTTTTAAAATTTCAAGTTTTTTCAATTTATGCCCTAGTTTTTAAAATTTCCTGTCAAATCTAGGTTAAATCTAGTTTATTTACTGTTTTTATTGTTTCTGAATCCCTGCAAGGCAAATCCGAGTATGTTTGGCCACAATACAAGTTACTGTCGGCTAGATCTGACTCAGGATTAGAAAAACCCCAAATCTGGGGCATGTCACACTTATCGGGCCTGAACAGGGGATGAGGTCACTCTTGTTGGCCTAACAGGCATAACCAGGTCACCCTTAAACCCTCGAAAGGTGCGACTTCACTCAGAAACACAGACTACTTCTGTCTGTGGAATCTATGCGACCCCCTCGCTTGTTTCTTGAAATTTTTTGCGACCCCCTCGTCAAATTTGACCAGAAATGTGTGGTCTGTCAATCAGGGGTTTAATTTCAGTTTAATAGGGACTATCAGTGTGGCTCAGCCGCCTTTGTCCAGCATATTAGTTCAATTTAAGTTTATGTTTTAATTTACTGCAAATTCATGAACAAACAATGTGTAAATTCCAAACAAATTTTAATGGCTTAATGAATGTAGCTTAACTAAAATTGATACTAAACAGTCTTGCTTACCTTTCCTCCTCTACCTATTCATCACCCTTTGGGTTATTTTGGGATACGACGAAGGGAAAGCTCATATAGTCCTAGGCCCTTCACTAAATATTATTCTAAACCATTAAAACCGGATGACCTGGAAGGTAGAGGGGGTAGAGAAGGAGGGATTCTCATGGTGCTAAGCGTCCTCCTTGCTGACCAACCTTGCATCTGGGAGACGACCTATGGATCTACGGACGGGATTAGTCCCATTGTGTTGAGAGCCAAGCACCTTCTCTTGGTTGAAGATGAATATCAGTGTGAGGTAGTCATCTAGTTAGGCCATAAACATTCAGGGTTAAAAAATGTATTTGTTTACAAATTTTTGATTATTCATTACATGCACAACAATGATATGAACTCTGCCACAATATGATGAATTCATAAACCATTTGTAGCCACCTGATACCAGAAAGACAGAAAAACAGATACACCATACCAAGTAATCAACCCAACTCAGTTCATGATCCTGAGAGAGCCTTAAAATTTATCAATTTACACTAAGTTCAAACAATCTGCAGTATTTAAGGACATAAGTCCCTAACTGCTTCAACCGTGGGAAGTACTTTGGCTCTGCCCAGAAACTCATTGTGAGGAGTACCACGGGAACTCCAAAGTAGCTGGCCCCTAAGAGGAATTTCCAAACGAAACGGGCAACGACCCCCATCGATTGAGTAGAAATGCCCATGAGGAAAAAGCCAAGCACTGTCTTCTGGTAGTCTTGGTGGCTGATTGACCACCTACAGCCAATAGGAAGCCATCAAAATTGGGGTCCAAACATCATTCCCATCAGTTTGATAAACATCTAACACAATTGATCCCCCACGCTCTTCCTCACACCTAAGAGGTGAACCACCACCATTCGGAACATTAGACACTGTTGAAACCATTCTCAGCGATCTCCCACACCATCAGAAGGCCACATAGCCTCTGATTTAGATTTAGACCCATACCAGTCTGAACCAGACCTCCATACTGCACCATCAAGCCCCACGGCTAGTGCAAATCCGGATCCATTTTTTGGCATAACCATAGTAAGTGGACCCATGTCCACATCACAACCTATCACCAACAACCCTACAGGTGGCCCAAGCATAGTCATGCAAAATGTCATCAGTCAGCTGCCACTACCCATAGTGACCATCCAAGCTGGCCCACTTACAAAACACGGGGGTAATGGCCCTTCCACACACACTGTCCCTCCGGCCACATAGGGGGGCAGTGGACCATCCACTTACATTGCCCCTACTATCATACATGGGGGTAATCTTCCCCCCACCACACTTAGGGGCATTGGCCCATCCACAATGGTGCCGCCGCAAGTACCCCCAGCTGTGTAGATGCATTATGCACCTGCAAATCCCACCACCATCGCAGCTCCATCCCACATCAACCTGGGGTCAAACCTACCTTTCATGGCTTGTCTTAACTTGCTTGATTTGGCATGGTTAACAAACGACCCCATTCACCACCAAGATTTTTGGCCACCCATGCCAACCAAGTTGCCATCAGACATTCCCAAGTTTGAAGGCAAAGAAGGGGAATGTCCCCAAAACCACATAATGACATTCCATCTATGGTGCTCATCAAACAACATTGTAGATGATTCCATCAGACTGAGGCTATTCCAACGGACCCTCACAGGTACTGTGGCCAAATGGTACATTGAGCTGCCACAAGTCAAGTACCCTGATTTCAACTCCCTAGCTTTCATGTTCCTACAGTATTTCCAAATCCCCATCAGATATGAAGAGGGGGTGGAGATCCTGCTATCATGCCGTCAGAACACCACCACACATATAACTAACCACATCCATGAGTGGCGGTGATGCCATAGCTTATGTAAAATACAACTTGACGACAGGATCTTCTTGGATTGGTTCCTCAAGACCTTGCTCCCACCCATAGCAAAGGACATCGCATCCAAACGTCCTCAATCCGAAGAAGAGGCCATACTAAAAGCCCAACAGTTTGACTTGATCTATGCTTAGTCTAGATACCTATATACCATCATCCCAGACGCTCCCCGTATGGGCACCTCTTACCATGACGCACCAGGGGAATCCCATGCTGCAGATGGCATCATAGGATCAGTCTCCCAACAACCACAACACTGACCGACACCACCTATAGTTCCATCACAACCAAGCAACATTGCTAATGGTGCTTGCCAAAACCAAGCTCTGGACTACGCTAGAATGATGTCCCAGTCCGGAGCAACAACTTCCTACGCACAACCTGCGCCACCACAGCAGGCTCAGGCCATGACATGGCCAACATAGCAGTACACGGGGAAAATGCCCACATTTGTGGCACCACAGCCCACCCAAATTTATTATGCACCACCAGTGCAAGTGGTTCAAGCCCCCGCCCCGCTCCACCCGCTTCGTTGGGACAAGTATTTGCACAAAAAAACCGTCCCAACTAGCCTGCCCCAAACAATCAACAAGGGAAAGCTAGAAATAATTGGCCCCGAAACCAATCCAATAACCAACCGCAGGGAGGAAGTCAACAACCAAATCCTCCCAACAATGCCGCAGCGAACCGACCCGCCCAAAACCCCCCACGACCAAATGCTCCTAGACACAATGCCCTGCTATGCACAAACCAAATGTGCACACTCTGTAAGGTCTATGGGCACTACACACTCGAGTGTCCCCTGATGGCTCATGCTAAGCAGGCCATTCAAAACAAGGCCCAATAGGCTGCCAATGCCACGAACCAAGCCCAACCCAACCTGGCACCACAAGGACCTTCCCCCATGGTGCTTCAAAACCCGCTACTAGTCCAAGGGTTGGTGGCAACCGTACCCCCTCCCCAACCCAATCCCAATGCTCTGGGGGCACCTCCCACGGCCAAAAAATGTGTTCACCACCTACTAGCCATGACGACTAAAGAGGTTAACATGCAAACCAAATGGAATCAGTACGGTACCACCATCGAACCCGCTGACACAATAGTGGATCAATGTCCAAAACAATCAACCTACCTCTTTAGTTACCCCCATTCCCGTGCCCCCCTGTACACAGGATTTCCAATAACGCCACGGCTAGAGCTGCAGTTAGCTATAGCATTGTGGATGATTTGGCCCAAACGCCAACCACCATGTCCGCTCTTGAGGTACTTAAAACATGCCCAACGCAGCAGAAAGCCTTACTAGCCACCCTTGGGGTAGTAGACCCCTTTGACTCCAAGTTGATCACATTCGACATGAGAATGGAGAACAACGCATGCCATCCACCATCGCCTTCCAAATCCCAGTGTTTATCAGGAACCTGGTTGTGCACCGATGCATAGTGGATGAGGGGGCATCCATGTGCGTTATGTCCACCCTGGTTTGACAGAAACTCGGATCTCCAATTTTGCAACCATCCTCCACAACTCTGCAGGCTTATGATGGATATCCCACTAAATCCTAAGGAATCCTCCCCCATGTCCCCATCACATTAGTCGAGAAGATAGTGTTGATCAACATAGAAGTCGTCAACGCTCAACTGGACTATAACCTTCTCTTTGGAAGAAGTTATATGTACGCCATGAGAGTAGTCACATCAACTGTCTTCCATCTTATGATGTTCCCTCACAAAGGGAATACTGTAATGGTTGATCAACTCACTTATCATGATCCACAAGGGTTAACGACACCCACCAACGTTATCCTGACCATCATAACCATTGAGCTGCAAGGGATGACCACACATGCTAATGTCGTCCCTGCAATCAACACTATGGTTGACAACACACCAGCATACCCATTGTTGAATGTGGGCCCTAGGTTGTTTATCGATCCCACCATGATGACTCCTTTCCCCTTAGTGTCACCGCCACCGACACAAAACGAGACTATGGACTTATGCATGGTCTCATCCAACACCGTTGCACCCAAAAAACAACAACCGTAGCCGCAGCCCCAACCACAACCACAACATCGTCCGCAGCCGCAACACCAACAACAGTCGCAACACCAACAACAGCCGCAACATCGCCCACAATAGCAACATTTCGTGTAGCCGCTACCACAACCGCATCCCCACATGCAACCGTCAGGGAGTTATCTGGGCTCATCTCCAATGCATATGATTCCCTTCCTCTTCCCCCCGCCTGGTGTCATGAGCAAGCTGATAATGGCCACCTTAAGCCTGCCCAACTTTACATTGGGAATTTTGGTGTGGTATCTTGATCCATCGGCTCAACCAGCAATGCCCCAGGTTATTTTAACCCCAGTGCAACCCATCGCAGTTGAGTCTCACCCTCCACCCAGCCTGCAAAATCCCACCACCGCACCCGCACCCGCACCGCCCCACCCGAAAAGGGCCAGGGGCAAGAATGCCAAAGCCACTGTAGAGCCACGACAAGTCCCACCTTGCACCGTCTGCAAGCAATAGGGCCACCCAACTTAGAATTGCCCTAAAATCCCAATGATCCGTGTGCATTTAGATGCCATGGATACAAACGAAAACATCCCTGTCATTGAACTCCCAACCGCACCGATAGTCAGGAACAAGGCATTGAGAACAAACCATGCTTGCACCCTTTGCGTATTTTATGGCCATTATTCTCACCATTGCCAAGACTTGCCTAAATTTCAAATGGCTCTTACTGACCTTTGTGAATATTCCCTTGAGTCTAAAATCACCTTGATTGAAGAATTCCACTCCCCACTGCCTTCTTCAGACACCATGTCCATTTACATGATGTCCAGTTCAACTGACACGCTTATCTCCACCTCCAATGACGGTTCATCAGACCTGTCTCTTCGTTGCTTCAGCAATGATGAGGAGATACTTGAAGCTCTGACCACCCTAGAATACCCATGGGATGACATGCACCATCGCTCATTCTTCCTCCCTGAAGAACTTGTGTCACAGTCTGACCAGTCTTCCATGGAGACCAAATATTTCATCCATGGAAAAGTTGACTGGTTCAAGAATCCCATCCCAGCACTAGACGGCTTCGAAGAAGGCAACATGGCCAACATTTCACCCACCATCAAAATCGACATCTCAACCAATTCTGATATTGTTGAAGAAATCATGCTGGGGGCATCATGCTCCCCGGAAGAGGTTGCAGCCTACAAAGCTCTCTTCCAAGAATTTTGCGACATCTTCGCCTAGTCGTACACTAAAATGCCTGGCTTAGGTCCATCCATCATGGAACACCACATCGACACATGGCCTGATGTGGCGCCTGTACACCAAAAGAAATGGCCCATTCACCCTTCCAAAGTGGCCACGTTTAAAGCCGGGATAGAGAAGCTGCGCACTGCTGGCTTCATCTACCCCATTGCGTACACCACTTGGGTTTCTAATCTTGTTCCTGTAAATAAAAAATAGGGTACCATTCATGTTTGCACAAACTTCCATGACTTCAATGGGGCGTGTCCCAAAGACAACTTCCCCACACCTTTCATCGATCAGATCATCGATGCGTGCGCTGGACATGAGGCCTTTTCCTTCATGGACGGGTTTTTCGGCTATAACCAAATAAAAATCCGGAAAGAAGAACATTACAAGACAACATTCACAACCCCATGGGGCACATTCATGTATCGAGTCATGCTCTTTGGCCTGAAAAACGCTGGAGCCACCTTCCAGTACGCCATGACACACTGCTTCCATGACCTCGTTCAAATTATGTTGGTTTGTCTCAACAACCTCATTGTGTGGTCGCAGAAGCAAACAAAGCACATAGATGACCCACGACAAGTCTTCATACGATGTCGCCAGTACGGAATTCTCTTGAACCCTTTCAAGTGTGTATTTTGTGTCCCAACAGGCCGTCTCCTAGGGTTCATCGTGTCACATAAAGGAATGACCACTGACCCCATGGAAGTCCAAACGACCTTCCCTCTAACGTCACCCCTTTGAATGATGACAGTTCAGTTTGTATTATAGTCTTTCCATTTTTTGTTTTACACTTTTTTTTTTCAAAATTGAGTCTTATGTATCGTTTCCTCTCATTGCTCCAGATGGATTACACCTCAAACCGGTATATGGGATTTGCTGATGGAGCAAGCAGATGGTCTTCGAACCTCACCTTGGCTGCATGGGTCATCTACTCCCCATCGCACGAGTTGATCCACATAAACGAAATATGCGTGGGCACCGTGACCAGCGACCAGGTAGAATATGATGGTATCAATGGCCTCTTGGCTACCGCTCTCCAGTTAGGCATTCACCATCTTGATGTCTTCTTAGACTCCCAACTACTTGTTTCTCAGTTGAACAACTACTATCGCGTACATGATCCCTGCCTCTTTAGAAAATTCCCGTGCACTAAATAGATGGTTAGAGCATTTGAATCCATCACATTCACACATGTTCCTAGAAACCTCAATAGTGTCACAGATCAAATGGCTAATGATATTCTAAATTGGCACATTCACAATCACATATAGGAAACATACAACCACAACATCATGCATAATCATATTAAAAAATACACACACAGTGTAATAATAAATTACACAGGCATTCCACAACATCATAAAAAGACTCACATAATAAAACCATAAAAGTGCATCCACGTGCGTCAAAAATATATATAGATAAATAGATAACTCACATGTCCAAAACATGTCCAATACAAAATGAGAAGCCACATATGCTTTCTCAGCAGGATATACATAGCGACACAAAAACCCCAAAGTGCACCAACGCACTAGGGACAGCCCCAATAGGCTACTAATTCGACTCAGACTCATCGTCTGACTCGGTGTCATCGTCTTCCTCAGAGGACTCATCCTCTGTAGGAAGATCACCTCTCGCCGCTTGACGAAAGTGCTCACAAGCCATAGCCATCTTCCTCATCACACTAGTCCACTCTAGAGGAAGATTGTGAATAGCAGCAATCATCTCACTACTCAGATGCTGCCAGCCATCATTTGAGACCCCAGTAGCAAGCCGCTCCAGATACGACAACACTCCATCCATCTCCTGCCGTCGCCTGTGGGAGCTCCCAGCAGAAACTGCCGCAAGAGCTATGGTAACGACCCGCCTTCGATGTTTGGACGGCGGGCGAGGACCAATATCTGCATATTCAAACAAGGACACCATCAGTCCACATATATCAATATAAAAAATACCAACCAACTCAACTACACTATGTATAAATATGAACACAAAAACATCACGTATACATACCAGTTGGTCCCCACGCCTGGCCAAGAGGTCGGGGCATCTCAGGGTCTCCTTGGTAGTCCATACCTGCATACAGGTACTCCTCAATCACTACAGGAAGTAGGCACCATTGCTCCAACAACTCCTTAGTAAAAAAGTGGCCCACTCTGTCACCACCCTCTTGAATCATCATTTGACACCATCGGTACATCCGTGGTTCCCGTGGATCACTATCCTCCATAGCTCGATGAGGATGAAGTGTAGGTACTTTCTCAAAAAAGAAAGCACACAGGAAGGAGCCAAAACAAAAACCCACACCAGAATTCTTCAACTTGTTCAGCTGACACCGAATAGCTTGAAGATACATCTGGCCCCATGCATAGTATGTGGCACCTATAGCATGCTCTACTAGCTGAAGCTGCTTGCTAGAGATCTTGTGGCTCCTCGTGAAACCCAAGATACGCAGAAATAAGGTTGCCACCGCCTGTGTTGACAAATCCTCAATGTCACACATTAGGATACAGGAGCCATGCACATACGCCGTAGCGTAACAGTGCCGATCACACAACTCCTCCAATGTCTCCCCCTGAGACAACATAGGTGCCAAGTCACCAACCACTCCCAACATAGGGAGCCCGGTAAGAAAGTATACATTTGCCAGTGTAATCTCGATATGCTGGCCCTAAAAGAGGAACACCTCCTCATCAGCATCCCAGAAACTCACCAATGTTTGCATCAACAAACGCAAGCTCCACATGAGGGGTATCCTCATGAACTTCAACAATCCGTAACGGGCTAATGTATCTCTCACATTCCCATCTCATAATGAGGAATCCCTAAGAATTTTGCAGTCTCTCTCTCGCCACTTGATCTCAGCCATCTTGCATGAGCAAAAACCCTGACGTGAGTCACTGCCATCATAAAAAAACACCCAAAAGAGGCCAAGTTGCACCTGTTTGGGCAAAATAAGCGACCATGTCGCTCAAAATTGCCCCACAGATGTGACCAGGTCACACCTTTTCCTTTGAAAGGTGTGACTTGGCTCCATGAAACCCCAAACTACTCATGTAGGGCCTTTGGGTGACCAAATCTAGAAAATAAACCACCAAAAAGATGAGATTCAACGAGAGCTCTTACCTGCAAGTTGCGGCACTCGAAACTGTTGGTTGGATTAAGAGAAATCAACAAATGAAGATTTAGGACCCACCTCTCCAACTCCACAATGAACAGTGACAATGACACCTCATCAAGTGGACCCCACCCTTATATAGGCCCCATTTGACCTAATTTATTCTGATCGACATAACAGGACCATACAGACTCTGTTTGAGACATTGTTTGCGCCATTGGTTTCAGAATTCTGCCCTCTATCTCTTTATGAGACCATTGTCTCGTGTTTAATAAATTAATTTCAGGGCCATTTCCCATGAGTCACCTTGATTTACGAGCCATGACATGACGATGCGAGTGTCTACGGACCTGTACTTGTATCACACTTCTCGACCGCTACTCATGCGAGTTTTCGGGCCAGCGCCTGTTAAGGGTTACCATGTTTTTTAGTTTAGTTTTGTATTTTAACGCATAGTTGTCTTTTATATCCACNGACGGACCCTGCTACCCCAAAAACAAGAAATACCTGAAAAAATGAAATGATGATGTCATCATTCCATTTTTTCAGGTATTTCTTGTTTTTGGGGTAGCGGGGTTCGTCAAAAATATGCCGAGTGGGTACTCGTTGGATGCAGAATTTAATTCCACATCCAAAGAGCTCTCCCGATCTAAATTTGAGTAAAAACACAGGGAGATATGTCAAAAATACAAACAAAAAAAGTAGTTTTTTTTATGATAGCTATCCCCAAATTTATATTAAAAAAGTGTTTAAGACCTATACGGTATTTCAAATTTAAAGCAATTTCATTGGCTAACACATGATGACATGGAATTTGAATAAAAGTTAAAAGGCCCATTTTGAGTTGAAATTTCCTCTAATGCGCACCTTACGCGGATCTCTGGACCATTGTCCACAGAACGATTTATTTTTATTGCATGTATTTGGCATATAAGTGCCCCCGAACTTGCACTCACATCACATGTAGACAAGTCCATCCACTGCAACTCACACATAGCTCTCTTGACCTCTTTTCGAGAGCCACCTCGGTTTGCGTGCCTTTGTCACATCGACTCGCGAGCCTCTGGCGTGATCTATCCAACGCATGTATTGGTATGTTTGAGAGCCTTTTGCTCCATCCATACTGCATGGATGACCTTTGGACCACTGTCCACTGTCCTGACATGGGGCACCGCCTGTGCCACCATAATTGGTTGACCATACTGGAGTTTCATTGAATCTATTTTCTGACTCCTAAAAACAATGAAAAGATAGCCGAGCGCAGCTGCTTCCTTTCCCACTCGCTAAAGTATAGGAAAGGGCATCTACATCGTCTTGTTTACCTCCTTTTGCGGACCATGTAGACCATCAATTGAAAAGGACCTCCTTGGCACACTCAAGCCAAGACCGTTCCCCTCTGCATACTTTTATGCTTTCTCAGGTAGAGGGGCCGCACTTTACGAAAAAGCTCACCATGGGTTGTCGTTAAGCTCTTTTCTAGCCTTCTCATCAAGAAAATATTGCCGAGAAAAATTGGTTTCGTTCATGCTTGTAAAAGTATCTGAATGATCATCCAGTCAGTATAGGTTTAACCTTTTCCGGCCTGATTGGACTACCAACGGTAAAGAAGTCTCTCATCCCCTATAGGATGGGCGAGCTCTCCTATGTATACTTTTATCCTTTTTTTTAGGCACATAAGACTACCAACGAAAAAGAGCCCCCACTGGAGTCTTCTTCATGTTTTCAGACTCTCTAAAATTGAAAGCACCATCGAGCATTTACCTTCTCGAGCTCGCCGAAAATCGACGAGATCGTACCACAACGGTGTCCCATACACCACCCTACAGAAAACAGTTTGGCAGCATTCGCCCTTTGGGTCGCCTTTGTTCAGAGTACTCTGTAATGTGTCTTCCTTGGATCCCATCAATATCAAAAGTGTCCACCTCCTCCAAGTATTTCCCATCTGCAGGGACATTCCCGGTATTACAGCTATGATCCCATTCCCATGAGTCAAGTTTCAATTGCTGTCTGGTTTTCCCTACCATCATACTCTGAACAAAGGAAGCTTGGGTCTACCATACTCCCCTTGCCCCTATTCAATTCTCCCCCCCCCCATTTAGTGGGTCAGTCCGTAGATTGCCTCACACCTTTCGGTTATCTCCCTTGTGCTCCTGGTCAAGGAAACATCATTGCCTTGACTAGGGGCAGGTCTCCCTCTGTCGATGACAACACATATATTCCAGAGGATAGACCTAGAGGTCCTTGTATCTTGGTTTCATTAACCTCATTGATGATTTCCTTGGACCACTGGAGAGGAGTCCTTAGTGCCTATCGGAATGGTTGTTTCTCACGTGCTCGACTCCAACTACATCATCGCACCGTTGAGATTTATACAGGGTTTGGTGCACACAGTACTTGGTTGAAGACCCCGGATGTCACCTAACTCTAGCACATTGATGAGTCTATTCGAGGGACCTAAACAGGTTATGTCCCTTGTGATTTCCGGGTTGCATTGGAGATAGTGTTCAGAAGCCCCAATAGTGCTTCTACATAGATTCTTGATTGATGTAGCATACTTGTACCATAAAGACTCTGACTCTCAGTTAGCGAGTCCATACAGTTATGTACCATTCCAGATCCAATAGATCGTCAGTCATGAAGATATAGCATTCCATAAGAATGCCATGGTTCCAATGTACCGGCCTCACATCGAGGCAACCAGCATTGTATTCAGCCTCACATCGAGGCAACCATCATTGTATCATCAGTTGTATATGATCGGCTCTTATATTTTAGAGCATAGATCAAATTATTCTTTTGACATTGTCATGAGCATGGGGATGCCCACCTCGTATATATACATGTCACACATCATTTGTATCTCACCCATTAATGGGAACCATATTAATACAAAAACCAAAAGCCACCATGCCCGAGCCCTCGGAAGCACCACCTCTCCGTAGCAAATCCTATGATGTCTGTCGGCCATACGATGAGCTCCTGCCCTCACACATCAGGGGGAAATCTGTTAACTTAAAAAATACCTCACTCAGCTCTCCATGGCCTACACCACCCAAGGACACCCATTCACGACCCTCCATTAGACCCCCACACCCTCAAAAGGTTTAAGGATGAAGAAAAGGGCTTAAAAACCCCAAAAAGGAGCCTAAATAACTCTCCTTGGGGCTAAAGCCTCCAAAAAGGGGCTAAAACCCCTCAAAGGAGCCTAAAACCCTAAAAGGAGCTAAAGTTAGGGCGAAAGGGGCTAAAGCATGGACTAAGGGCTTAAAACCCTAAAACCCCAAAAAAGCTAGAAAAGGAGGGTGGGGGGTCACTCTAAAAAACACACCTCTCTTGCATACTGTTATGCTGCCCATGGATGCCTTGAGACACCTTTGCCTCTCAAGCCACCCACATCCCTCTCTCCTCCATCCATTCTCCCCATTGAGCCATAGCTCCTCATCCATTATTGAGTGAGATAGGGAGGTGCTTCCTTCCAGCCAGGGCATGGTGGCCCATTTCACCAAAGGAGGTATAATCTTGTTTTGTTTATGCATTTTTCTTTAGTAGTTTTTGATTTTTGACCCATGTTTGTTTGCAGTTTGTCTATTAACATGTTTTGCAGGTTTGTTTTTGCTTAATAATTGTTTGCAGGTAGCCAAGGCGAAGCCCTAACATTGTCTGCAAAGGGGCTCACGACCACTATTTTCTTTCTGTGCATTCTGCTTTCTTTTCAGCATTTTCACATGTAGGAACCTACCCTTCTGTCCTATAGACATAAGGGAGCCATTCCTGCCCCTGTAGCAAGGAGAAATCCCTGCTACACCCCCTCTAGTATTTTGTTTTTACTGTTGCGTCCTCGATGCAATGAGCATATTAAGGGTGTCATGCTTCGTGCATTCCCTTCAAATATCCCTTCCTTGGTGGGGACTAGTACGATGAATGAGACCTCATTATCTTAGTCTATTTGACCTTGTTGAGGGATTGATGGTTAATGGGGAATAAAGTTGAGTCCTTATTGCGCCCCCCCCTATTCCAAGCCTCATGAGTGTCTGAATATGTGTCCTACCCTCATGAAAACACACATTTGACAAGCAAAATCCTCTCTCACTTTTCAACTTGCTACGTGGAGTAATCACTAGTATTACACGTTCTTCCCATTCAACCCTGTTACCTAATGTGGACCGATTGACAATCACAATCCAGTACTTGCATGTGAAACACTACGTGCATCAAATACCTCTAAATAAAACATAATTTATCAATAAGGTCAACATCACTTGTCAGGGATACACTGACTCAATCTAGAGTCCATGTGCTATTGCCGCCACCTTGCGCCACATGTACCTGTATCTTTCAGTCATAGTCGATAGCTTGTCAAAAGTACATGCTATACATGAATATATCTATATTCATTTAATCATCATTCCATACTATAATGGCATCATAACCATTTGATCGTCATCAAACCATCATTTCATAATTGTAGGGTAATAAGCACAATTTCACAATACATAACTCTAAAACATCCCGCTTATTAATCAAAGTATTGGTTTCCACACATGGTCAAGTCATTCATCATCGAATACCCTCAAAATAATCAGAGCATAATAGTGCAAGTCTTAATCCACACACAACCGGTTCATTCGTCACTAAATTCCCTCAAAGAATAGTGTCATAATAATAATTAAATCCTAAAGTAAAAGAGGGCCACTACATACACCTCCCCTTCAAGAAACTTTGTCCTAAATTTCTAGAATGAATAAGGAAATTGATGACGCATCTCTAATGTGTCCTCCCAAGTTGTCTTATATTCCATGTCCATGTCATTATATTGATATCTAGGTGAGTGCAAGCTAATGCTGGTCTCTAGTTGCATGTTAGATGCAACATAATTGAAAAACAAACATCCTTTAACTTACATGTGTATTTTGACATACCTACACAATCAATCTTGCTTCTAGTAAAAAATATGAAACATAGGAAATTGAATCACCTTTCAAAATATATAAATTTTATTTATTGAAAATTTTCACAACTAATTCAATTTTGATTTTTTCTAAAATTGAACTTTTATGTTTTTAGTAAATGATAAGGTATATGTCCATATTAGTGAAACCTTTTGAATGCCTAAATGATGGAATCAATATACCAAAATTGGCAAATATGTAGATAAGAAATAGTACTAGTGTGACACTATTTTTTCCAAAATAAAATTAGACATATAAATAATTTTTAAAATTATCTAAGTGACCAGACCTCGAAATTAGTATGCCAAGTGTTAGTACAAATTTTTAATGTATTAATGTAACGATGATGGATTGGGTTTTTTATAGCATGTAGAGGCCACTGTCTAGTAGTGCGACATATAATTTTTTATGAAATAGTTGAGAAAAGAAAAAGTTATGGCATTAACATGATCGATTTTCTAAAAATCCATTTGCATATAAAAGGTTCACCAACTTCATGCAATCACCTATCTATCATATAGTCAGCATGTTGATCTCAACATTGATATGATTATGAAATGTCAGAACATAGAGACTTAGATGCTCATATAATTTTTTTTTGCATAGGCATTCTACCAACGTCACATTAGGGCAAATTTTGGGTTTGAAATGGGCCTTATAAGAAAACGAGCCATATCGTAAGAAAACAAACCATCTCATAAAAAAAGATCCATCGAATTCAAGAACCAATAGAATTTCAAGAAAAGAGTTAACCATAATGGTTGAGTTGGCATATAATAATAAAATAATATTTATGAATTTTGGAGGAGGTGAGAAAAAAAACTTTTTTTTTTCATTCGTATTTTCAACATATCTCCCTATCATTTTACTCAAATTTCGAGGAGGAGTCGGATGTGGAATAAAATTCCGCATCCAACAAGTGCTCTCGCTCGAAATTTTAGTAAAATGATAGGGAGATATGTTGAAAATACGAATGAAAAAAGTAGTCATTTTCTATTTTCCTCCAAAATTCAAAAATAATATGTTATTATTATAACTATTACTTTATTATTTTCCTTAGGAGGCCCATTTTAGACCTCAAATTTTCTCTAATGCCATGTCGAGTTTGGAGTGCTAGTCGTGTGCATATTTTGTTTGCCATCTTTGCTTATGTTTGAACCCTTCGGTAGGTACGCCAAGTTACATTTTCACTATTACCATGTCATGATTGAGTTAAGTATGTAGTTCTCCATTTTTTTTAATGGCATCGTCATGTTGCAAAACTAGTTTCATTGTGTTCGACTCGTTGCATTGTTTGTCTCCATTTTTCGTTTGATGAAAATCATCACTATTTGACCCTCTCGACACTCAATGGAAGTTTCGACATGCATTATTGTGTCATGTCAGCTAAAAAATTGTCAATTTATCATCATTTTGTAAATTCTCCAAATGTATTTGTTTGACGTCATTCTAACTATAGCTAAGCACAAAAATTGGAAAATTTCCTCCTTTAAAAAATGTCATCTCGAAGTTTAAGTTTATTAATATAGTAGTGCCAACTTATTTTTAAGCCATACCCATGTCCGACCCATATAATAATACTCTTATATATGATTTGATCCTTTCATACTACTTTATGGAAAACAATGGTACATAACCTACATAGATCTAGCATTTAAGCCTTGCTGTGGTCCTTAAAGTTACCGCTGAAGTTAATCTGTTTTACTTGGCTGTTGGTAAGGGACAGAATCCTCACCTGGGATCATTTGCAATCTAGAGGTTACTATGGTCCCAGTCGATGCGTATTTTGTGAAAGAGACATTGAAGGCTGTGACCATCTTTTCTTATTGTGTCCCTTCTCGTTGAAAATTTTCAATCATTTCTCGTCCTGTATGGGTTTCTCCTTCCCCCCTCACAGCTATTTGTAGACTTTTTTATCCCATTGGTTCAGCTCAAATGCCATATCTGAGGCATACCTTTACACCCCTGTCGTTGTATTCTGGCACCTGTGGCTTCTCCGTAACAATTGTATTTTTGAAAATGGAAAACCTTATGCCTCCCTGCTCATCTCTAGGATCGAGAGTTTTATTGCCCTTTATCCTATGCCAAAATTAAAAATCAGTAGCCAACAGATTGGTCCTAAGCCTATGCATACCTTTCCTGTTGGATACTTTGATGGTGCAGCACAATTGAATTCGGGAGGAGCTGGGTTTGTGATCTATATCAGTGAAACCCATTATTTCTGTTTTGCAGTGGGCTGTGGGATTAGCACCAATACCCGTGCTGAACTGTTGGCTCTTTGGTCTGTTCTCAGAGTCTACTCTTTGATGGGCTTGCCCATTCAGATGATCTTCGGTGATTCTATGGTGGTTATATCATGGGTTAAAAGACTTATAGCCCTTAAAATTCCCACTTTGAAACATTGGTGCGATGAGATATTTACTATGCTGAAACATGCCCCACCGGTGACCTTTAATCATATTTTTCGGGAGCATAATATGCTAGCTGATGATCTTTCAAAAAAGGAACTTAATATGGATGTTGGCAATGGATATTTCTTGGAAACATTGGATGGGAAGGTCATTCGAGATGGATAATTTACTCTTTTTTGATGGCTGTTAATTACTTTTTTACAACATTCGGTTATTTTGATTAGTATTTTCATTATTATTGCTAGATCTGGAGGACATTCAGCTAGCTGTTTTGCTTTCCTAGAATGTATGTTTGCAGGACACATCAGATTTTTGAATTTCTGACCTGAGTATTCAGGGATGATGAGAAAGTCTGTCATTGATCAGACTTTGTTTTATTTCCTCTGCGGGCTGACCTGCTATTTCATCTGCTGGCTGTTCTTGTTCTATTTTTTGCTGAATGGGTGGGGGATGGTCTATATTGTCATTATCATGTCATTCTGTTATGTGGGGGATGGATTGATTAGTCATTATCATGTTATACTGTTTAAGATGTCTTTTTGATTCACATGAATATCAAAGGCTGGTATTTTTTCTTCTGAAAAAAAAGATCTAGCGTTTAAGTAAACAACATAATCGCAACGTCTCAATGAATATCATAATCTAATTGTCTACGCATACACAAAATTTCTAAGGAAATAGAGCACTACATACATTCCCACTTTAAAAAACTTCATCCTAAAGTTAATATTCATCATATAACTATTGTTAGATTCATTTCCATTTCATATTCGTGTCCTTATGCTTTGCAATTCTATGTCATTATAGTAGTAACTAATGTCACATTGTCTTGAAGACACATAAATCTAGACACTTATTATTTGTGTACTATAACGTTCTTGGTTGTCATGGCTACAATGATTTCCTTCTCCTACCTTCTTAGCTCATGTTGTCACCTTATGTCTATCCATTGTCTTGAATGGCCTTGTAGAATTCATGGTTTATATGTCCATACATAGGGTTACAATTAGTTCTGAGGTGACACATTGCATGATGATGAGCCTCCAAAGAAATAGGTATAACTTTTGTGGCACCAAACTCCAGATCATTATTTGCACGCTTGTGTTATTCAAGGGAGTTCTTTTGCTTAATTATTTATCATGCCGGAGGGGACGGATACAATGTTCCATTGGCCCTGTGACCAATGGAATGACTTGTGCTTTCTGCTTGCATGTATGTTTTAATCATATCGGGTATATGTATTTTTACATTTTGTTGTCGAAAACCTCTTGCGTTGTGTCACTATTCTACCCTTACAGTTCTTATTATTTGTTGTGTTTCTTTTATTTCTAACTCAAGATTCACATGCCAAATAAACATATTTTGATCTTGCTTTTAATATTGCAGTAAGTGGTTGTTTTTAAACTCATAGTTATTATGTATTTTGATCTTGCTTTCAATAGTGCAGCAAGTGGTTGTTTTGAAACTCATTTATTGTGTATTTTGATCTTTCATTCAATCTTGCAACAACTGGTTGTTTTGAAATTCATATTTATTGTGTTTCTTTGTTTCTTTGCAGAGTTCATGGTTGAGTTAGTAGTGGTTGGTGACAAGGGTGTGCTTTTTGTTAAGGTTTTTGCATTCAAATGTCTCTGCACTCAAGTTTTATTTCCCAAACATTGGTGGCAAAGTAAGATGCTTTTGTGTGCTTTCTCATTCCATGTCTATGTCTATGCACGTTGAGTACCTTCCATACTTGAAAACAAAATAATTGATTAAATGTTATTACAATAAGAGAATCCCCGCCTTTGTTAATAGGTATTGCTATAGCATGCAAACTATAGAAATACCTATTAACAAAGGCAGGGACATTGCCATCTTATGGATTTTGTTAAAATATCAAATCAAGGATAAAAATGACATTCAATAAGAGTTAATCCCTGTTTTTGTTAATAGGTATTGCTACAGCATGCAAACTATAGAAATACCTATTAACAAAGGCATGGACATTTCCATCTTATGGATTTTGTTAAAATATAAAATCAAGGATAAAAATGGCATTCAATAGTATAATAGAATTTTAGGAGCGAAATTTAGTCCATGGGATATTTTTGGACCCTTTTTTTCAAAAAATGATTTGTCAATTAGTCTTTTTTCTCAAAGATGATTCGACCAAATTCCATGGGATAAATTTTTTTATTATAAAAAATGTCAAAATTGTCCATATTAGTTTCTACACTTTGAGAAAATTATGCATCCTTAAAATTTTCCATCAAAGGAAATTCAAGAAAATAGAAGAACATTTAATGAATGCCATAGAGAAAATGATAGAGTAAAGAAAACAAACCAAATGATAACATCTTGTGTGATTTGTCATTAAACTATTAATATAGAGGATTCAAACATATAGAGTAAAACTTGAATCAAATTTACATTGTCAAGCCTCAAAATTTGCACTGCATGATTTGCATGATTTTATTTAAAACTAGTGAAGCACATCATTACTTATATCCATCAATTCAACAATGAGTTCTAATGTAGTGAAGACCACATGGTCTAAGAAATTCACTTATTTGTTGCATGAGTTGGATGAAAAAAATAGAGATAATTATTCTCTAGATTAAGCACGAGTATGGAGAACTTATAAAAAACCATTTAAATATATTACTACCCACTACAAGCAATATGCATGTAATTTACCAGTTGTCAAAGAATCCATCCAAAAATAAAATAAAATAAAAGTAAGTTTTCAGATTTTTCTAAGAGATCACCCTTTAGATTCGATAACCTGTAGATAGATTTTTGTTTGAAAATCAAAAGTGTTCTTGTGGGTTAGCCCTTTTTCCAAGCACAAAGAAAAATATTTCTTGTAGAAGTATGTAATGAACCTTATATTTGAAAATCAAAAGTGTTCTTGTGGGTTCTCCCTTTTTCCAAGTACAAATAAAATGGAGGTGTCTATATGTGCGACGATTTCCCCAAACGACGAAATCACACATCCATCGCCGACCACCTTTTCAGCGTCATGCCCTAAGGTCATTCTGACACACTGTAGTCTCGTCATTCCGATGCGGAAATCATTTTCCCTTATTAGTCATGTTTTATTTAATGCATGTCGACCTTGGTTGTTGGTGAGTGGAGTTAGGGAATTCTCCATTCCAAATCGAACGTTTTATGCCAGAACATTACTCCCATACTTTGCAGCAATTCCAAGCCCACCATCAAGCCAAACTCGACCAACGTTACCAGGTTGCTTCTCAGAGCACACATAGAGGTAGCAGTAGACGTTAGAGGAAGCCATTCAACATCAACTTCATTGCCAGGTATCTTCGAAAGGTAAGCCAAAAAATAATATTCCTAAATGTAGCACAATCGTTGGGTCGATCACTAAATGCAACAAAATCCTGCTGTGATCTCTGAAGAGGACGATCGAGAATGCAATTATATGAGTCATCAAACGACACTCACCTGCTTGGAAGTGAGGGGAATATTCTACACTCTGCTATTAAATAATTGTAAGAAACTGAAAGGTTCTGGAGGCTCCTTGTAGAGAAAATCACATTAGGAATGAATCCACATAATTCATTGCGAGCTAGAATAAATTGCTCAATGTCACTAAGACAACCAAGAGAAACTGAAACCTGACCTCCTAAGTGATTAAAAATCGTATCCAACATAATGAATTGATTCAACATCCTTATTTCCTCTAGTAAACATCCACACAGTGTATTATTGAGAAACAACACCTTGTTTAAGCTTTGGGCCATGTTGCCAATGCTGCCAGGAATACTTCCAATCAGTTGGTTATTGGAAAATATCACCATAGAGACTAGTGAGTTCTACACATTGTCTGGAATTTGAAGTAATATCCTTGATTTAATATCATATCAGAATACTAACTCTACTACTGATGAAATTAAATGTGAAATAAAAATTCTTACATTAAGATCAATCACTTTCTTTGTGCATTGCAGAAAATAGACATGACTAGCAAAATTGGGAATGACTGAGGGATAAGGGAAGAAACCAAAGGAAAGGTTTGGAAAGAGAGAGTTCATATCCCTAAGCACCTGTATGTTGGGCCCTTTTAGGTTTCTAACATAAGATCCGCTGAAGTCTACTCCCCGGCTTCTGGGTGTCGCAACTAGTGCAAACTGAGATTGAACGGTCATTTCCAATAAAAAAAGGATTATGGAAGGATTATATAATTTATCAGTAATGTATTATTCATATTTTAATAGGCTTATAACATATCTGGAACAATTTGAGGTAGTTTGGGGTGTTTGGGAAAAACTGGGATTTTTTTCCTAGGGAAATCCTGAGCAAAAAAGAGAACTCAAACAGAGTACGGTCCAAAGTAATTCTTAATATGTAAGTTATTCTGGGTTTTGGGGTGAGTTAAAATCCTACAAAATCATAAAGAACATAATTTGAATCTACAGATCATTAATAATGCTAAAACCTGTAAACTAGTCAATGAACAAGGGTATGAAAAGTATGATAAAATCCGAATCTTACTTTTCTAAGACCTGAAACTAATGTTAAAAAGAGACTTATATAACATATTTTATGCATCATCTAACTCATATATACTTTCCATGGTCATTACATCATATTTAATGCATAAAACTGACAAAAAGATCCATTAAATGGGCATTAAAAGACTCCTCTCATGAAAGTTCAGCATGATGGATATCTTGGACAGAATTATTACTATAATTCATAGATAAGAATAATAGGATGGATTTGAGAAGATCAAAATAAATTTTTAAGAGATGATCTCCTCAAATGGTGTCCAAAACTGAGGATTGGAGGCCCAGAACTAGCACCTGACACTGATCTAAGAGCGTAAGTAAAGCTTCCTTCACTGGAGCTCGACTTAAATGGATGAATGGATTCTATCAGAGATCAAACTAAATCTAATTATATGGCCGATCCTTGGGTCTATGTAACCTACACCAAATAATGGAAGAGGATAGAAGAGAAGGGAATGGAGACCTAGGGTGCATAAACCAAGGGGACTGAGGTTCATCACTCATAATTGAAGATTCACTTCACTCAACACCAAAACATTAAAAATACAAACTGAATAATGGATTTGGAATCCTTCCTTTATAGTCTTGAGTGACTTGTTGAGCAAGTCATCCACCTATTGAGAAGGTATCCCACTTGCCAATCATGTCCCTAAGCCATGAGTGCACCATAGATACTAGTGATTTCCCCACATTGTATGGAATTTTAAGTAATATCCTTGATCTGATATCATATCAGAATACTAGCTCTACTACTGATGAAATTAAACATGAAATAAAAATTCTTACATTAAGATCAATCACTTTCTTTGTGCATTGCATAACACATACATTACTAGGAAAAATGGGAATGACAGAGGGCTAAGGGAAGAAACCAAAGGAAAGGTTTGGAAAGATATATTTCAGATCCCTAAGCACCTGGATGTTGGGACCTTTTAGGTTTCTAACATAATCTCTGCTGAAGTCTACTCCCGGGCTTCTGGGTGTCCCAACTAGTGCAAACTGAGATTAAATAGTAACTTCCAATCAACCAAGGATTATGGAAGGATTGTATAAGTTATCAGTCATGTATTAGGAATACAATAACATTTTAATATTCTAATAACACATTTGGAACAATTTGAGGCAGTTTGGGGGTGTTTGGGAAAAAATGGGATTTTTGGCCTAGGGAAAGCCTGACCAAAAAAGGCCACTCAAACACAGTACAGTCCAAAATAATTCTGAATATGTAAGTTAGGTTAGGTTTTTGGGTGAGTTAAAATCCCACATAAACTTACAAAACATAATTTGAATCTCAATAATGCTAAAAACTGTAAAACTAGTCAAAATTGACTAGTTAATGAGCAAGGGTATGAGAATTATGATAAGATTTGAATCTGGATTTTCTCACAACTGAAACTAATGTTCTAAATATCAGAATTATATAACATATTTTATGCATCATCTAACTCATATATACTTTCCATGGTCATTACTTCATATTTAATGCATAAAATTGACAAAAAGACCCATTAAATGGGCATTGTAAGACTCCTCTCATGAAAGTTCAACATGATGGATCTCTTGGACAGAATTATTACTGTAATAAAGATATGAGAATAAGAGGATGGATCTAAGAATATAAAAATAAGGTTTTAAGAGATGATATGCTCAAATGGTGTCCAAAACTGAGGATTGGAGGCCCAAACTAGCACCCGACATTGATCTAAGAGCGGAAGTGAAGCTTAATTCACTGGAGATCGACTTAAAAGGATGAATATATTATATCAGAGATCAAACTAAATATTATATGGCTGATCCTTGGATCTCTGTAACCTACACTGAAGAATGGAAGAGTAGACAATAGAAGGGAATGGAGACTTGGGGCGCATAACCCAAGGGGACTGAGTTTCATCACTCAGAATTGAAGCTTCACTTCACTAAACACCAAAACATAAACAATACAAACTGAATAATGGAGTTGGAAGCCTCCCTTTATATGCTTTACTGAATTGTTGAGCAAGTCATCCACCTATTGAGAAGGTAACCCACTTGCCAATCCTGTCCCTAAGCCATGAGTGTACCCACCTTGATGGGATTAGCAAGTTTGGTTTGAAAATAATGTTTCCTTGTTTGTGTCATCTATCCAATGTAGAAACTCCTCCCCCATTTGAATGAAAGTTTCCTTATGAGGATTGGGGATGTTTCCTTGCAAAGATACTCTCATCAAAATAGAAACTACACCCTCCTTGAGTTAATTATCAAGTTTGTGCATAAGGTAATGTTTCCTTTCCTTGTATCCTTTCACCAATTTGGAAACTATGCACTCCCTTAGCCAAAGCTTCCTTCTTTTGAATCGACAGCTTTTCCTTCACTTCGTGCTCTTGAAACTGCTAGCTTTTCCTTGCTTTTGTCAGTTTCTATCTTTTTTCTGACTATTTGATTTTGTCCGATTCCTTTTCAGTTTCTATTTGTAATACAAGGAAAGTTGACTTGCCTAATGTGCCCCCCTAACATGGAAACTCAATTCCACATGTATTATTTGTATATTAATTAAATAATGAAATAAAAATATTCCAGAATTGGAAACAAACTTAGCACATGCCTCCTAATTATGAAATTAACAAAATTCCTTAGGTAAATTAATTAATTCATCTTTTGACCCCCCTAGGTGTTTGGAAAGGTCAACAATTTTGATGTCCCTTAAAGGGACAGACATAAAATTCCTCCCCTCCCAAGTCCGGTTGTCCTCAAGCAGAAGCACGCTAGAGTGCTGCAAAATTTGTCTACCATGTTTCTGTTGTACCACTTTGATTATAGTCATTTCCCTAATGACTAGTTATTTCAACAAAATTGTCAACCCCGTTAAGGTAACTGAGTAGAATGCATGGATCCCACTACCTCCTCTGCAACGATCCAAATGTTACTGCCCATTTTGGAAATTTTTCATTCCAAAGAATGCTAGGTTCTAATGGTATACTAAGTTCATATGTAGCCTCCCATTTAATAAGGAGCCTTTTAGAATCTTCTGTTTCCTTCCTAAATGCACAATGGTACATTTTAGCCACCATGAGGAGATGATCTCCGTCATATACTAAGTTCATATAGATCACCTTCATCTTGTCTATGCCTTCTTTAAGTGCTATGCACTCTTCTACAAAGGATTCTTTTTCCATCTCTCCTCCAAAAGATTTCTAACAATATCTTGACACTAAGGCATTAATGTCAACAAAAAAGCTCATGGCTGCCATAAGCTTCTCTCTGTCATCCATTAGTGATCCACTCAAATGATGTGGCTCACAAAGAAGATCCTCCACCAAGGTTTCTCCTTCTAGTAGCTGACATATAAGACAATTTTTCTGATGGCATGGATCCACAACACAAATATCATTCTCAACATATAGTTCAACCTTTGAATCTTCTGCAAAATCACTTCCATGATGTGAAGTGGAGGGTGTCTTTGAAGGTTACAATGAAATGTGATCATTGCAAAAATAAAAAAGTATATCATACCTTGGAATTTCATCTTCATGTAATGACACTATGGTGGACTGCTCTTCCACCAAATTTTCGAGTTCACACGCAAATGGCGTGGCCTTGTATTCTTCTTCATTATGAGGCTCAAGAGGTGATTGTAATTCTGATTTATAACCTTCTTTTGGATCTGATCCAAGATACGTCTCACCACCCTCACATGAACAAACATCCATAGCAGTGATATGGAAATCACCCACCACTAGTACAAAATGATGAATTAGCTACTAGGTGACTAAAAATTATAGTCACCACAGGTTTTTCAAGTGATTTACTACTAAATATGAGCAATTTTGATTGACCCAATTGTAAATGACTAAAATTAACGACTAATTTAGTCACCAGTTAACAAATATGACTAGATAATAAGTGACAGAGTTAATAATCGCTAACATAAATGACTAATTTAGTCATGGCATACAAAATGACTAGTTAGAAGAATATGAATTAGTCATTTTTAATTGTGTCATGAAAAATTGCAAATTTGACAATGAAGTGTAAATTTTGTAAATTGTCTACTTTCTATTAGTAATATTGGTGCCATGCACCTCGATCTTCAGAGATCCAATAAAGAAATTGCATGAATTTTATCTTGACCATCTTTATCCCTGCTGCACCATTGAAGCAAACCCGGTTAAGCACGTTCCAAAGGAAAATTAGGTTCCTATGTCAATTATGAGTTGGGTACTAGAACCAGTACCATATCAATACCTATCTAGGAGCATCATAGCCCTACATCCCCTCAAGAAATGACCATTCGAATGCGCCTCCTCCACGTAGACTTACCAAATGCATCCAATGCATGGCCAAAAAAATACATCAACTTCGGATCTATGGGATGAAGGTATAATCGTTCAACCCCTGCTCCCATTTTTTTGCACTCGACACCTTATTTTTGTAGATGATAGGTCAGTTCAGGATCTCGTAGTGACTAGTCAGAGTGCTTCAAATTAAAGGTATAGTTCTTGCCGCTCTAATCATGTTCATTACTCCAATCAATAACCATTTTTTATAGATTTTTATAGGTCTCGATGCTGCCGGAGTTACTGCTTCCACTTTACATTAGTAATTATCTCCATCTCCATCCTATGCACTCATAACCATATGCATTTCGAGCTTTCATCCTGAGAAAAGCATGAGCACCCTCATGCATTGCCACTATTTGCAAAGGTCACTAGTTTTTGCACATCGACATTCCTCACATGCTCCAAAGGAAAACTGAAGCATACATTAGAAGAAGTGATTAAACTTTGCAAGGATGTTTACTTGTTGTAGATATCATTGTAGAGAAGGGGTCGAATGATACCTTCAACCCACAGATCTGAAGTTGACTTGTTTTTTGGCCATGCATTGGACGCATTTGGTAAGTCTACGTGCAGGAGGCGCATTTGAATGGTCATTTCTTGAGGGGATGTAGGGTCCTCATATGTGGCTGTCGCATGTCGTCGTCCCAAAGAGTATTGATTGGATTTTGGTATTGGTCGAAGTCGATGATTTGGTCGAGAAGTGGCGATGACGACCGACTTCCGAGGCAAATTGTCGACTCTGTAGACTACTCCATTTATAAAACTAAACAACTTATATGATAATTATTAAAAATATATAATATATAACCAATTAACATAATTTATATAATAAAATAATAGAAATAAAACAAACAATATATAACAAAAACAAAAAAATCTATATAATTTATATAATAAAATAATAAAAATAAAACAAAAAATATATAACAAAAGCAAAAAAATCTATATAATCTATATAATAAAAATAAAACAAAAAATATATAACAAAAACAAAAAAATCTATTATGAAAATGCAGCAGCTTTCGACCCAACAACTCTCCACCTACCTCTGTTACGACATTCATGGCCTATGGTCAATTTTCTTGAACCATCATCCTCCAATTCCGTCAATTACTACTCCACCCACAAATTCTGCAGCTATAGAGTCAACATCACCTTCTTCCCTTAGAAAATCCCTGGTAAGTTTCTTGGTTTACTGTGAGTTGATAAATTTTTCATGGTTATAATACTGAAGCATAGGTAGCTAGGTTAAAATCATTGGTAAGTTTCCTTTTTACTGTGAATTTTTATCTTTTTCCTACTAATATTGAATCTTGGGTATGTAGGTTAATGTCGCAGGTAAGTAGGTAAGTAGGTTAATATCCAAGTCGTGTGGTACATCTCTGCTATTCAAGTTGACTGTGGTTCACAAAAAAAAGAAATATTCTCCAGATTTCTACTTTTGGTGACTCAAAGGTCATAATTGATTGGACCAGAGGTCTCACTATTTTGCAGTCAATGAGTTATGATTTTTGGTTGAAAAGGATTGGGCCCCTAAAGAATTGTTTTCTTTCTTTATCCTTCAGGCACCTGTACAGGGAGTTCAATTCTGAAGCAGACAACCTATCAAATCTTGCGATAAGAGACTGGCCTGGTATTCTTCACTTCTCTAAGTACTCAAACTGTTGAAGGTCACTTTACCTACTTCTGGTTTCTCCATTTCGGTTTTGCCTTGGACTGTTCTAGGTTGTATATGTATGACAACTCTCCAGAGCCTTGCTATTTGTTGTCTCACAGTCATTTTGTCTTTTCTGCATTTTTTCTTTCTATAGGTTGATGGGTAGAGTCCCTATCATTTATTTGAGATATTGTAATGTTTTTCCCAGGGCTTCAATATTGTCTTATATCCTACTTTGAAGGGGATTTTACATGAACAACTATGATGTAATTTTGATTCTTATGAATAACAAATTACATAATTTTTTACAATGAAAAAAACCATTTATATAGAGAGATTCCACCATGTTTCTTTTTGTATTTAAAAAAAAACATAATTTAAAATACTATATTTTAACAAAATATATAATCTAAATTTCAATAAATTATAACAAAATANTAAATTTGTTTCCATTTTTCTTATTTAACCGTTGCTTTAGGTTGTTTCACTTTTAAGCTTATGATTGAATTGCTTTATGATGTTTCGTTTTAAAACTTATGTACACTTTGGATTGAATAGGGGTTGCAGAGAACCAACAATGGTAGGCGGGAAATCACAATCACAATCAATTTCCTCTCCTGTTTCCATGGTCATGGGATTTCTGCTTGCTAGCCCCTTCTTCTTGTTTCATGATTTCAAGATGGATTGTATCTTCTCGTTTGGTGTGTTGTGTCTTTCTTGAATCCAATGTCGGTGTTTGAGTCTTGAGAGTAGGCATCTTTGCCTACGTCTATTTTTGATAGAGAATGGTGGTTGCCTTGAGGGAAAATGGATTTGGAAGGACATTTGCTCGGACGCTCTTCTCTGGGAAGGACATCTGATTGAGAACGTGTCTGGTCCAATGTTCTCTTCTTTGCTTTGTCTTCCTAATTTAAAATTTGTCTTTCTATGATATGAAATCTCCTTAGCAATTTGTTAATGACCTGTCTATGGCACTCACCGCAGATACAAAAGAATAAACAATGTATGAGGAAAGAAAATCCATGCTACTCTACTCCACATATGTATGCATCTATGTCTCCTTGCATTTTTATTTTTTTGTTTGTCCAAATAAAATCTAATCTAGGAATGGGTTTCTACCAACCTCTCTATTTTTAGTCAATTTTCAACCCACAAAACCCCGCAGCTTTTGTCATTTTATCATCCATATCTACTCTATTATTAATCCTTCCCTGTGTCATTTTGGATGTAATGGTATAATAGGATGGTATAATTTCTCATTTTGGATATAATGGCATAATCAAATGATCTCATTTCTTGTTCAACCTTCTCCTTTGGCCATGGGAATCAATGGTTTTTGGGATAGATCACCCATTTTGGGGGTTTTCCACCAACAGTTGAGCCTTAAGTGGACACCATCTTGTCCTATTTTGGATTGGGCATTTATGGTTTTTAGTTTGGTTGAATCAAAGATTTCACTAAAAGGGCTATGACTCATACTAATTATAAGGTAACCCATCCATTGCAAAGAACTATTCTGGCTGTGACCCATCCATTGCAAAGAAGTATTCTGGCTTTGTCTTTCTTCCTCATCTACTACTAGAGCATCATCATCATCATCATCGCGAATATGAGTAAGATGCAAACCCCCTCCTCCTCCTCGAATGCTGTAGGTTTGGTCTCAGAGCCCGTGTGGGGCGTGGTCAAAATATCTTATAAATAATTGTTTTGTTTGATGCCCCAGAGATAGAAACCTGTGCATTCATTCAATAGCAACATCACTGTCTGTGCATTCATTCAACATTCATTCAACAACATCACATTTTTGAGACATTTTTTTCCCACATGTACAATATATATTTGTTGTGCTTTGTAACCTCTAATAGATGTTTTTTATATCTTCCATCTGATATCTCCTCTCTGCATTAAATGGTACCTTCTCTGTAGGTTTCAAGTTGAATTTTTTATTTATTAGCACAGTTTACAAAATCCCTTCCTGCTTTCTTCGTGTTTTGTCCCAACTTCCTTTTTTGATTCTTTATTAAGCCCCTATTTGCACATTAACTCGGACTCACGATTTTAGGGGAAATATGGACTTAATCTTGTAAGTGGGAAGCAAGGGAAGAGTACTAGATTTCCTTGGATCTTTGTCAAGGTTGATGGTAGTAAAAATGAGAGTACTCAGTGGGATTGATCTCTGTGTTAATAATTTTAATTTTAAGTCCAATCATTCTAAGACATAAAAATGGATTTCTTCACCATGTGCAAAGGTGCGCCCCTGCATCCTTAATACTCAGTGAACTCTATTTACAATGTGGCAGAGTATTAAATGCTGTGTGGTGTGGTGTATAAGTCATTGGATGTGAAACACAAACATTTAGATGTTATTGTTTTCATTTTTATTTGAAATTTGTTTAAAGCCTTGCATTCTTGAAATTTGAATACCAATATGAAGTTTGAACTAATGGGACAAAATTAAAAACTTGATTTATGATCTACTTTAGTCAAAGAAAACTTAAATGCCCATCCACAATCTATCTACTTAGACTCTATATCTTTTCATAAAGACATTTGAATTAAATTGTAGACGTTTATAGATAGTAATATAAAATAACAGGCAACCCAATTTTGGTCTAATCATGTAAACTTGCTTTTGTGAGTTGTTGCAAGATGTTTTGTTAATAGTGTAGGAAATTTTAATGCGATGTGATTGCTGAAAGTGCAGGTGTATGCTGGGAATTGATAGTGTTAAAGATATGAGATATTTTGTCAAATATTGAACATTCATCTATGCAATGCTACAGGTGCAAATCTCTCTATGTTTGTTTGTTGTTTTTAAGCTGATAGATATTTGAGACATGATAGGATAAATTTATTATTAATAGTTTTATAAGTTTTAATTATTTTGGTGAATCATAGAGACAACCAAAAAATTACATTACATTATGTGACATTCATAAATAATATATTGTTCCTTTTTTCCGTTGAAGAAAGTGAAAGAAGTGACTACATATATCTTAACTATTACAGGATTTCAAAACATTTTCCTCCTGCTCCTCTATCTAGTTTGAGTCTTGAGTTTGTGTACTATGTAGATTCTATATGCGATAGAGGAGGAGGCTGTATTGCACTACTCTGTTGGAGGTTTTAGAAATATAGTCCGCTCTGCCTTGAAGACAAAGGTAACTAATCATAATTTCCAAATAGAAGTGGATGCCAAGTAGTTTATTAACCTAGCATGTTTTTCTGGGTATGATGTTTGTCATTCTTGATTTATCATGGTTCATACAAATACATTGAAGGTAAGAAGGCCAACCTCCCAATAATATCCTGTCAATTTTTTTCAAATGCACTCACTTTCACAATCACCTCCTATCACAAAGAACCTAAAAGTGATTGGAGTTCCAATCCATTCCCATTTCCCTCATTACCTTTATTTCATTATTGACTTGTTTCGCATGGAGTTTAGCCTCTTCAACATGCACACTTGTTGATGCCATCTGTCATGTCCCCTCAAATTGACCATTAAAAGTGTTGACCATGCTAAGTTCCTAGGGGCTCAAGTTGTTATTAATTATTCCTCCCAGGATAAATTTTTACTAATAATTGTTCTAAGGCATGTATTTAATTTATTTCAGCAATTTTATTTATTATGCACAATAATGATGTGGAATTAAGGCTGCCATGTCAGGAGGGTGCATTGGGGAAAGCTAGTCAACTTTCCTTGGTAAAAATAAGAAAGTCCATGACAAAAGCAAGCAAGAGAATAAAGGGAAGTTTCCTAAAAGCAAAAAAGTAGACAAAGGTAAAATCAGGAAAGTATTTCAAAGGGGAGGGCACAGTTTCCTCTTATGGAGCTCAGAAAAGCTGTAAGAGAAAAGTAGGAAAGTTTTTCAAGGAAAGAAAGAGTTTCCTTATGACCCAGGAAAAGCAGAAAGTTGTCATAACTCAAAAGAGGCAGCTTTTGACTAAGGAAGGGTGCAGTTTCTAATTGTGAAGGATGATTTGGACATGGAAACAATTCCACATGGTCCTACTTGCCTAATTTTCCAAAGGGGGCGCTTTTGTGGCTAGGGTTAGGTCACCCATGGGGTTGAATTGCTCTCACAGGTCACCATTGGCCTCAACTTACTAAGTAGGTCATCCATAATTCTATAAAAGATGAATTCAAACCCATTGCTTCAGTTTGGTTGATGATTTGATTGCTGAATGCTTATGTGAGCATTAATTTTGAGTGTTGTGCCTCAGACTACTGGGAGATGAGACCTAGCCTTCCATCCCCTTCTCTTGCATTGCAGGTATGGAGTGCTAGATTGCAGAAATTGGAGGATAATAAGAGCCATTTTCAGCCTCCATCAAGTTTAGTTCGGGCTCCAGTAAATCCCATGCTTCACTTATGCTCACAGTCCCTTGCTGGCCATGATCCGGGCCTCCCGCCCCTTAATTTTGGAAGCATATTTGTAATGGTAAGTTAATAATGTAATTTCATTATTTAGTGTCATAAGTTTCTGAAAATTACATTTATCAGGTCGAGATATCTTTTCCCCTAAATAATATTTTCTCAGTTTCATCAAATGGGCCTATTTTATCAATGTACGGGGGGGATTGAGTAAATTTGAGTGATGTAATAAATATCATATGATGGGGAAGTGATTAAAGGGAGTATTCATGTTCAAAGAGATTATATTTATCTCTGTTACAAATCTTATATTTTACAGAAATGAATTTGAGTTGATTTAATTGCCTTTTTTAAGACCCTAGCTAGATTACTAGCTTTTAATAACTAGTTTTACCAAAACTGATGTAAAGCAAGTTCGGTAAACTCAAACTAAGCTTTGTCAGTTCCTGTGGGTTAGTAATAGGCCTAAATTACCATATTCATATCCATAACCTTTTTTTGTTGGGTTCACACAACCTTTTGGGATCCTCCTATGCGCAGGGTTTCTCTTGACCAAAACTGCCAAAAATCCCCAAATTCACCCAAAACTTCTTAGAAATTTCCAGAACATCAGTAAAATATATAAATATTTTATTTATGTTATATTAATTCTGGAACAAACCTCTGCAAGTTTCCATAAGCCCCTGGTTGAAACAAACCAAACTACTCTCCTTAGTTTCACGGTTTGGCTGCCCAGAAGTGTGCTAGTAGGTTTCCGAAGTGCAGAATATGAAACCTAAATGGAATTAGATATAAATGTGTTAGGGGAGAATAAATTCCATGTCTAACATCTCTTTGTTTTCTGTCCACTGCTCACTCCTTTTTCCTACAAATTTCCCTGAAGAAACCCCTTATTTGCCTAGTCTGAGAAGTCATTGTGTAAATTAATTCAAGTTCAGAAATTTTAAATATAATTTACAGAATTGAAGAGTGTTTAGGTATGTATACCATACTTGAGAAATCATATTGGTATTAGATCACTTTCCTTGGCTCATCCCGTGGAAAGTAACTCTCAGTGGAAAAGTAGCTTAGCAATATCTTCAAGTTGCAGTTGTGGAATTAGTTCCAGTTATGGAAGATTTATACTTTGAGTTGTATGAGGAAGGAGAGAATTCAAAATTGTATTATAGAGAAGATTTAATAATTTTGATGCAAAGAACATTGAAAGGGCTGAAATATGTATCTCAAAGCATCATCTAGTCAGATCAAGAGACTAGAGAATTCCTTGCCAAACAGTTGGCAAGCAAACATGGATAAGGGAGTAGTAGTTTCTCTCAACATGAAGGAAATAAAGTTGGAGAGTCTATGTTTTCAAAAACATTAATACATGTATTTTTAATGAATACAAAGAAGCCATCAAGAAAGGAACTAAGTTGTTCCACTTCTCAAAGTAAAGGGGAAGAAAAGAAGACCAAAAGTGAAGATTCATTAGAGACATCTGCACATGGTTTCTTTGAGAAATTATTTGGGTTTTCCCAAAAGAGAGATCAGCGTATTTGCAACATCCATGAGGATGATGAATCACCAAATCCTCCATCAGAAGGAGATGAAGAATATCCATGCACAACTAAAGATCCAATACTCCAACATCTAGTTGTTGGTAACGTGGAAGGTGAGATGAATCCAAATTTCTTTGTGGCTGATTTCAAGATAAGTGAAGAAGAGATGGGGGAGATTGATGATGGTGAGACATATTTTGGATCTGATCCAAAATATAAACAAGATTCATATTTACAGTCACCCCTTGAGCCTCACAAGGAATCACAAATTGAGCACATCTCAGTAGGGTGTGAAGCAGAGAAATGGGTGGGTGAACAAGCCATCATAATCCACCACATAAGGAGGGGAACATCACACATGGTGAGTTAGTAAATTTTGATTTTTATGTGTCATTGTGTAAGTATGATATGGCAGCCACTTCTAGTGAAGATTTTAGAATGGTTGAGCCCCCTAGTGATGAGGTTCAAAATTCTGGTGTAAAAAATGAATGCAGTATGAAGGATGAAACTTTGAGAGAATATCTTTCTGGTGCACCAAGGATGAATGAGCACTTAAGTTGCAGCCCAAATTATGTTATTGAGGACTTAAAATATGAATATATTGCAGCAAAACCATATGGATCAGATTTCAAAACCTCGAGTGCACTGCATGAAATTGATTTGGTGATGGAAAATGAAGAGGAGGAACATCTACAAGAACCTCATCTTCTTGCAGGGTCATTGAAGATAGATGAACAGAAGATCCAAGAGGCCCTGAAAATTCTCCATGAAACTCATGCTTCAGTGTCAAAGATATGTTGGGAAGCTGCTTTAATCTAAGACCAATCTTCCTTTGAAGCCATGGATAATATCCAGAAAGCAATGTCCACAATCAAAGGTAATTTCTCACAATTGCTTTCAGATAAAAATGACATGTTTGAGCTTGTTGATTTATTGCAGGAAGCATCACTGCATGATGAAGAAAGTATTTGCATATATGAAGAAGAGAACTAAAATCTCAAAGGTGATTTTTTGGCCACCCAAGATTCTTTGAGATACACTCAAAGTGCCCTCTTAGAATCACAAATGAAGATAGAACAATTCCAACAAGAGTGGAAAGAATTGACTGAATCCTCAATCTTTCCTAAGAGTCATCCCTTTTGGGTAAATGGCATGAAAAAATCCATGGAGGAACCTCATGAGTGGGTGGACCATGAGGAGCATTCTATTCGGTATGTTCTTAAAGAGTGTGCATAACAGTTTTATGAGAACCAAGCACTTGATTTGTTTCCAAGGAAACTTGAGTTGTTCCTATAAGACAGTCACTCTCCCATGGAAGAGTGGGATGAGAGCACCCAATTTGGGCCAGCCAATAATGAAAAATTTGCAACCATAAGTATGATTACTGAAGGTTGCAAACATGAAAATAAGGTTCACATTTCTTTCCCACATGTCCTAGATTTAGAAACAACAATGGGGAATGAACAGTGGGTGAATAAATTTTTCTGGTTTGTGTCGCATGCACAACAGGGGGATCATGATTTGTCCCCATGGGAGATAGATCCTATTGTAGAAGATATGGATGATTATAGATCATATAAATCAGAGAGAAATATCTCTATTTCATCCACTGGAAGGTTGGATAGAGGAATCACTGAAGAGGAAAATATGGAAGGTAAAAGTTTTATGTCTTGTTGCAAGAAATTGTTTTTAATATTGCTGAATTTTCTATGATTTACAAGCAGCAGAAAAGGCATGTGTGTGCAACCACTTTTGACAAGAAGGCATCAGATCTACTCATACTTCCAATGTGTGGGCCAATTGATGGATTTTTTCACCCTTAGATCAATGGCAGAGAGTTGAGCCATTGGATGAAGAGGGGAGCACTTGTTGAGTTCCATAGAGGCATATTTGGAATGAAGACCTTGGGAGGAATTTTTTTATTTAATTCTGCAATAAATTTTTTGTTGTGAGTGACATTGTCTTGACATGTGAACAACAACAAAGACTTATTTTGCAGCTATTATATACCTCCCATACACATGCACATGAGGTGCATTCCGATTTTCATGTGCTTGAGGAGTTTGAGGTCAAGCAATATGAAGATCAGGCACTTGCATGATTCCTAAGAGATTATGAGTTGCCTCTAGGAAAATGTTGTACAATTTTGGAGGAGGCACATGATCACACTGTCACTCATAAAACTAATGGAGGAATTTGTGGATCCATTATCTTGATTGATGAGCATTGTAGGGGTTTGGCTCACAATTCTTCACCCCACACTTCTATTTCAGCCACATCATGTGGGGATGAAAATTGGGTGAAAGGATTTTTTCTATTGATTCCACAAGAGGAGCATGATACTTTCACTCTTCTAGTTGAGGTATTGATGTTCAAACCATGTGGTTTGAAAAGTGCATTAGTAGTAGCTGAATTATTCCCACCTAAACCATTTAGCATGAAATTTTATTCGTCCATTTATTGGGTGGCTAGACACATGATTGAGATGTGTGCACTGGAGGGTAAAAATCTTGCTTGCATCAATGGAGAGACATTGGACACATCAAAGAAATTGTATGAGCAATGGAATGAGCATGTATGGCTGATATATGATACTTTCAGTATACATGGAGGGGCATGAGATAACCTCCC
>LPNX010257811.1:137149-206122 GCA_001517045.1 Pseudotsuga menziesii | reverse complement strand
GTCAATTAGGGTTTTGATCAGTGGTTAACTTGAGTGTTGACTGTGGCTTACATTCAGTTAAGCTAGACTCACTCATTCAATTTGAATGACCTCCTTGAGAATTTGAATTGATTTGTCATTCATGCTTGCGGCATGATCATTTTATTGTATTACTCATTCTTTGTGTGAATATATAGGGTGACTACTCATTTTGTAGCACTATTACACCATTTTCATGTCTTATTGTTATTAATCTTTGATGAGACTGTGTTCTAGTCCCTAGATTACTGCGGAAGATTAATATTGTATCAGAGCTCATGGTGGGATGAAGGCTAGATCTCTCAAAAACAAGGTTTTTGATAGATCTTGCATGAAAATTGAGCAATAGCTCAAAAATCCAGCACTGCACCAGAAGCCAAGGCTTACCACTTAATACCCCAAGTAAAGAACTTATTGATCAAGCTCGCTTGATTGACTATGCTGGGTGTGATGAAAGCCTAAAATGTGTAGGCTATCCAACCTTACATTTCCCTTTTTGTTGTGATTTTTAGGTTTTTGACAGGTGAAAGCATTCGCTCCAACAGATTCAGATGGCTTCTTCCATAGATCTTTTGACTCCATTCAATTTCCACTCATGGAAAGGAGACATGGAGATTTAGCTACATTCCAGAGCACTCTATAGGGTCACCATGGACACTGAAGAAGAGCCTGGTTCTGCAATAGACAAATATAGATTCTTGAACAAGAAGGATGAAGCATTCAGAGTCTTGTGTGTCTCTTTTCCTGGGATCTCCTTTTCCATCTTTCGGGATTGAAGACTCCAAAGGAAATTTGGGACAAATTGGAAACTCTGTATGGAAAGCAGGATGATTTGGGGAGCTTACTAGCTTGAAAATGAATTGATATCTCTTCAACCTTCCAATTTTGAGACCTTAAATGAATTTTTCACAAAGTTCAAGCACATTGTCCTACTGTTGAAGCAATGCAAAGTGGAGAAGGAGGATGATCAACTCATCCTCGCCATACTCTCCAAACTTGGAGATGATTATTTGGTTTTTGTCTCTACTTTCTGTGCGGGGAAGCTCACAACCCCTGGATGGAAGATGCCTACACTCAATGCCTTCATTGAGTCCCTAACAAGTGAACATGATAAGCTTATCTAGATGGGGATCATCAGATCCTCCCGTGATCAAGCCCTCCATGTATTGGGGCCCAAAGATCTGAAGGGTAAAGGAAAGCAGCATAAGAACCCAAAAACTAAATTCAAATCTCCTAAGTCTAAAGTTGAAAACCAACAGCATGATGAGTCTTCCGGCTCAAAGAAGAACAAAGGAAAAGGGCATCATGGAAAGGAAAAAGTCAAGTGTTCATACTGCGGGAAGGGATTCCACCCTGAACATGCCTAGATGAAGAAAAATCTTGATGAATCTACCTCTCTCCTTGAGAGAAATCACATCAATATTTTGGAAATCTTTCAGAGGAGAGATCAGCAAGATCGGGAACCACAGCATGAAAAAGGTCATGCCCTCATGGCAAGCACTTCGAAGTCCAAAGAACTCTTGATTGATTCTAGAGCTTCGAACCACATGATGGCTGAAAGATACTCCTTTTCATCCTTGGAGACTAGCAAATCCATTCCCATCCACATGGGAGATGACTCCACCATCATTTCAGAAGGACAAGGTATGGTTGATCTTGAGAATGGCTATTTTTCAAATGTTTTGTATGTACCATCTCTGTCATCAAATCTCCTTAGTGTCTATCAGATGATACATACAAGAGTTCCTAAGAGAGTATCTTTCAGCCCAAATGATGTTGAGATAATGGAACTTGCATCCGAGAAACTCATTGCTAAAGGCCTTGCAAACCATCATGCAAAAGCCTATGAGTTCTCCCACTTTGTGGCGGATACAAAGCCCACAGCGCTGCTAACTCATGGAAATGAAGTTAGTAGGCTATGGCATGAAAGGTTTGGCCATCTAAATTTCAAATATTTGCAGCAATTACAGAAAAAATCCATGGTTGAAGGCCTCCCGGTCATCAAGGCAACCACTAGAATTTGCAAGGGCTCTGTGGTTGGAAAACACCCTGAGCACAAGTTCGATCGAGGGAAGGCAAACTGAGCTACATGCATCTTGGGGCTGATACATTCTAATATTAGTGGTCCGATGCCTGTCACATTCATGAATGGATCAAGGTATCTTCTGAATTTTATTGATGATTTTTCAAGGTACACATGGGTCTTCTTTCTCAAAAAGAAGTCTGAAGTATGTGAAAAATTCTTTGAAGTGAAGGCCTTGATCGAAAATGCCTCTGGGCTTAAGATCAAGATCTTGAGATCTGATAATGGTGGGGAGTATGTCAGTAATGAGTTGCTACACATATGATCCCAAATTGGTATTCAATTCCAACATTCAATTCTCTACGCTCCCCAACAGAACGGTGTAGCGGAAAGGAAGAATCAGTCTCTCAAGGAGATGACCACCTGTATGTTGGAATCAAAGAAGTTGGATGCAAATTTGTGGGAGGAAGCCATGCATGCTGTAGCATACATTCAAAATAGAGTTCCACACTCATATGTGAAAGGGAAGACCCCTTTTGAAGCATACTTTAGATACAAGCTGGATGTGTCGAACCTACGGGTGTTTGGGTCCACTGCATGGGCCCGAATTCCACTTGATAAAAGGAGGGCTTTGTAACCGCAAAGCATAGAATGTATTTTTATTGGGTATTCTAATGAATCAAAAGGTTTTAAGCTGCTGTATATCAAAACAAAATAGATCATCATCGAGATAAGTGTCAAGTTCGATGAGCCTCTTCAGGAGATGGAACTAATGAAGAGAAAACTGTTGAATTTCCTTCCTATTCTACTGAATATTTGGAGGATGAAATTGGGGGTGATGACCATGATTTGGATCCTATTATTTCTGATATCAGTGTACAGAAAAAATTAGATGCTGAATCAGAACCTGAAGTACAAAATCATCTCCCAACATGGGCCCGACAGACACTCTCCTCCATAGGAGATAACATTGGAAATATGAATGATCCAAGGAGAACCCGGTCTGATTTCCAAAGAGCAGGTATTGCGCTCTCTTGTCTTGATAATTTTCTGTCCAAAAATTGTTATTTGATGATTATTTAAGACCCAAAATCCTACTACCATGCTCGGAAGGATTCGAGATGGCAAGTTGCCATGGATGAAGAGATGAATTCTCTTCAGAAAAACACTACTTGGGAGCTAGTTTCTCTTCCTCCGGGAAGGAAATTGGTTCAATGAAAGTGGGTGTTTTGGAACAAGGTTGATACTGATGGAAGAACCTAAAAATATAAGACAAGGCTGGTGGAAAAAACTTTCTCTTAGGTCCAAGGTGTGGACTACCATGAGACTTTTGCACCAGTTGCAAAAATGGACTCCATCCGCCTAGTTTTGGCAATTTCAACATCTAAGCACCAGGAAGTGCATCATATGGATGTTAAGTCAGCATTTATGCATGGATATATTCATGAGGAGATATACATGAATTATCTTAAGGGATACATCTCTGATCCATATTTGGTTTGCAAGCTAAAGAAGCCACTATATGGGTTAAAACAGGCCCCAAGAGAGTGGTATTCCAAGATGGATGCCTTCCTTCTCTCGCAAAACTTCCAAAGGTGTAGATCAGATCCAAATGTGTATATACAATAGTATGATGGTAATTTGATTATTATTGTTTTACATGTTTATTACTTACTGATCACAGGTAGCATAGTTGCTTCTATTTCAGCCATCAAAATTGCTCTCCACAATGCATTTGAAATGAGCGATTTGGGGCTCTTAAAACAATTTTTGGGGCTCGAAATTGAGCAAAATTATGATGGGGAAATAGTCACTCAGTACAAATACATATAAGATCTATTAGTCAAGTTTAACATGGCTGAATGTGGGCTTGCACCATTCCATTTCCTTTCAGGGATCAGCCTTGAAGAAGAAAAAAGCACACCTCCCATGGATTGCACTATCTATCGACAACTAATTGGTAGCTTGTTGTACTTGACACATTCTTAGCCTGATATCTGTTATGCTATGAATGCTATATCAAGATACATGTAGCATCCTCATGATATTCATTGGAAGGCAGCCAAGAGGATCCTTCAGTATATTTAGGGAACTAGGACCTACGACATTCACTATGCTACAGACTCCGAGCTAGAGCTGGTTGGATACACAGATTTCAATTGGGTGGGTGATTATATTGATAAAAAGTCTAATTTTGGATATGTATTCATGTTTGGTGGTGGCCCCATTTTCTGGTCTAGCAAAAAGCAGGCTGCCATAGCATTATCTTCAGTAGAGGCCGAGTATCGAGGAGCGGTGAATGCTTGCATCCAAGCAGTTTGGTTGCAAGGCATGCTTTCAGAGTTTGATCTTGGTATTAATTTGTCCATTGTACTCTTTTGTGACAATCAAAGTTATATTAAGACATTCACAGATCCAGTTACCAGGCAGAGGACCGAGCATGTAGAGATCCACATGCACTATATCAGGGAGCTAGTGCATGACAGGACCATCATTCTGCAATATTGCCCGACTGATGAGCAGATTGTAGACATCTTCACCAAGATATTTTCAGAAAAGAAGTTCAATTACCTCCATTCACTATTGGGGGTGATTCCATCAGGGTGATCAGACTACTTTCAGTGTTCAGCTTGAGGGGGGGTTTTTCCCACTGGGTTTTCCCTGTTTTCCTCACTTAGTTTGTTTTTGAGCATTGTTTCAGTTTCAGCATTGTACAGGGTGACCTATGGCCTTAGTTGCCAGGGCCCTAGCATTTTTATGCATTTTATGTTTTCTAATCCTCCTGAGTATAGCTTAAGGGGGGGTGTCAGAGACATTTACCACCATACACACTCTTTTTGGTCAATTTGGCCTAGTTAAACCACTATCCTAAGTATTATTGACTTAATTGACATCAAAGGAGCACTAGATGACATCAGTTAGATCACACCCATGCCTACCTTCAGTCAAGGAGGCTAACTTATCCTTCTCCTACATTCAGGGAGGCTAACCGGAGCACTCCGGGGGTGATCTGAGTGTCATTAATGCCCCATATTGCTAATTGATGGTTACAATAAGTTAAACAAAGCAGTGAAGGTGCCTTCCTTCATTAAATTGATTATTTATTGATTATTTAATGAATTGGAGTCAACAGGTGTGCCTCCAACCACTTTTGATGGTCAGTTACACTTTAGTTAACCTCATCAGGGTTCTTTGGAGTCATTGATGCTGTACCACTTGTTGGTTGGCTTGCAGTGACACATGTCTGAGCTACTTTTAGTTAGACTCAATCATTTATTACACTTCAACTTCAGTTATGGCTCAGTTGAGTCAATTAGGGTTTTGATCAGTGGTTAACTTGAGTGTTGACTGTGGCTTACATTCAGTTAATCTAGACTCACTCATTTAATTCGAATGACCTCCTTGGGAATTCGAATTGCTTTGTCATTCATGCTTGCAGCATGATCATTGTATTGTATTACTCATTCTTTGTGTGAATATACAGAGTGGCTACTCATTTTGTAGCACTATTACACCATTTTCATGTCTTATTATTATTAATCTTTGATGATACTATGTTCTAGTCCTTAGATTACTGTGGGAGACTAATACCATGGTCCGGGCCTCCTGCCCCTTAATTTTGGAAGCATATTTGTAATGGTTAGTCAATAATGTAATTTCTATTTTGTAGTGTCATAAGTTTCTGAACATTACATTTATCAAGTCGAAATATCTTTTCCCCTAAAGAATATTGTCTCAGTTTCATCAAATGGGCCTATTTTATCAATGTACAGGGGGATTGAGTAAATTTGAGTGATGTAATAAATATTATATGCTGGGGAAGTGATTGAAGGGAGTATTAATGTTCAAATAGATTGTATTTATCTCTTTTACAAATTGCATATTTTACAGAAATCAATTTATGTTGATTTAATTGCTTTTTTAAGATCCTAGCTAGATTACTAGCTTTTAATAACTAGTTTTACCAAAATTGATGTAAAACAAGTTTGGTAAAATCAATATAAGCTCTGCCAGTTCTTGTGGGTCAGAAACAGGAATACCTTCCCATTTCCATATCTAGAACCTTTTTTTGTTGGGTTAATACAACCTTTTGGGATCCTCCTCTGTGCAGGGTTTCTCTTGACCAAAACTGCCAAAAATCCCCAAATTCACCCAAAACTTCTTAGAAATTTCCAGAACATCAGTAAAATATATAAATAATTTATTTATGTTATATTAATTCTATAACAAACCTCTGCAAGTTTCCATAAGCCCCTGGTTGAAACAGACCGAACTACTCTCCTTAGTTTCACGGTTTGGTTGCCCAGAAGCGTGGTAGTAGGTTTCCGCAGTGCAGACTCTGAACCCTAAATGGCACTAGATATAAATGTGTTAGGGGAGAAGAAATTACTTGTCTGACATCTCTTTGTTTTCTGTCCACTTCTCACTCCTTTTGCCTACAAATTTCCCAAAAGAAACCCCTTATTTGCCCAGTCTGAGAAGTCATTCTGTAAATTAATTCAATTTCAAAATTTTTAATATAATTTACAGAATTGAAGAGTGTTCAGGTCTGTATACCAGACTTGGGACATCACACCATCAGATTGTTGTGATACTTATTATTATCAAGACTAACAGTCATTTTCAAAGCATAGCAGTGAGCTTGAATTCCCATAAAGAGTCTTCATTGTTTGTACAATAATTACCTTTCAAAATGTTGATGAAGTTATAAATATTTGGCGGCAGTTGGGTGAAAATTTTGGGTAAAGTTAGGATAGGGACATTATAGTGAGCTACAATAGTCTACATATTAAGTTTTTGACAAAAGTATCCACACATATGTAGTCAGTGCCTATAGTTACCTAGAGTAGTCAGAGAAAGGTTTGCAAAGTGTTCGTCAAAATTAGCGAATTAAAATCAGTACATCCGATAGACACAAACCAATTAGTTGGGTCAAGTTCTTTACCCTACTATGTTTTGTGTTAAGAATATGACCTACAACTATCTAACACGGTGATAGTGGAACACTTGACAAGGTAATAAGCCCAATCTATTCAACAATAAGTTGAAAATTTTAGTGGAATTTTACTTGGGAACACTACATGTATCTACATTCCTATATAGATCTAGACAATATAATCAGAATTTTTGTGAGAGCATGAACATAAGATACAAGGCATATAGTTATTTAGATATCAGAGTATTTTCATAGATCATTTTGATGCTTTGGGAAATATATTTTGAATTTAAACCATTAAATCCTCAGTTGTATGTAGTATACTTGTATTTTAGCAAGGATAAGTAGCAATTGCATTTTAACAGTTGCATTAGAGAAAGAACTGATTAGTTAGATATCTGGTTTAATGTCTTTTTATAGTTACCTTTAGCCCCAAGCCAGGGATATTCTTCTATCTGAACCATTCTTTTATTACTAACTTGCCAAGATGTCCAATTTCCCACTAAAGGAAATGCCTTTTTCATCCCTTTCCAAACTATTGATGCCCCATGAGTGTTTTTCCTCTCCAGTCTGAACCAATCTTCTATAGACAACCCTTTTAAATATTTAGTTATCATCACTCTCCTTCATAAGCCTTTAATACAAACTATTCTCCAAATGATTTTTGCTACGAGTGCAATTCTAAAGAGGTTAATTTTTTAATATCCCCCAAGCATCCTTAGGCAGGGCTATTCTGAACCACTTTACCTGAAGTATTCCTTATTTTATCCTCTTTCCAGTTCACAAAAAATTAAAAAATTTCTACCTTATTTTGGTTAAAATGTCCTTTGGGATTTTTACAAGGGTCATCAAGTACACAGGAATGTTCTCCGGCATTGTCTTGACCAAGACTAATCTCCCACCACTAGACAACCATCTATTACACAAAACCGACATTCTAGGTTCCAGCTTGTTATAGAGCCAAAGATAGTCATCATAATGATAACCTTGTGTTTAAGCCTAAATAAATACTTTACCTCTTGAGCCATATTAACACTATTATTGTAAAAATTAAATTTTCCTGAGTCTTCACATCATCAGCCAATTCATTAACTGGCAATACAGATTTGTTCATGTTAATTAACATTCCTGAAGCTTTATAATAGATTTTCAACAATTTTTTTTTCTCTGATGTCATCTACAAACAGTAGATTGGAGATATAAAATGACTTTGAAATTCATGTCCACATATTTCCATTGTGGGTAGTGAGGATATGATGATGCCATCCTAGTTTCAGAAATAAGGAGAATGGAGAAATGCTAAATTTGAAAATTGAAATAAAGAACTTAGAAATTATTCTAAGGCCTAATCTGGAAGTTCAAAGAGTCAAGACAAAGACACATACCTCAATCAATGCTGGACTATTTCTCCCTTACTACTGGACTATTCCTCCCTTCTCTCCCTTAACTGTTGGATTGTCAAGAGTTAAACCCTTCACTAATTTTATGGAAACTGTTGAACTGTCCCGTCACTGCTAAGATAAAAATGAGGTGAATGGGGGTGGTTTTGTGACTATAAAATGATGTTAGGGATTATGGAGGAGGCCCCACCTTTTCGGTCTATTTTTCTTGGTTTTTTCCCAACTGAGGGAAAAACAGATGCTCAGGCATCACAAACCTACTCATTTATGGGATAGTGTCCCCCATGAGCGCCACATCTCCTTTTTTTGTGGTATGGCATTCCCTGTTGGTACCACATCTAAGGTTATTTAGGGGACATCCAAGACGACAGTATGGGGACGCACAACAACATAGATTTTATCCCATTTCATACAATCACGAAAAATTTGGTTGTCACCATGCAAGGCCAACATTTAATAGGATTGATTTTGATTCAGGGAGATTGAGTTTGTGGATACAATATTTCCAATTCCTAGTTTTCTCATGTCTAAAGTATTTAAGTCCAATCCTAATGCCTCGAGATGTACTAAAATATGATTACCATTGAAGTGGCAAGTTACATATGATCACTCATCATCTCTATATGTAATATGGCCCATGTTTAATTTCTCCATGAAGTGGAATTCAACTAATGTGCAGTGCACATTATTTCATCTCTTTTCGCGTTTCCAAGATAACCTTTCAAGCTAGGTGTGTTAGAAATTGTGGAGCAGTTCTTACATGTTATTCCAAGCTTATTTCAATAGAGTTATGAATTTTCAGGTATTTGTATTTTAATTCAAAGGATTGGTGGAGAATAAATTTCTAGCTCACTGGAAATGGGAAAAATGTTGTTTTAACTGTGATTGAATACCTAGCCTTCCATGAATAAAAGAAATGGAAATAGGATGCTAAATTCTCTCAGAAAGAAAAGCAATTTCAGGCACTGAATGAATCACTATTTTTTGGTTGGAGCACTTGAGACCTCAAAAAGTTTGAAAGTCACTTGGTGTTCAGCAACTTCATTGTAATTTAGCCTACTCTGTTCTTGTTGACCACAACCACATTGCATTGTACAACATGGGAAAATAATGTGGATAAAAATGGTTATGAAGGATGACTAAAACTGCAAAATCACTAAATAAGGACATGGGATTTACATTTGGAAACTAAAAGGATGAAATTAATATCGTAGGCAAGTTTTAGGTCCTTACATGCTTGTGATGTCCATTTTTGCAATTGCAATACTGGTAAGATGAGATGTCTGGACTCTATACCCATTTCGACTAAGCTATAATTGAAACTTGGATGGTGTTTGAGAGTTATCAAAGACTAAAACATTTCCAAGAAAATAACATTTTCCAAAAGCAACCTTCAGTACTAACCCTCTCTGCAATACTTCTGGGATGTGTTGCACAGCCTTGTTTTGCTCTAATCCTACAAGGAACAAATTCTTCCAGAATTTTCTTCAATGAAAAACTCTGAAATCCAAGTTTATTAAGGCTTGTTTTCTTTATTGTTGTAGCATCTGTTGTGCCTTCCATGAATATGTTGAGCCTTGGAAAAGACCCAATGGGACTTCTCCATTTGTACCTGGGAAATCGAGACTAGTAGGTGGCAAGCTCAAGACAGCAGGAAAGGATTGACCATTATACATGTCTCCAAATGATATGAAACACTGAAGGATCTGGGAACTCCTATATAATTAATCACAAGACATTGTTTTTAGCTACAATAGGATACAAATTCTCAGCAAGATGATAGTGCTATTTTTTATTTCTGTAAATATATTTCTATAACAAATAAGAAAAGAGGAACACATGCTTCTTTCCACAGCAACATGACTTAGAGAAAAATACAGAAACAATTCTTTCATTAATTAAATCCCCTTAACTGCAAATTCCTCATGCCATTAATGAAGCATACAAAATAATGATTCCCACATCAAGAACAACTTGGAACACCAAGCACATAGATCCTTGTTCCGTAGACAGAACAAGATGAATTAAGAAAAATTAAATTGTTGCATAAATAGTAAACAAAAGTTCTTGTTGTGGATTGGTAACACCTTGAAAATACAGTAGAAAATATCTCACCAGTTTGGCTTATTTGAATCGACATCTTCAGAAATTGCATTGGAGAAAATTTTGCAAGAATCTATTCCTTGTAGGATTTGAGCAAAGCGAGGCTATGCAACACATCCCAAAAGCATTGTAGAGAGGGTTAGTACTGAAGGTTGCTTTTGGAAAATTTTATTTTCCAAGAAAATACAACATTTGATTATGTTCCTTCTATTCAGGGAAAATCCCCAATTCATCAGTCAACAAGAAGTTCACCTGAAAGCAACAAGCCCGAAAATGCTTCAGTACAAAAAGGAATCAGTAATGATTCTATTCCCACTAAGCATAAACTTCTCGAGTCACCTATCAAAAGTAGTTTTGAAAGTCCTTCCATTTCTAGAAGACGAAGTTCATTTGGATCTAGGAAAGCTGGTCATTCAGAAAATGATTCACAAGGAATCCCATCTCTTTCGAACTACATTGTTGCCAGCCAAAGCCAAATCCCTGGATGTTAATTTTCAAGAATCAAGTTTAGATGTCCAAGAGTACAGTACTGGAAGGAGAAGAAACTCTTTTCCAGCTTCTAATGGGAATCAACATACTAGGTCTCCACACACTCAAAGGTCATCACCACCAGTTCAAAGGGCCACCAGGGGGAATGGTGTTCATTCCCCAAGAGATTCCACTGGTAATAAGTTCCACCTTAGGATTTTTTTGAATGAATAAATGTTTGTACAAAATAGATATCAAGAAGAACTGGTAACACATAGCCTTTGTTTTTGCAGTAGCAGCATTAACTTTACTAAATTATTTGACTAAAGTTTCTATATCGGTACCACAAATTTTCTATTAAAGTTGATAGTACATTGCATGTATTTCGTATTTCTTCCATAAAGGTTATTAAATATCAATCTTGAATCCCAGAATAATCTTTGTTGAATTCCATGAATTTTTTTTGACTGCTCAACGATGAGGACCCAGTACTAGGGTAAGTAGAAAGGGTGAAGGGCGTTAACAGTATATGTGTCTATATTTTTCATTCAAAATGTAATTTTGTTGGGCTCTTCAATTATGACTATCGACCCTTTGATAGAAACTAAGATTAAATGCATGGAAATGAGATTATATGATGATGTTTTAACTCTATATCTTAAATTTATTGAAAAAGAATGAATATTATACTTTTCTGGATGCATTTTCCACCATTTCCTAATTTTTTTCCAAGTCAACAAGTCGGGATCCCATCCAAATAGGGACATGAATGGATACACTAGATAGACAAAATTGTACATAGATTTCAGGAATTAGTTTATCATAAATACTAGTTACTGGTAAGTTGTAATAGTAATAATTATGCAGTTTGTAGATTTCTATCTAGCATACATCTTTTTATTGTGATATTTTGCACTCATTTATTCAATAGTTTGTTGCAATATCCTTGTTTATTTAGTTTTCTACAAATATCAATGTTGTCATATTCTATTGCAAATATTAATGTTTACTTCTTTGTTTTATTATCTGAGTAGGCATTCCAATATTGGCTTTATTCTAGTGGCTGCAAATTTGAATGCATGGATCAATGCTATGTACAAGGTTGATAGAGTCAGTTCAATATTGGGTCACTAATTTAGACTGGAGGGAGTTTTTTCCTCACCTAGATGATTGGGTGGAGTATGAGTTGTGGACAAACAACAATAATGAATGCGGGGAAAAGTGTGATACCCAAATGGACTTTGCAAAGAATTTTAAAGGAGATACTCAAATTCTTGAGAAAAGTGGTTACACACAATTCACCCCTCACTAGATCACCTGGTACTGTCCCCAAGAATTTACTGTAAGTAAGAAATGCAAGTCTCAATGCATTAATCATGGAAGATACTATGCACTTGATGTAGAACAGGATTTCAGTCGGGGGTACTATGGTAAAATTGTTGTACTTGAAAATATCAGGAAATTGTTTGTCTTCAAAGTTGCAAATGAAAGTAATAGACCCTGGGTTTGGTGGGATTACGTCACTGATTTCCATATTAGGTGTCTAATGAAGGAGAAAAATTACAACAAGGAATGTATAGAAAATTTGATCCAGTCTCTAGGTGTGTTTCTTTCTATTATTCATAGTAATTTTAAAGCAGTTCAAGACTTACAAGTTATAACTACTCCGCCTTTAGTGAGTATTAGTTTGTACTATTGTAGAATATACCTAAAGGTGCAAGTGATCATTATTAGCTGATTGGTTCAATGGAAGCACATTTTTTGGCCAGGTTTGGATGTCAAGAAGATATAAAAATGCATGGGGGATCCAACTGTAGATGCAGAGAACCCAGTCTTGAAGCAAGAGCAAGATGCACCGGTTAGAATAGAATCTAGATGTATTCCATTTGTTACTTTCCATTTTATCTGAGAGTTGTGATCATAGAATATTTTTTTGTCATTTGTTCCATATTTGTTAAGTCTTGTTGGTATGGTTTATGTGGTTAACATCTATGATGTGGCCATGCTGTCATTCATTCCCTTAGTATTATAGAGGCTGTGTGTTATTGAAAGTTAATTGCTATGCTTTTCATAGGTTGGACATGGATCTCGAGGTGATGTCACTATTTTTCCCACACTTATTATTAACAAAAGAAAATATAGAGGTTGGCATCCTTTCTTCTTATACATTCTATCTTTTACAAATTAAAGAATAAAATGCGGAAAACTAACATCCTTCTAGATCTAATTGCAGGAAAATTGGACAAGGGGGTTGTCTTGAAGGAAATTTGTGCAGGCTTTCAGAAAAATATTGAGCCAACTGTTTGCTTGAGTGAAGGTGATTTTATTTATGGGTGGATGAATTCAGCTAGTTGCATAGCTATATACCTTTAATTTTCAGGAATAAGGCATTTCAAAATCCATTATGAAATGCATGGAGGTAACTTTTTTTGTTTCCCAAACCAGATATGGAAACAAATGAATGTTTGAAAAATAACGATGGTTGCTCAAAAGATAACTAGGAAAACATAACTTCCTGCAAGGTATACTGGATGCTTGAACCAAAGGATATAAATATGTTGTGTTTCCTGTGGCAAAACTCATGAGAACCATTAAATTGTAGCATTATGGATATGAATTGTTTGCTATTTTTGGCAGGATACTTTTCGGGGTAGGGTTTGTGAGTGCCCTTTGGTTGAATGTGTTCAATTTATGGGAGATGGTTATTCTAACTGTGAAGGTAAACCTGATCTCTTTTAAATTTTAGTTGTTTCATTATTGGCTCACAGTAGAAAATTCATAATTCACTTTTTCTTCTTTGTGTTGTGTCATCGTGATGATTTTTGAAGTTCTGTTTTTCCTTATTCAATATGTTTTTATCATTGATTCACTATTTGATGGAATTAGTTCATGCATACATGTTTTTTTTGAAATGGAATGCTGATAATAACAATCCACATGATTTTCAATGATGTTAGTTCATATGGTTTCTTTTGATTTTCAATTTATACAATTTGATTTTATTGAGACTTACAAGTTGTTCCATACAAAATTCATATTAAATTCATCACACTAGATGTGTGTGTGTGTGTGTGAAAGAAAGACTGAGATAGACTAGTGGGAAAAAGCATCCAATGGGACAGAGAGAGACGCAATGATTCAAACTGGTTGTGAAGGTGCAGGCAGACAAGGGCTCCATGCACTCTTACATGTTAATATAGATAACAATTTAAAAATTAATTAAGTAGTAATCTAGAAATTAAATTACAATATACCAAAATCAGTCTAAAATTCTTGACATTGAGTCTCAAATTAAGAGATCAAAAGTCATCCAACTCTCAAGAGCCTATTGAGAAAATATTCTTTAGGAGACTAAATTCTATATTGCTGGGTGTGAGATGAAGTATGCAGGAAGAAGTTGGTAATGCATTGTTCTATCCTAAAAATGCCTCCCTGATTTTGTATCAAGTTTTAACCATGCCTCTATTAAGGTTTACAAGGGTGCCTCTATTGAGGTTTACAAAGGTGGAAAATATCAACAAATGTATTCACAATCAATGGGGGGAATCGGAACTTGGTCAATACAATTTGAAGGTGAGTTGTTTGCTTGCTTTACAATAGTCCTGTAAAACATGAGTACCAATAATTTATTTACATAAGCGATTCTGAAAAAACTCAATTACAGACCTAACCTTACAACTATAAAAATATTTGGGTGTGAGTAGGCATCAAATAAATGGATCTTAGGATCGGTATCTTGAAATGGAGGGAAAAGTGCCGCCATTTGTGAGTGGCAAGGGCAGTGTACTTACTGCTTATGAATCCTAGAACTTAGAAAGATAGATATGCAAAGCCTCTTGTTTTGGAAGATTGAAAGCTGCAACTTTTGTTTTCTCAATATTGGTTGTCAGTTTTTTATTAGTACAAAAGTAATGAAGGAAGCATAGTTTCTTCTACAACTAAAAGCCCTCAAATATATGATGTAGAAGCCCCAAATCATCAACATATAGGAAGCTGTGAATAATTGTATTAAGAAGGAAAAAACCATAATTTGGTCCTATATTGGCCTAATCGTAATCCTCTTGCTGAATTGGGTATAAGATAAATCAAAGGGGGGAGATGGGGCACCTGTGTTTCTGTCCAGTGGTGTTGAAAATGATATCTATGAGCCTTCTTGTTTTCTGAATCTGCACCATTAGTTGTGTAGAGTGACACGAGAACAATCTGAACCCTGTCTTGAATCCCTGACCTGATGCAACCAATCAAATAAAGGTTTACTTGGAATTATGTTAGTTTTCTCAAAGGTCAATGATAAAGAAGGCTAGGGCCTTCCTGAACAGAGATTTATTAAATAATGGCTCCTAACTTGAATCCCATTAATGGCATGATAGCTTCTGCAGAAGCTTGCTTGTCCTTTTTTCCAAAAGACTTATTTCTGTAGTAAATTTCCAATGTAAGTGGATGAGTTTCTTTTTATGCTAAATAATGTAATAAACTGTGTTATATTCATAAATTGAATACTTATTTTTGGCTTTGCACTGGATTCTTTGTATGAGTTAAGTAACTTTAATTTGTGATTTTTCTCCTTGAAGAAAAGTACCCATTGACCTACATTACTAAATATAAGAGTTTGTTTTATTTTATTTTACTAGTAAGTATTTCAGATACTTATTTGAAGATGATATTGAAAACGAGTGTGAAGCAACGCACATAATGAATACATGAAATAAATCGTGTTGTTATAAACTATGTTGCATTGGCTTTGGGGACAGGGGAATGGTGGGGACAAGTCACTGGGATGGTTAGAACACACCCCCAATTTTTCAGGTGAAGGTTGGGGATGGAACATACACACACACACACACACACACACACACACACACACAAAACGGTGGGGATGAGGCCTTGGGATGGTTAGAGCACACCCCCAATTTTTCAGGGGATGATAGGTTGGGGATGAAACACACACACACACACAACATTAAAAGTTAGAATTCATCATAAACATATGCAGTTGCTTGTAAGCACAATAGCCTTTACTATATAGTATTATGCACATCTCTTTCCATAAATTTGCTATGTTTTTAATTTGGTATATGTACAAAGGCAGTGCAATGAATTCCACAAAGGAAAATCACATGGATTTCTGTCACAAATTGTTTGGTAGATTGACATTCTTGAACATTCAATGTGTTGTACCCATTATTCGATTTTTCTTTTCAGCGACTCCATTTTGTTGTGGATTGAAAGAGATAGTATATTATCTCATGACACCATTCCTTGTATAAATTTTGAAGAAATCATTGCACTCAAACACCTCACTACTAGCAGTTCTTAGCATTTTCAACTTCGTTACATAGTGATAGTGGAACATTTGACAAGGTAATAAGCCCAATCTATTCAACAATAAGTTGAAAATTTTACTACAATTTTACTTGGGAACATTACACATATCTACATTCCTGTATAGATCTAGACAACAATAATCAAAATTTTTGTGAGAATATGAACATATGACACAAGGCATATAGTTATTTAGATGTTAGAGTATTGTCATAGATCAGTTTGATGCAATAGTATGGGTTTTATTCACCCTAGGATATTGCTTAAGAAATGATATGTATATTAGGACAACTATTTCGAGGAGGCTCTCAAAATGCGTAATCTTCTTGAATAATTTCATAGTGATCATGGGATTCACCCTCCAATAATTCTTGGTGTTCGTGAGCATGTATTCACTGGAAGGTATACTTAAATTTTAGCATCTTTAATTTCAAGATTCCGATATCCATAATGTATTTTTGCTTTCCTTGTTTGCTTGGAACAAAGGAATTGAAATTTTATGATCAACTAAAGTCTAATATTGGGTAAATACATAATATGGTGTGTCATCTTTATCTGGGTTCATGTCTAATCAGGAAACAAGTTTTGTGACTTTGGGCCAACGTGTCTTGGAAAATCCTATAAAGTAAGTTAAAATTTGACTATTCTTTCCTTTTCCCCCTCTTCTAATACTACTTATATTTTCATTTGCAGTTAAAAGATATTGTTGTGACTGAATGGTTAAGCCTGATATGGAATTCCATTCTTTGGTTTTCTGTGGATTCTTGGTATTTAAGGGTTCGTATGCATTATGGACATCCAGATGTTTTTGATAGGATTTTTCATATCACATGAGGAGTCATAAGCAAGGCATCTCGGTTCATTAATATTAGTGAAAATATTTATGCACGTACTGTTGAGTTTTTAGTGGGAAACTCATTTCCTATGCTTTCAAATTTTATCCTGTTACTACAAACTGCATTTTCTAGGCATGATTCATTTTGATAATAGAAAGATCACATCAATAATATTACAAACCTATCATAATTTAGCAACAATTACACAATAAGTAGTCTGCATATCCTTTGAAAACTTCAATATAAAAGTCAATACATAAACTTCAATTTATTTCAATATAGGAGTCAATACATGAAAACTTCTATCTTTATTGTTATTTCAATATAAGAGTCAATAAATGGAAACTTCTTTTGTTCGTTGATTCAATGCTGTATCCTTTTCGAGTACATGAGCTTTCTCTTATCGTATCTTTGTATTTTTCCTGTCCCTAACACAATTCTTAGAAATGTCTTAACTCTTTACAAATTTGTTAAAGTCATAAGAGGACCTTGTCCATTATTTTGTCGTTGTTTTAGATCTTAATAAAAAAATGATCAAGAGAGTCAATTTCTTGCAGTAGAACTCATATGTGAGTAGTCAAATTATTGTTATTGGCCATTCGTGAAAGTAGACATGGCATAGATATCATAATACCAAAATGTGGTTTTTTGTGATTGTGATAAACCTATTTCATAAACTTGTCTCTACAGTTGTTGTTAGAATTCCATATGCTAAGATAGATTATTAGCATTTAATTTCAATTTCATAAAAGCATATAGACAGGATCACTGAAAGAAATAGTATCATAAGAACAACACATATTTATGCTGGGAAAACCCTAATGGGAAAAACCTAGCAAAATATTCCTCAATATAGATGCCCCAAAAGATAAAAGGTAAAACCCAAAACTGATCCTCCTCCTTCTCCAGCTACAACTCTTTCTCTCTCTCTCTCTCTCTTATGCGCTACATAAGTGAGTGTGTGTGTCTCAAATGAGAGGCATCTCACTCTATTTATATTATTTTGTTCACTTGACATTTAACCCAGTTATATAGGATCGAGTAAACTTAACTCAGTTATGTAGGCTCGAGTAGACATAGCTGGGCTAACATAATATAATAATATATTCTGGAGGGTACTAATGACCCGAATTACAACGGAGGGGACTTCCTCATGACTCCTCCCGATAGGAACATTGGGGTAAAATGAAATACAAATCATTCTCCCGATAGGAACATCGGGGACCAATAAAATACATTTAGAATATTCTTTGAAGTTACAATAATTCAACACTCCCCCTTAACGAGAAGGGTATTCTACAACAATAGCTGTAGGAGAGAGAGGGCATCATCAACATCATCAGGGTGATACATCTATAAATCATTGGAATCTTTTCATCATCTTCAACATATAGTCTTCATATTCAAACTTCAGCAATAGAAACACTTTGACCGCTTGATCGACAACATCATTTCAATCGGCAACATCATCCTTTGAACTTTCGATCAGCATCATCATCATCATCATCATAGTCTAAACTTTTGATCAGCATCATCATCATCATCATACTCTAAACTTTCAATCAACAAAATCATCATCATCACATTCTGATCTTTTGATCAACAATCATCATCATCATCATACTTTGCTCTTTCGAACAACAACATCATCATCATCACATTCTAATCTTTTGATCAGTAACATCATAATCATTAGAAACAACCCGCAATCCACAATACGAAGATGAAAGTCTTCAGATCACTTTTAGACTTAAAGTCCAAGGATGATGCAATCCTACCACATTCTCAAGGACCAAAGTCATTGGATCCGTTCTGAACAAAAGTTCAAGGATGATACAATCCTACCACATTCTCGAGTACCAAAGTCACTGGATCAGTTCTGAACAAAATTTCAAGGATGATACAATCCTACCACATTCTTGAGTACCGAAGTCACCATATTAGTTCTGAACAAAAGTTCAAGGATGATACAATCCTACCACATTCTCTAGTACCGAAGTCACCGGATCAATTCTGAACAAAATTTCAAGGATGATACAATCCTACCACATTCTCGAGTACCAAAGTTACTGGATCCATTCTGAACAAAAGTTCAAGGATGATACAATCCTACCACATTCTTGAGCACCGAAGTCACCAGATCCGTTCTTAACAAAATTTCAAGGATGATACAATCCTACCACATTCTCGAGTACCAAAGTCACTGGATCAGTTATGAACAAAAGTTTGAGGATGATACAATCCCACCACATTCTTGAGTACCAAAGTCATTGGATCCGTTTTGAACCAAAGTTCATGGATGATACAATCCCACCACACTCTAGAGGACTGAAGTCACCAGATCCATTCTGAATCGAATTTTAGGGATGATACAATCCCACCACATTCTCAAGGATCGAAGTCACCGAATCCGTTATGAACCGAAGTTCAGGGATGATACAATCCCACCACATTCTTGAGGACCGAAGTCACCATATTCTTTTTGAACCAAAGTTTAGGGATGATACAATCCCTCTTCATTCTAGAGGATTGAATTCAATGGATCACTTTAGGAAAAGTGTCCTGAGATAATACAATCCCACTGCAACATCATTACTCCCCCTTTCAAGGAAGGTCTTTCTAAACAACACCAAGCTTGTCTCGAAAGTGTTTGAACTTTACCCGAGAAAGAGGCTTCTTCAACACATCAACAACTTGCTCATCAGCACTTACATACTGGAGCTTTATGGCTCCCTTCTCTATCATATCCCATTTGTATAAATACTAGATTTCTATGTGCTTTGATCTATCATGGAACACTGGGTTCTCCGACATCTTTATACAACATTGGTTATCACATAGAATCTCAGTAGTATCTATCTCTAGGTCAAAGAGACCTAACAGCAGCTTCTAAAGCCATATGGATTCACAACTAGCAGAGAAAGTTGCTATGTATTCTGCTTCGGCCGTGCTAAGAGCAATACTGGACTGTTTCTTGCTAAACCATGAAATCATAGCAGGCCCCAGACAAAAGCATCCACCTGATGTGCTTTTTTTGTCAGTGACACTTCCAGCCCAATATGCATCTGTATAGCCATACAATCTGTAACCATGGTTTCCATCATAGTATAGACCAAAGTCTATAGTCCCTTTCAGATATCTCGTCACAAGTTTTGTAGCTATCAGGTGAACTCATCTAGGTTGAACTAGATATTGACTCAAGGTGTTCACAACAAAACAAATGATTGGTCTGGTATTGGTTAGATACATCAATGACCCTATAATCTATCTGTATTGAGTCACATCCACTAATTCTGATGATTTATCAGCTAACAACTTTAGGTTGGAATCCATGGGTGTGGCCATGGATTTGCATTCCAACATATCAAATCTTTTCAAAAATTCCACTGCATACTTTCCCTGATTGAGAAATATTCCTTCTAATTTCTTCCATACTTCTAGACCTAGGAAACAATGCATTAGACCAAGGTATTTCATCTCAAATTCTCCAGCGAGATTCTTCTTGCATTCTACAATCTGTTTCTCATTCCCTGTTAGAAATAGATCATCCACATACAGTAATAGTGTGATAGGTTCATCTTCTATAACCTTGAAGTAAAGGTTAGAATTGGATTTACTCTTGGCATAGCCCATGCTCATCAAGAAACTATCTATCCTTCCATACCAAGCTCTAGAAGCTTGCTTCATGCCATACAGTGCCTTCTTCAACTTGCATACGTGAGTTCTTCTATCTTCAACCTCAAATCCTTGTGGTTGTTCCATGTATCCTTCTTCTTCAATCACACAATTTAGGAAGGTTGTTTTCACATCCATTTGGTGTAAGTCCCACTTCATCATGGATGCAAGTTCCATGATGGCTCTAATTGAAGTATACCTTGCTACTGGTGCAAATGTTTCTTTGTAATCAATTCCCTCTTTCTGAGAGAAACCTCTAGCCACAAATCTAGCCTTGTACTTCTCTATACTTCTGTTAGCTGTATGTTTTATCTTGTAGATCCATTTGGAGGATACTACATTCTTGCCTTCTGGTTTGGGAACTATATCCCACACATCGTTCTTCATTATTGACTGATATTCTTCAGTCATTTCTTCTACCCATTATTTCTTCTGTACAACTTCTTTGTTGTTTGCAGGTTCTTGAGCTACAAGATCACACATCAAAGTTACATAGTTGAAAAATGTCTTTGGATTCTTACTTACCCTTGTGGAGCCTTCAGGAGCTCCATATCTTTCTACTTCTCGTCTAATTTCTCTTTCCCAAGCAAGCTTTCTCTTTCGTGATATCTCCATCGTAGGAGGTTCTTGTGGTTATGTCATATCATGTTCTTTAGGAGCTTCATCTTCAGGGAGGAATGTAGTCTCAACATTTATGGGTGCTGCATCTTCCTCATACACATCTTCATGTTGGAATTTTCTAGATCTCTTGAGAGCTGCTTCTTCATTGAATGTTACATCTCTACTTATAGTAGGGCTTTTTCCCTTGCTACAGGTAGGAAAAGATCCATTCCATCTATAGGATGGAAGGGTAGGGTTCCTGTGAGGATGGAATGAAAATGAAATAAGACCCTGTAAACAAGGTTAGGGCCTAACTGTAAAACCCTGCATAAAACTATTAGCAAACAAAGGAGCTGCAAGACATAAATGGAAATCTACAACAAAAGTATCTGAAATAAACTTGCAAGAAAACTATGTTAGAAAAATATAATAAAAATGACATTAAACAAAGCTTATACCTTCTCTGGGTGGAAATGGGCCACCATGCCCTAGCTTTGGGGAGCACTTCTCTTTGGAATGGGAGCTTTGGCTCAATGGAGGAATGGAGGAGAGGGAGGGTGAATGGCTTGAGAGGCAAATGGTCTCAAGGCACTCACACAGGAAACATAATGATAAGGAGATGAGAAGTGATTTGAGAGTGACCCCCACCCCTCTATTTATACTTTTTCTTGAGATTTTTAGGGTTTTAAGCCCTTGGTTGGGCTTTAGCCCCTTTTTTGGGCTTTTATCCCCTTTCACCCAATATTTAGCTCCTTTGGGGGTTTTAAACTCCTTTGAGGGGGTTTAGCCCCTTTTTGGAGGTTTTAGCCCCTATGAGAGCTATTTTGGCTCTTTTTAGGGGGTTTTAAGCCCTTTTATATATATTTTGAGCCTTTTTGAGGGTGTGGGGGTCAAATGAGGGTTGTACGTAGATGTGTAGTTCATGTAGATATCATTGAGGGATTTTTTGGGTTAACAGATTGCCCCCTGATGTGTGAGGGCAAGAGCTCATTGTATGGTCGATGAACATCATAGGATTTTCTGGGGAGAGGTAGTGCTTCCTGGGCTAGGGCATGGTGGCTTTTGGTCTTTGTATTAATATGGTTCCCATCAATGGGTGAGATACAAATAATGTGTGACATATATATGGATGAGGCGGGCATCCCCATGCTCGTAACGATGTCAAAATAATAATGTGATCTAAGCTCTATAATACAAGAGTCGATCATTTACAACTGTTGTTACAATAGTGGTTTCCTCAAGAAGAGGCTGAATACAATATTGATATGAAGAACTGCTACATTGGACCCATGGAATTATCATGGAATGCTATATATTCATGACTAATGGTCTGGTGGATTTGGAATGGTACATAGCTATAGGGACCTACTGACAAAGAGTCAGAATCTATGTGGTACAAATATGTTGCATCAATCATAAATCTATATAGCAGCACCGTTGGCGCTTCTGAACACTGTCTCCAACTAAACCCAGAAATCACAAGGGACATGAACCTGTTGGGGTCCCTCAAATAGACTCATCAATGTGATAGAGTCAGGTGACATTTGGGGTATTCGACCAAATACTGCACGGACAATTACCCTGTACGAATATCAATGGTGCGATGATGTGGCTAGAGTCGAGCATGTGAGAAACAACCATCTCGAGAGGCACTAAGGACTCCTCTCAAGTGGTCCAAGGAACTCATCAATGAGGTTAATGAAACCAAGATACAGGGACCTCTGGGTCTATCCTCTGGAATACATGTGTTGTCGTCGACAGAGGGAGACCTACACCTGGTCAAGGAAATGGTGTTTCCTTGACCAGAAGTGCGAGGGAGATAAGCAAAATATGTGACACAATCTGAGAACTGACCCACTGAATGGGGGGGGGGAGGGGAGGAGTTGAACAGGGGTAGAGGGAGTGTAGTGGACTCAAACTTCTTTTGTTCAGTGTATGATGGTAGGGAGCACTAGGAAGCAAATGAAACTAACTGATGGGAAAGGGATCATAGCTGTAATACCAGGGATGTAACTGTAAATGGGAAATACTTGGGGGAGGTAGAAACTTTTGGTATTTATGGGATCCAAGGAAGACACATTGCAGAGTACTCTGAACAAAGGTGACCCAAAGTGGGAATGCTTCCAAACTGTTATATGTGGGGTGGTGTCTAGAGACACTGTTGTGGTACGATCTCGTGGATTTTTGGCAAGCCTAAGAAAGTAAATGCTTGATGGTGCTTTCAATTTTAGTGAGTCTCAAAGCATGAAGAAGACTCTAGTGGGGGATATTTTTCATTGGTAGTCTCTTATGCTTGAAAAAGGATAAAAGCATACACAGGAGAGCTCGCCCATCCTTTAGGGGATGGGAGACTTCTTTACCATTGGTAGTCCAGTCAGGATGGAAAAGGTTAAACCTATACTGACTGGACGGTCATTTAGATACTTTTATGAGCATGAATGAAACCAAGTTTGCTCAACAATCTTTTCTTGATGAGAAGGATGGAAAAGGGCTTAATGACAACCCATGGTGAGATTTTTCGTAAAGTTCGGCCCCTCTACCCGAGAAAGCATAAAAGGATGCAGAGGGGAACGGTCTTGGCTTGAATGTGCCAAGGTGGTCCTTTTCATTTGATGGTCTACATAGTCTGCAAAAGGAGATAAACGAGACAATGTAGACACCCTTTCCTATACTTTAATGAGCGAGGAAGGAAGTAGCTGCGCTTCATAATATTTTCATTCTTTCAGGAGTTAGAAAAGAGCTTAAAATAAACTCCAGTATGGTCAACCGATTGAGGGGGCACTGAAGGTGCCCCCATTTCGGGACAATGGACAGTGGTCCAAAGGTCGTTCGTGCAGTATGAATGGAGCAGGTGGCTCTTGAACATACCAATATATGCACGTGATAGATTGCGGCAAAGGCACATGAGTCGGTGCGACAGAGGCACGCAGACCGAGGTGGATCTCGAACAGAGGTCAGGAGAGTGTTGTGTGAGTTGTGGTGAACGGACTAGACTACATGAGATGTGAGTGCAAGTCCGAAGGCCGTTATGTGCCGAATGCATGCAAAGGAAATGATCTGTCCTCCGGACGATGGTCCGAAAACCTATGTAAGGTGTAGTGGGAAGATTAGACAGGTATATGTTGAAATGAAATGATGCGCCTTCCGTGCGGTGGCCTAGATTCCTGTATGAATTGCGGTAGGCAAGTGTGATGTAAGCACAGGTCTGGAGACACTTACATCACAATGTGGTACGTAAATCGAGGTAACTTTTGGGAAGTGGTACCAAAAATTACTTGTTAAACATGAGACAATGGTCTCATTAGAAGATAGAAATTTGAGCCCAGAGGTGTGAGGGGTGTCTCGAACAAGCTTTGGGTGACTCTGAACTAGCAGCTAATGGTGTTGCCCCTAAATGGGGGGTTTCTGATTTCTAGTAAAAATGTTGTAAAACAAAAAAGGAAAAACTATGCTATAAGGGACTCATAGTGGTGGTATCAGGTATAGACTCTCTTGAGGTAGAGCTTGTTACACAACTTCTTCAAGAGGTGACCATCTGAGTCAGTGAAGAGGTATGCCCCCTTGCTGAGATGAAGGTCGTTGGCAAGGCAGGGTGATGGAATATGGTCTTTTATGGGAAGAACTGATTCCACACTATGGTTTAAAGGGAATGGGGTAAAACTAGAGGTGGTCTTACAGATCTCTTCGTCATCACTTAAGTGGTGCCGAGATAGATCATATGGATCTTCCACAGCCAACAAGACGGACAAGCGACTGGTGCTAGCGAAATGAAAATGGTATTGGTTGTGGCTTTGGTGTCCTTTCCCCTAGTCTCTGTTGGAGGAAGAGGGGTAGAACTGGAGATGGGAAGAGCCTTTGATTGACCCAGAGGTAGGTGCAATATCATCCCAATTGGATGGATAGGAGTCAACATATATTGGGGCCTCAGAGGTAGTGTAGGTGGTTCAAGGTACCACATAGGAACTCCTAGTGTGAAATCCTGTAAATTGCGTGTTGCTAAGACAGTCTTACTCACGATCTCAGATGGTAGGAAAAGGAAAAGGAAAAGAAAAAGGAAAATGATTGTGTTGAGTGGGAATGAACCCCACTGTTTCCCTGGTAATAGAGGTTGAGGTTGCAACTGAGGTTGTGGATGTGGCTGGAGCTGCAGCTATGGATGGATCTGTGGCTGCTGATGGTGTTGCAGTTGCGGATGTGGCTGGAGCTGCAGCCATGGATGGATCTGTGGCTGCTGATGGTGTTGCAGTTGTGGATGGTGTTATGGTTGCGATTGGGGATGTGGCTGCGGTTGATGTTTGGGTGTAGTAGTGCTGGATGAGAGCATGCACAAATCCACAGTCTCATTTGGTGTCGGTGGTGGTGACCCTAAGGGGAAGGAAGCTGTCATTGTGGTATCGAAAAACAACCCAGGGCCCACATTCAACAATGGGGAGGCTGGTATGTTGTCAACCATGGTGTTGACCGTAGGGATAAAATTGGCAGGTGCGATTAGCCCTTGCGGATCAATGGTGTTGATCGCAAGGATAACATTGGCTGGTGCGGTTAACCCTTGCGGATTGTGATAAGTCAGTTGGTCAACCGTCACGATTTTCCCTTCATGGGGGAACATCATGAGACAGAAAACAATTGATTCTACGGCTCTCATGGCGTACATATAACTTCTTCTGAGGAGAAGGTTATAGTCCAACTGAGCATTGAAAACCTCTATGTCAATCAATACTATTTTCTTGACTAATGTGATGGGGACATGAGGGAGGATTCCTTGGGCTTTAGTGGGGTGGCCATCATAAGCCTGTAGAGTAGTGGAGGATGGTTGCAGAATTGGGGATCCAAGCTTCTGCCAGACTAAGGTAGACATAACGCACGTGGATGCCCCCTCGTCCACTATGCATCGGTGCATGACCAAATTCCGGATGGAAACCGAGATTTGGAAGGCAATGGTTGATGGCATCCACAGTTCTCTATTCTCTGTGTTGAATGTGATCAACTTGGAGTTGGAGTGGTCTACAACATTGAGGGCGGCTAGTAAGGCCTTTCATTGCATTGGGAAAGTTTTGAGTACCTCGAGAGTGGACATGGCCATAGGTGTTTGGGCCAAATCATCCACGATGCTATAACTTACAGCAACTCTAGCTATGAAATTGTTGGCAACCCATCGTATGGGGGGGCATGGAGGAAAAGGGGGTAGATGAAGAGGTGCATTGGTTGTTTTGGATGTAGATGCCACTGATGTGTCAGTGGGTTCGGTGTTAGTTCTGTACTGATTTCATCTGATTTGTAAATTGACCTCTTCAGTTGTCATGGCTAGTAGGTTGTGAACACCTGTTTCTATTGTCGGAGGTGCCCCTGGGGAGTTGGGATTGGGCTGGGGAGAGGGTGCAGTTGCTACCAGTCCTTGGACTGGAAATGGGTTTTGGAGGACCATGGGTGGAGGCCCTAGTGGTGCCGGGTTGGGTGGAGTTGGGGCTGCCATATTGGTAGCATGCTAAACCTTGTTGTGAATGGCTTGCTTAGCGTGACCCATGAATGGGAATTTGTGTGTATAGTGCCTGTAGACCTCACACAACTTGCATGGCTGATTTGTGCACAACAGGGCATTGCATCTAGGTGCGTTTGGTTGCTGAGGATTTTGGGCTTGCCGGTTTGCCCCATAATTGTTGGGAGGGTTTGGTTGTTGAATGCCTCCCTGCAGTTGATTATTGCCTTGGTTTCGGGCTCGGTTATTTTTGGCTTGCCCTTGTTGGTTATTGGGGGCTGGCTNACACCTGTCCCAAAGGTGTTGGCAGAGTGGGGGTGGGGGATTGAGCGTATTGCAAGGGTGGTGCATAGTAGACTTGGGGGGGTGGGGGTTCCACAGGGCATTTGTCCCACATATTGTTGTGTCGACCAAGCTAATTCTAGGGCCTGCTGTTGTAGTGCAGGTTATGCATAAGAAGTGGTAGTTCTGGATTGGGACATCATTCTTGCATAATCTGAGTTTGGTTTGGATAGGAAACACTAGGGGTGTTGCTTGGTTGTGGTGGTATTGCAAGTGGTGTTGGACGGTGCCGTGGTTGGTAGGAGACATAACCTATGATGCCATCTGCGACATGGGATGCCTCCGGTGCATCCTGGTAGGAGGTACCTACGTGGGGAGTGTCTAGAATGACAGTGTAAAGGTATCTAGACTGTCAGTAGATTAGATCAAACTATTGGGCTTTCAAGATGGCCTCCTCTTTAGATTGGGGACGTTCGGATGCAACGTCCTTTGCTATAGGTGGTAGCAAAGTTTTTAGGAACCAATCGAGGAAGATCCTATCATCAAGTTGAATCTTGCACAAACTACGGCGTCGTCACCACTCATGGATGTGGTCAGATATGTGGGTCGCAGTATTATGGCAGAAAGATAACAAGATCTCCACCCCTTCATCATATCTAATGGGGAGTTGGAAATACTAAAGGAACATGAAATACAAGGAGTTAAAATTCGGGTACTTGGCTTGTGGTAGCTCAATGTACCACTTAGCTGCAGCACCTGTGAGGGTGCGTTGGAATAGTTTGAGTCTGATTGAATCATCTACGATGCTATTTGATGAGCACCATAGGTGAAACATCATGATATGGTTTTGGGGGCACTCCCCTACCTTCCCTTCAAACTTGGGAGTGTTTGAGGGGAGTTTGGTTGGCATGGGAGGCCAAAAGGTTTGATGGCAGATGGGGTCATTTGTTAACCAAGCCAAGTCAGGCAGGTTGAGGCATGCCATGAAAGGAAGGTTTAACCCAAGGTTGATGTGTGATGGGGCAGCAATGGTGGTGGGTTTTGCAGGGACATGATGCACCTGGATGATTGGGGGTACTTGTGGCACAATTGTGGATGGGGCACTGCCCCTAGGTGTGGTAAACAGAATTGTGTGAGTGGAAGGGCCACTACCCCCAGGAACAACAAGTGGGATAGTATGAATGGTCAGTATGGGTGGTGGTAGCTAACTTATGACAGTTTGCATGACCATACAAGGGCCACCAGCAGGGGTGTTGGTGGTGGTGTGGGGTATAGACATGGGTCCACTGCCAATCACCAAGTTGAAAAATGGATTCGGGTTTGCACCAGCCATGGGGCTAGATGGTGCAGTATGTGGGTTTGGCTCAGATTGGTATGATTCTGAGTCTGAATAATAGGTTGTGTGGCCTTCTGATGGTGTAGAGGGTCGTCAAGAATCACGTCTCGACGATGTTGGTTCAAGGACCCAAACTGTGGTGGATCGCCTCTCAGGCCCGAGGAAGAACGTGGGGGATCAATTGTGTGTGATTGGTATGTCAAGTGGTGAAATATGGTAATGATGTTTTGGACCCTAGTTTTAATGGCTTCCTACTGGCTTTCGGGTGGTCACTCAATCACCAAGACTTCCAAGAGACAACGCTTGGCTTTTTCCTCACGAGAGTGCTAGTCAATTAGTGGGGGTCGTTGCCTGTTTCGCTTGGCAATTCCTCTCAGCAACCAGCTACTTTGGGGTTCCCGTGGTACTCCTCATAATGAGTTTCTAGGCTGAGCCCAAGTACTTCCTACGGTTAAGGCAGTCAGGGGCTTATGTCCTCATAGACTGCAAATGTTTGAATTAGTGTAAATTATAAATTTTAATGGCTAGCTCAACGTCATGAATTGAGTTTGGTTGTTTTATGTGGTATGGTTTGTGTGCATGTATTTTGTATTTTTGTTACACTTGGTGGATGCTTGTATGGTTTATGAATAGTCTGCAGAGATTGTATTACAGAATTTATAACATGAATAAATTGTTTATGATAGCAGTAAATTGTGAATAGAAACTTGAATACATGCCATACCTAAATCTGAACTAAGGTAGTCTGACTAGGTGACTGCCTTACACCTGTATTTCTCTTCAACCAGGAAAGGGTGTTGGGCTCTCAACACAATGGGACTAATCCCATCCATAGATCCTCAGGTCACCCTCCGAGTGCAAGGTCGATCAACAAGGAGGACGCGAACGCCGTGAGGCCCCTTGGGCCTACCACCCCCTCTACCTTCCAAGTCACCCATTTTTAGTGGTTTTTAAAAATGACAGGTGAAGTTCCTATTACTATATAATATTCACCCTTCGTCTTATCCCAGAAAACCTCGAAGGGTGATGATTGGGTAGAGGAGGAAGGGCTATGCAAGATATCAATTTCCAATTAAAAACATAAATCTAATATATAGTAATTTTGTTCAAGCTTTAATCATATTCTTTACACCATTAACCATTGGATTTAATAGTGATTTACACAGACCGAAATGAAATAAACACAAACTGAAATGAAATAAACATATATTGATGGACAGAGGTAGCTGAGCCGCACTAACAGTCCCAATAACTTTAAAAATCTGAATCTGAGAGAAAGATCACTCTTTTCGAGGGAAATGTGGCGAGGGGGTCACCAAATTTTCCCCAAATCAGGGGAGGGGGTTGCTCAGAAATTGCAGACAGAAGCGATTTGATTTTTGGGATGAAGTCACACCTTTCAGGCCTGAATGAGTGACATGGTCGCACCTTTCAGTTCGATAAGAGTGACCTGGTTCGAAAGATGGATTTTTTTTTAGCCTGAGCCAGGAGTGACCCACAGTAACCTGTACTGTCACCGAATGGGCTCAGTTTGGCCTTAAGGAGGCTTGGATATGAATTAAAATTAATAAAAAGACAGATTTAATCTAGATTTTAAAGAAAAATAAACTAGGGAAAAATAAAAACTGAAATACAGAAATTAAACCCAAGGATCCTATGGGATCGACCTGGTATGGTCGCCAAATCTGTAGTAGGGCTTTCACCCTTACTACAAGCAGGAACAAATCCCTTCCATCTATAGGACGAAAGGGTAGGGTTCCTGTGAGGAGGGAATGAAAATGAAATAAAACCCTGCAAACAAGGTTAGGGCCTAACTATAAAACCCTGCATAAAACTATTAGCAAACAAAGGAGCTGCAAGACATCAGTGGAAACCTGCAACAAAAGTATGAGAAATAAACCTGCAAGAAAACTATGTTAGAAAACTATAATAAAAATGACATTAAACAAAGCTTATACCTTCTCTGGGTGAAAATGGGCCACCATGCCCTAGCTTGGGGGAGCACCTCTCTTTGGAATGGGAGCTTTGGCTCAATGGAGGAATGGAGGAGAGGGAGGGTGAATAGCTTGAGAGGTAAATGGTCTCGAGGCACTCACACAGGAAACATAACGATAGGGAGATGAGAAGTGATTTGAAAGTGAACCCCACCCCTCTATTTATACTTCTTCTTGAGATTTTTAGGGTTTTAAGCCCCTGGTTGGGGCTTTAGCCCCTTTTTTGGGCTTTTAGCCCCTTTTGCCCAATATTTAGATCCTTTGTGGGTTTTAAGATCCTTTGAGGGGTTTTAGCCCCTTTTTGGAGGTTTTAGCCCCTATGAGAGCTATTTTGGCTCTTTTTAGGGGTTTTTAAGCCCTTTTTTATATTTTTGAGTCTTTTTGAGGGTGTGGGGGTGTGAGGGTCATACATAGATGTGTAGGTCATGTAGAGCTCATTGAGGGATTTTTTGGGTTAAAACTACTGATTTCCATGTGATGGAATCCAGGAATGTAAATTATGAATGCCTTGGATACTTCACAATATCCAACAAATATCCCCTTCTTTCCGGAAGGGTCCAACTTGGTTCTTTTCTCTTTCAGTATATGAATATATACTGGACAACCAAACATTTTAAGGTGACTTACCTAGGGTTTCTTTCCCGGTAACATATCTTCTTGAGTCTTGAATCTAAGAGCACTGTGAGATATTCTATTATGTATGTAGACACTAGTTCTTGCCACTTCTTCCTATAGATGAATTGGAATATATTGATCATATATCATTGTCTTCACTATATCCATGATGGTTCTGTTCTTTCTTTCCACAACACCATGTTGTTGAGGATTGTAGGGAGTGGTTAGTTCCCTCTTGATTCTAACATCTTTAAAGAAGTATTCAAACTCTTTTGAAGTGTACTCTCCGCCATTGTCTGATCGGAGTGTCTTGATTGTCTTGTCTGAAATATTATCTATCAAGCCTTTGAATTCCTTGAATTTCTCAAATGATTCACTCTTTTCTTTAAAGAAGTACATCCAAGTCTTTCTTGAATAGTCATCAATAAATGTAATATAATATTCAAAGCCACTTAAAGATTTGGAGGACATTGGACCACACACATATGAATGAATCAATTCCAACGTACCTTTTTTTTTGTTTCACTCTTTGAAAATGGATTCTTGATGTTCTTCCCTTTCACACATCCCTTGCATATGCCGTCATGTTTTATCTTTAAGTTTGGTAGTCCCGTCACTACTTTGTTCACATGAGGTAGTGCCTTGTTATTGATGTGGGAAATCCTTCTATGCCATAGTTCACTAGGGTCAATGGACTCATGAACAAGGGTTGTTTTTGAATGTCCCTTGAGTTTATACAAGTGTCATTCTTCTTCACTGATAAGAACTGCATCTTCAATTTTCTTTCCATTGGGCCACATGAGTACTCTGCCATATATGAATGAAACTCTGAATCCTTTCTTATCTAAAGCTGAGATAGAAAGTAGATTCTTCTTTAGACCAGGTACATACAAGACTTCTTTCATCTTCAGGGGATTTATTGAATTAGGCTTGTAGCTTGCTTCACCAATTCCTTTGATCAGATATTGATAGTCATCTCCTAGATATAATTTCTAAGGAGAGTTCTTTTCTTCAAGTATTGATAGGTTTTTCTTTCGTCCCGTCATGTGCTTTGAAGCACCACTATCAATAAGCCAAGTGTCCTCTCCAGGTGTTATAGATCTAGAGAGTGCAAAGAATAGTACATATTCTTCTACATGCTCTTCTCTTGCTTGCTTTCTTGGAGGTCCTTCCTCTTCTTCTTCTTCATCCTCATCTTCAGCTAGATGAGCATGATGTATTTTGTTGTTGTTTATCCTATTCTTATATTATTGTCTCTTCATAGGAAAGATTATGGCAATGTGTCCTATCTTATCACAATGAAAACATTGAAAGTCGGAGTAGTCCTTTCTTGGAGGAATTTCTCTTGTTATTTGGATTCTTCTGGGAGGTTGAGACTCCTTGTGGTTTCTTTTATTGAATTTAGGTTGAATTCTTCTTATTTTGGTATGAATGGCTAGGGCTTGGTCATCTCCCTTTAGTAGATATTCTCTGTTTTCCACTCTAGTCTCCTCTTGAATACAATCTTCCCATACAACATCAAACTTCAATCTTTCCTTCTTGGCACACATCATCTAGATGAATGACTCCCAAGGTATAGCAAGACCATTGAGGGCAGTCATAAGCAACTCATCTTCATCAAGTTTGTCTCCAATGGATTCTAGTTGTTCCTTGAACTTGGAGACCCTTGTGAAGTAGTCCTGGATGGATTCTCCATGACTCATCTTGGTGCTCTTTAGTTGAGCTCTTAGATTCATCTTTCTATTGATGTTTCTTCCTTCATACATTCTTGATAGGGCATCATACATTTCTTTCGGAATCTTCTTGGATGAAACTTGAGGGATCAAGTGATCCTTGATAGAGTCAACAATAATCCTTTGTACCCTAATCATATCCTTCTTGTGCTTCTCCTTAGGTTCAGCTTCTTCAGGTTCTGCAAATTCATATTTGATATAATTATCAATATCATTCTCTTGGAGAATGAGGCCAATCCTGTATTTCCATGCTAAGAAATTATCTATGCCTTCCAGTTTGTCCTCAAGCTTAGTGCTTGGGGCCATCTTGTCAGAAAGTCACAAAAAATTGAAATTATGTGGAATAAGAAACTGAAATTACCAGGAGATTCAATTGACTGAGGAAATTTGACTGGTGTGCTTGGTTTCTGGAGATCTCAAGTCTTCACCTTTCAAATCTGACTTGCGAGATTTAGTGCTGTAACTCTTTGCAGTTTTCTGGTGCAGCTGTCAAACTGGGGTTTGACTTTTTGAGAGATCTACTCATCTAGAAAATTCTATCCCTGGATTAGAATATGTGCTCTGGGAGGGCGTAACTTTCCATGCAAGTAATTTTCCAGAACTCAAAATTTTTCCCGAAACCCTCATTTCTTGTTGAAGAGAGAGAGAGGGATTTTTCTCTTGTGAAAGTTTTCTTATTTAGGTTAGATTTGATACCATGTTAGAATTCCATATGCCAATCTATATTATAGCAATTTAATTTCAATTTCATAAAATCATATAGACAAGATCACTGAAAGAAACAGTATCACAAGAACATCACAAATTTATCCTAGGAAAACCCTAATGGGAAAAACCCAGCAATAGCTTCCTCAATAAAGATTCCACAAAAGATAAAAGGTAAAACCCAAAACTGATCCTCCTCCTTCTCTAGCTACAACTCTCTCTCTCTCTCTCTCATGCACTACACAAGTGAGTGTGTGTGTCTCAAATGAGAGGCGCCTCATTCTATTTATATTCTTTCGTTCACTTGAAATTTAACCCAGTTATGTAGGCTCGAGTAAACTTAACTCAGTTATGTAGGCTTGAGTAGACATAAATGGGCTAACATAACATAATAATATATTTCAGAGGGTACTAATGACCCAACTTAAAACGGAGGGGACTTCCTCATGAATCTTAGTAATTCTCCCGATAGGAACATCGGGGTACAAAGAAATACAAATGATTCTGCCGATAGGAACATCGAGGACCAATAAAATACATTTAGAATATTCTTTGAAGTTACATTAATTCAACAGTTGTTGTCTTGTAAATTGCAGAAGCATCTTTATCAGGTGTCGAGCCTTTGATGCAAAATATCCGAAGTGAGATTCGACATGTGGATGCACAAATATTGGCAACAGTTCACCAACATGTTTGTATGGTATTTCAAGTGCTTAGTACATTTTGAGTGACTTCCTGTTCTTAAATGCTCTTACTCTCTTTGCACTTCATATGAACCTACGGCATGTATCCAGAACCTTATTTTTGTTGTTCAAGTACAGATCCATATAGATTTTCTTATATGGAGTGTGTAAAATTTTTTGAACTCATGGTAAACAGATTTTGCACTATAATACAATTCCTATAGAAAACCAAAAAAACAGAAGAAATAAGAACATATCAAAATAGATCTCTAATAAATACTAGAATCTATAAACACGTGTTGTAGGAAACAATAAACAAAATTCAATAGACGACTGCCAAAAATTGCCACTGCTTTTATTAATTCTGAAGATGAAAAAATATGCTACAAGGAAATACCCATAAACTCCAAGCTGCTAGAGTCAAGACTCGATGAATGAATCCATACCCGCACCCTCTCTCTTATAGATCTAAGAAGGGAATAATAAGGTTTACAAAAGTAGATTTGCATGTGACTCAAACTCATAAATATAATTTACTTTATCCTAAGTCAAACTCAAAAAAATAATTTTCTTTATCCTAAGTCAAACTCAATAAATAGAATTTCCTAAAAATAAAACCAAACTAAATTTTAATTTATGGTTATTCCTGTCTATGTTCCACTAGTGGCACTGGAACATGCCTCTAATATTATTTGAAGGTGGCACATGCCTCATCTAAGGCTTGCTGGCAGGTGCATGCATACGCCCTCTCCCTCTATAACTGAGTGATGTGCCTCCTCCTTGAGAATTGTGACGCACCTTGTCTATCTTCTACGGTGCTATTGAATAGGTGCCTAGATCTGCTACTACGATTGTCAGTGATACACTCACTAAAAATATGGACCAATGGTAATATTTCTTCCCTGTCACTTTGTAGGCCTTCCACTGTCTACATGGAACTAGAAAAGCATCTACTAGAGAAAGTAGAAATACAAGAACTGTTTCACAGTTCTTAAAAAAGAGGAGAAAATAATAAATCAATTCCAAACCTAAACACATTAACGAAGCATTTCAAGGCAAATAAAACAACACTATTCTCATATATAAGGACATTGAGAGTAGAGCTTCATGGTTTTGATGTCACATACATAGAGATGTTTCAACGAAACATATGCCTCACTTCATATGAATCTGTAGCATTTAGCTAAAACATTATTTTTGTAGTCCTATATAGATTTTCTTATATGAGCTAGTGGAAATCTTTGTTCCTTTTAAGCCTTCCATTCTATACATGGAGCTAGCATGTACAAAATAAATTAGAAATACAAGAACTGTCCAACACTTCTTAAAAATGGGGAGAAAATAACGAAACAATTCCAAAATTAGATGCAATAAATAAATAGTTCAAGACAAATCAAACAACATTGTTCATTAATATATGGACATTGAGAGGATTAAAGCTTCAGATTCTAATATCACAATGAATTCTACAATAATTATCTACAAGACAGTCATTGATCCCATGCTTTGATAAATTGGGTTGTTAGTAGTTACTGTTGGACATCTTTTTCCAAGGATTGGAGGAAATACACTGGTGCTAGCAAAATGTTGTATCAGAGTTTGCAAGAAAATGCATACATGCAAAATAGGTAGTCTAGCAAAAATATGCCTGTTAAATATGTGTTACTGAAACATCATGCAATATGCAGGGCTCAATTCGACTTTATGACAGGGAAATATCACTCATCATGAATACATTTAGGTAGTTGTTTATCTGTTATAATGTTTTATTGTTTTCCTTTCCATTTATGCACATTTTCCTTTGTTAAGAACGAACTTGTAAATTTGACATTGCAACAGGTTGGAAAGGGATGAGATGTCGAACTAAACCAGATTGATTTGTTTGAGGGTAAAGTAGCTTGATGGAAATGGAGAATAGGTTCTTAGTAGAGATATGTATAGACTTGGACAACTCCTTGACTTTTTCAGAATGTTGTCCTTCTACTTCACTACTGTTGGATTTTATGTTTGTACGATGGTTAGTAATGAGTTATTTTATGTAACACATTAATTTTGAAAGTGTTTATGGTTTCTTGAGGAAGATATATGAAGAAGGAATTATAATTAGTAAACCAATTGGTAATGGAACATATTAAGTGTTTGTTGTACCACTTTGAAAATCTGATTTGATTTCTACAAAAGAATATGATAATTGTTGATGCATTACTTTGGAAAATTGTTTCATAACAAGTTTTGGGTTCATATTAGGCCAGGAATATGCCAAGTTCATTCATAAGTTTTGTTCTTGGGTATTAATGACCGTGTGTTTTCTTGTACGAGAAAGATATTTTCATGGGGTAAAATAATTGCCATAATTTCTGCAAGTAAACCATTAAGAAATTGATTTCATGGGGAGAAATCGTAGCACATAATGCCTACAATACAACCCATCAAGAAAGTGATCTCATAGATGAAGAAACTTTGCCTGCATTGATTAAGAATGTAGCCTCCCATGCAACCAGTCAATGTGTTTGAAGAAATGATTCAACCAACCAAAACATTAATGCAAAATGTTTTAGGCATAAAATACAATCCTGTGTTTTCCATGTGAATGGTGCATTTCCTTTGCCAACATAACTTTGGGTGGGAAATGGTTGTGGGGTTAATTCAAGACATTTTTGGGCATGGAATATCTTGACCTTGGATGTACTAACCTTTCTTCCTATAGACAATTGTGACATCAATCCCTTTATATGGGAAAATCACTCCCCACAAAAACTTCATAACATTGATGGTTATGATCTTATGAAAACATTTTTGGTTGTGAGATGAAATCAATCTTATTCATATCCTTTCATTACAAGAAATATTGCTTATAGTGGCACTGAAATAGTACAAGAATTCCAATATATTCCCCTTGTCTTCTTTGAAGTATTTCTTCTACATGTTTTTGTTATATATGTTGGATTTGAAAATAGTTATGTTAGTATCATTTGATTTTAAGAAATCTTACTTAGAGTGGAACTCAAATAACAAAAGCATGCCAATATTTTATGTGAGTATTCTTATATAATTTTTGTATATGTTGAATTTTGGTTGAAATACATTGTTGGGGACAGCTTGGAAGTTTAAAAACTTGATATTGCATGGAGAGTAGCTATAACATTGCAATAAAATTGTTTACTCAAGGGGGAGATTGGATTATCGAACACACTAATGCTTGGATTGGTTATCATTGAAAATATTTGTTTGTGTAGAATGTGATGAATTAAAATACAAAATAATGATTATCAAGTTACTATAGATACATAATGGCTTACCTTGTAATAGTCCTTCAAGTATTTCAAATGCATTTATTAAGTGCACAAATGACTAGAAGGACTAGTACAGGGTAAGCTATTATGGATCTATAGTAACTTGATAATCATTACTTTGTATGCTTGAATGATGCAAAATTTGTTTGAATATCATCATTATCAAGCAATAAAAACTTCTTAAAGGGTGCTAGCTCAATGGTAGAGCACCTACCTAATTATAGGCAGGAGGTTGGTGGTTCAATTCCTCCACACCCTATCATAAATTTGTGACTACGAAAACGACTAAATTCACATATATACGACTAATAGTAGTTGATTTCCATATCTTATAGCGTGACTAACATTTAGTCGTATTTAAATTAGTCATTAATATGTTATCATCTAGTAGTTTATTTAGTCGTATATTTGGTCATTAATTGCTGCAATCAGTTACTAAATCACTGACTAAATTCGTGACTAAATCAATCAATAAATCATTGAATATAAATGACTAAATCAATGACTAAATAATTGATTATCAATGAATAAATAAATGACTAATAATTCAAGCTATTAATGAATAAGTGAAACATGACTAGCTATAAGATAGTGGAAAATAGCTACTATTAGTCATCGATTCAAAAATAGTCGTTTATAGCTTGATTTTAGTCATTTTTTTTGTCATTAATTTCTCATTTTGTACTAGTGCAAAAAGAATATGGAAATGAATTCATCTTCACTTTCTTCTCCCATACCTTGTAGTGACTCACACCCCACCTTAGGAATCTATTCTTCTTCTGGATCACCTGAAGAACTAATTGAATCATGGCCCTTTTCCATGATTGAGAATGGATTTCGGGCCTCTCCTATATGGCTGATTTTATTCTCTTTAAAGAATGATCATCCACATCCTCAGGACAGAATCCATACCAAAAATAAATATATTCTTTGCAATAAATGTCAACACACATTTTCTTACCCAAAGCTAGATACTCCTGGTAGCAGTGAGGCATGTTTTCACATGCTTATTTCATCTTGGTCAAGTATTCCTTAACCATTGAAGGTTCAAACTTTATTTATTCTCTATGTTATTTGCCATAGAATTCACCACCATCATCTCTTATTAGGCCTCCATCAACATAGATGACTTCTTCTTCTTCATGTTGTCTGCAGTACTCTTCATACTGCTCATCATAGTCATCATCATAGTATGACATGACTACAAATTTATTCACTGAGAGATTTATTTCCACAGGGTGGAGGAAAGATATTTGATACCACTTTAATATCCTTGATTTGATATCATATCATAATATTAACTCTACTGGTGATATAATTAAATGTGAAATAAAAACTCTTACATTAAGATCAATCACTTTCTTTATGCATTGCAGAATACATACATTACTAGAAAAACTAGGAATGAAAATGGGATAGGGGAAGAAAACAAAGGAAATGTTTGAAAATATATATTTCATATCTCTAATAACTTGGATTTTGGAACCTTTTAGGTTTTGAACATTAGCTTTGTTGAAGTCTACTCACAGGATTTTGGGTGTCCCAACCGGTGCAAACTGAGATTGAACGATCACTTCCAATAAAAAAATGATTCCGGAAGGATAATATAAGTTATGAGTCATTTATTAGGAATTAAATAACATTTTAACATTATTATAAAATATCTAGAACAATTTGAGGTAGTTTGGTGGTGTTTGGGAAAAATTGGGATTTTTGGCCTAGGGAAATCCTGCGCAGAAAAGGGCACTCAAACATAGAAAGATAAAAAAATATTTATTAATATGTACATTATGTTGGTTTATGGGGTTATTTAACAGCCTACATAAACTTACAGAACACAATTTGAGTCTACAGATCATCAATAATGCTAAAAACTGTAAAACTAGTCAAAATTGTCTAGTCAATGAGAAAGGGTATGAGAATTATGATAAAATTCGAATATGAATTTTATCGTATATGAAAATAATGTTCCACATACTTATATAATATATTTTATGCATCATATAACTTATATCTACTTTCCATGGTCATTACATCATATTTAATGCATAAAACTAACAAAAAGACCCATTAAATGAACATTAAAAGACTCCTCTCATGAAAGTTCAACATGATGGCTCTCTTGGAAATAATTTTTATTGTAATACATATATAAGAAAAATATTATGGAGCTTATAAGATCAGAATAAGGTTTTAAGATATGATCTCCTCAAATGGTGTCCAAAACTGAGGATTGGAGGCCGAGAACTAGCACCCGACACTAATATGAGAGCATACGAGAAGATTCCTTCATTGGAGCTCAACTTAAATGGATGAATGGATTAAATTATATATATATAACTATATCTTGTATTGATTCTCATAGTCTCTTTGTAACTTGCACTGAATAATGGAAGAGGAGGGAAGAGAAGGGAATGGAGACTTGGGGTGCATCATCCAAGGGGACTGAGGCTCGTCACTCAGACTTGAAGCTTTGCTTCACTAAAAACCAAAACATAAAAAATCCAAACTGAATAATGGAGTTGTAAGCCTTCCTTTATAGGCTTGAGTGACTTGTTGAGCAAGTCATCCACTTATTGAGCAAGTAACACACTTGCTAATCATGTCCCTAAGCCATGAGTGCACCCTCCTTAATGGGATTAGCAAGTTTGGTTTGCAAATGATGTTTCCTTGTTTGTGTCATCCATCCAAAGTGGAAACTGCACGCCCCTTTGAATGAAAGTTTCGTTATGAGGTTTGGGGACGTTTCCTTGCAAAGATACTCTCATCAACATAGAAATTGTGCCTTCCTTGAGTTAATTAGCAAGTTTTTGCATAAGGTAATGTTTCCTTGCTTTGTATCCTTTCACCAATTTAGAAATTGTTCCCTCCCTTAGCCAAAGTTTCCTTCTTTTGAACTGACAACTTTTCCTACACTTTCTAATTTTGAAATTGTTGGCTTTTCCTTGATTTTGTTAGTTTCTATCTTTTTCTAACTATTTTCTTTTTCCAGATTCCTTGTCAATTTCTATTTGTCATCTAAGGAAACTTGACTTGCCTAACGCACCTGCCCTGACATGGAAACTCAATTCCACAAGTATTATTTTCATATTAATTGAATAATGACATAAAAATAATCTAGAATTGGAAACAAACTTATTACATGCCTCCTAAGTATTAAATTAACAAATTTCCCTAGGTAAATTAATTAATTCATCTTTTGATCCTCTAGGTGTTTGGCAAGGTCAACACTTTTGATGTCCCTTCAAGGGAGGGACATGGCATTTTATCTTAAAAATAGTTCTTGTTCACAAAGATGGAATCCAATTGCTTATTGTTGAAGATATTTACAAAAATAGTACCCACAAAAAAATTGAACCTTAGATCCAAATAGATAAGACTCTATAGTGAAAGAAACACAATTAGAAAATTTCCAGAGTTCTGGTTGTTACTCACATCCAACTCTGCTAAAAGGTGGATATTATTAAATCCAACATGAATAGTCCCATTGAAATTGCTGGAATAGAGGTGGAAAAGAGAAATACCAATCAACAATCCTAGTTCATGAACCATACAACCTTTAATATTTCCATGATTTAAGTCAATCCCAACAACAACTTCGTTACATGGTTTATCTAATGAAGGTACACAAAAAACCCCTTCTAATTGAAAACATCACATGCTACACAAAATACCACTGTGTCATTGCAAACATTACGTCCTACCCAAATCTTAGTGATGCTTTGGGGTATTTTGATTGTTAGCATAATGGCTGGAATATGATCTAGAGAGACTTTTCTAGAAATTTTCTAACTTGGGAAATGACGAAATGTGCTAGGTGTTGGAATCAATACATCTTGACCTTCTACGAACTATACAAAACTTGATACTTGGTCATGTATAGAGAAATATAGTCAACCATTATAATTTTCCCTTATAAAAAAATGGTTCGAGAGAATTTACTTTTCCATGTTTAAACACTATTGCAATTCATTCAATCTCAAAAAGTTAAATTTTAAGGAATAGGATTTGTGAATATTAACAATGGTTTGGATGTTTTATTGTTGGTTTGTACATGGTTATTAGTCATTGATTAGCATTCTTTGGATATTTTTGAATTATGTTGGGCTATTAGTCATGGAATTTCATACATAATGCATCTCTATAAGTGATAACCTCAACGTGAAATCCTTACATCCAATGCATTCAAACAAAAAAATTGAATAGAGAATAAGATTCGTTATTGTTAATACAACCATGTATAATGGTTTTTTAGAATTCCCTTCATAAGAGGGTGTAAAAGGTAAAACTAAGTGGTTTATGAGCATCATCCAAGATACTGTGCTTCTCATTCGATTCGTAAAATATCTTGTGATAATGATTCCTCCGACGTCTTATACTACCTCTCTATGTGCTCTGAGCAACAACTTGGTAATGTTGGTCGATTTTTGCTTGATGGAGGGCCTGATTCAGTTGCAAAGTATGGGAGTAATGTTTGGGCATACAACATTTGAATTCAAATGGAGAATTCAACAACTACCAACTTTGCTAGCATGCATTAACTCATACATGATGTGACCAAGGAGGGAACATAGTTTCCACAGAGGAATGACAAGGATACAATGTGTCAGACAGACCTCAGGGGACGGTGCTGGAGGGGTGGCTGGTGGTGGCTGAGCGATTTCGTCGTTTGAGCAAAATTGTCGCACATCTAGACAACTCCCAAATACAAATATTTTTGGTAGAATTCTGTAATGAACCTTATTTTGGTATTGCATAAGAAACCAAATACTTTGAAAGAGCTAAGTAAGAATTGATTTCAATGTGGATTTTGACCTGGTGAAACTCAGAGCTCAAACATAACTCTGTATAGGGAAACACATAATTATGAAGTTCCAATCGTAGGTAAACTACTAAATTGTTTTAATATTCACGTGGTAATCAGTGTTAGAATTTCATTTCATCTTTGTTCTTCCAACTAATGTTTTTTTGATGTTTTAAACTTTTATCTTACTCGTCACATAACGTTTTAGTTAAAAAACAACCCTTCAACAATGAAATTTTATTAAAAAAATACCTTTTAATAATAATATTGTTATTAAATAATTTAATTTTCAATTAAAATATATGTTTTTTTATTAAGGAGTTTATTTTCCAATTAAAAGATAACAATAGACTCATTTACCCATTTTTTAGTTGATCATGCTTTGAAATTTTAGGGTGGAAGAAAATAACCTACTAATAGTGACATAAACAACTCAAAAGTAACATGTGCCAACATTATGCATCTAAAGTACATTAAGTGTTAAACTTAAAGAAACAAACAAAACATGGAACCTAGAATCCTTTCCGAAGGTTAATGGTAGGCCACATACATTGCAACATACAAAATTTTGCAAGATTAACAGGTTGCCTCAATGGATTAATTGAAATTGTGACATTTTATTCCAAAAGAATTGAGTTAAAAGGTCGGATAAATATAATATGTCCTTTGTATATGAGGTTCATTAAAAAACACATTGCAATAGAGATTGTACTATGATGTTCTCTCCTTCCGTTGTCAAAAGGAGTTTAATAAAATTGATTTTCCAAGGTATGGACTATTTTGGATTCCTCGACTATTATTGCATAGGAACTGACATACCAAGCTACAACAAATATTTCACCGAAGTGGAGTTTTCTATGTATTATCCATGATGCACTTTGATGAGAATTTGATCAAATAATTTTTTTTTGTTTTTCTTCATTCATAACTGAAATCATTTAGTTTTATAATATAGGTAATTCATTTTATTTTAATTTTATAAAGATAGAATAATGTAAACTTATGTAATTTGAAATAGTAATTTGAATATATAAAATTTTGTCAGGTAAAAACTATTATTTGTACACAAGTTTTACTAACGTAGAGCCATTGATGTTATACATTTTCCCACTCAAATTGACAACCATGGGGTTCAATTTAATTCTCAATGGGTTTTTTGGGAGGAATGTCAAAATGTGTACCAGCCAGTTCATGGTTCCTGCTTGGGCCATTAACTTTCCCTTTTCTAAAAATGAATAAGAAGAAACCACTTTCAACTTCAAACTTGATTAGATTTTTTTTTCCATGAGTAAAAGTACTTGTTTCAAAACTAATTACTAAGATTGCAAGAATAATAAAACATTAATAATTTTCAACATATATCAAATAACTAATTTAAAAAAATGCGATTAGATACATGAAAATATTTTAGCAACAAGACCTATAAATTGTAACTTGGAAGTATTATAAGTGTACAAACTAGGATTGGGAGCCTCCCACAACAAAACCATGTTTCCATGCCTTTATATGTCACAAGTATTAATCCACGCCTTTGTTAGTGACAAGTGTTAACCCAACTCAATATCAAAATATCAAAAACAATTTCATGTTTAAGAAAAAATGCAGAAGAGTAAATGGGTATATAAATTCAACACGTACTTCTAACTTCTGACGCCCATAACTAAAAATCCAGTGTATCGAAAATTTGTTAAATTTAATGAAGCATAGGATCTTCAGGACTGCATGAATTCAATGAGAAAAGAAGGCTACATAAGAGAGAGAAGAATTCAGTAAAGATTGTTCAAAAATTCATGGGAAATTAAACACACATGAGACCAATAATTAAAATGATCACATTACATCCATTAATAAATATGAAATATGTAATACAATGGAAATACAAATAGGATAATTCAAATTCCCAAGATAGGATTCAAATATACCAACCTGGACTGACTCTGGAGCTAACTCAATGTGGGAAAATCAACACTAGATCTCACTAATGCAACTCCAGATCACTGATTCAGTCTACAATTAGTTATCTGAAGAGGTTAGGTGAGTAAATGCACCCAACCTCCCTTGAATCATGGAAACTGGCACTAGAGTGGCTGAGAGTGAACTAACTGATGGGTATCAGAGCATAACTAAACATAACTGAGTACCTACTAGAGTCAACTACTGGAGACTATTTGTGACACTCAGAATGAGTTCCTAAGTTATAGGGATTGATCTCTAGAGCTCCTGAACTCATGAAAACAAGTGCAGTGAGTGGTAGGTGGCACCAAGGTGTGTCCCCCATGCACTAGTGAAGTGATGAAGACCTCATAAGATAGGAAAATGGACAAATAGACTATGTGGTCAAAGGGAGGATTAATTAATCCTAACACTCCCCTTTAGTCATAACTTTGGACAACCTAGGATCTGGAAACTAAGNCCCCCCCCCCCCCCCCCCCCCGGCTCAAATAACTAGTTAAATCACGACCAAGTTTGCGTACTAAGAGAAAAACAAATATTCTTGAGGAAAAACTTATGAAAATATTTATGCAATCTGCATCTCTATGAAGCAGTAAAGTAGTGTGATGATTCTTGTGTGTACTAGTTTCCTGGTACTGTGCATGTGAACCTCTCCATATTTTTCCAATCCGATGGAATATAGGAGAAGTGATGTTTCTTTTGTATCTTCTTTCTACAGGAAGAGTGATATGATCCAATTTGTTCTTTAGCGAGAAGAATTGTTGATTGGACCTTACCATCATGAATCATCTCTTTGGGATCTTGTAGCACCTCTCTAGAAGAAGTGACTTCGCTTGACATAATGTAAGGATCTCTTTTTGAAACTGGGATCTTGTTCTTCTCAGGTCATATGAATCTCTAGTCATGTTCCCAACTGCCTCAATAACCTTTAGAGCTCACTTAGGCCTAGGATTGGGAGTAGGGACTAGATCTAGATATGTATCTGGTTGAATTTCATATTCAATTCCATAAACTGATTCAACTTTGTCCTCTGCTTTGGATTCTAAATTTGAAACATTAATGGAAACATTATCATATGCAAAAGGTTTAGGTACGATGAATTTACCTTCTCTTTCAAGTGGAAGCTGAGAAGGCACTGTATTTGAGTATGGAAGAAAGAGTGAGAATTCATATGCCTTGGAGGCATGGTTTGCAATAGATTTCTCTATAAACTTCTCACTTGAGATATCTGAGATCTCCACTGAGTCGGGACCAAATACCACTCGATTTGGTGAGCCTGTATGAGTCATCTGTTATACAGACAACAAATTTGTTGTCAAGGAGGGAACATAGAGTACATTTTTGAAAAGTCCATGCTCTAACTTGATTGAACCCTTTTCTTGAGCTTAAATTTGAGTTTCATCACCCATGTGAATACTTAGACCATCAGTAAGTTGTAGTGAAGAGAATGATTCTTTGGATGCAACCATGTGATTGGAAGCTGCTGAATCAATGGCAAGGCATGTGATTTTGAAAACCAAAATTCAGTGCATGGCATCTCTCATCATGACCTTCAATATTATATCCAGAGTTAGCCTTTCTTGTGCCTTCAGGGAGGGAAATATTGTTCTTCTCAAGGAGTTTTGTCATATGATCTATGGTCTTCTTCATACAATACTTCTCTGTTTGGTTTTCTTTCTTACAGTAAGATAACTTTCCTTTTCCAAACGTCTTATGTTTTTTCTTCTTAGATCATGAGGCTTCATATTATGGATCAACTCTTCCTTAGGTTCGAATTCAGTGTTCCTTTTTTATTTTCCTTTCTATTTCCTCCCTGCTTTCACATTCATTGTCTCACTGGCTAAGATAGCTTGATTTGGAGAGGATTTGAGAGCTCCCATCTGTATCATCTTATCTTGTTCCTAGATTAAAGACTCTGCGAAGGAATCAAGGGATGAAATTCACTAATGAGGAGTATTCAATATCCTAGAGTGAAAGGTAGATACAAACACTAAGAATTATGGGTAAATTTTTTTCATAATGGAAATCACCAATTGCTCATCCTGCTTCTCAACCCTGAACTATTTTCATTGCATGACCAATGATTTGAATTTAGTGAAGAACTGTTGTATTGTTTCTAAGTTATTGGGTTGTAGTGCTACCATCCCATTCTCCAGAATATGGCCTATGAGCTCATCTTCCTTGGAAAACAAGGAATTGGGCTTCTCCCATAGTTCTTTCAGAGTTTAAGTCCATCAAGATGGAACATGAGCTCCCTGGATATGGGGATGCACATGAAGCTAAAGATTCATCAAAAAGCTTCATCAAGCATATTTAGATACTTTGAGTTTTCAATATACTCTTGGGGATCGACTTATCTTCCCATGGTGACACTGTACATACCCTTGTTGTGCAATACAATATACATATCTTCCCTTCAATCAAGGTAATTTAAGGGTGTAAGGATTATGGGAGTCAGAGCTGCTGAATTCTCCATTTCACAACTTTAAGAACAACAAATTATTAAAGAAATATTTGAATATACATGCAACAACACTGCAAAACACTTCAGTTTTCTAACAAACCAGATCAAACACTCTCCACTTTGATATGTGCACTTTCTCTAGGTGCATCACACTTGGATAGACTTCTTTGGACCGAATCCCCAGGGAGTAAGGCAGTAATTCCAGGATTTATGTGGAACCCAATCACTTCTGGTGCACCAATGGAAGTTTATGAGGTTTTTTGTTGGCCTAAATATCTGCTCTGATACCATGTTAAATTTAATGAAGCATAGGATCTTTAGGCATACATGAATTCAATAAGAAAATAAGGCTGCATAAGATAGATAAGAATTCAATAAAGACTGATCAATAATTCATGGAAAATTAAACACACATGAGACCAATAATTGGAATAATCACATTACATCCATTAATTAGTGTGAAATATGTAATAAAATGGTAGTACAAATAGGAGATTTTGAATGCTTAAGATATGATTCGAATCTACCAACCTGGATTGACTCCGGAGCTAACTTAGTGTGGGAAAATCACCACTAAAGCTCACTAATGCAACTCTCGATCATTGATCGAGTCTACAATAAATTAATTGAAGAGGGTATGTGAGTAAATTCTCCCAACCTCCCTTGAATCATGGAAAATGGTGTTAGAGTGACTGAGAGTGAACTAACTGATGGGAATCAAAGAATAACTGAACATAACTGAGTACCTACTAGAGCCAACTATTGGAGACTACTAGTGGCACTTAAAGCGAGTTCCTAAATTATACAAAATAGGTGTGTCCCATGAATCTCCTAAACTCATACAAAATAGTGCAGTGAGTGGTAGGTGGCCCCTAGGTGTGTCCCCCATGCACTAGTGAAGTGATGAAAACCTCCTAAGGTAGGAAAATGGAAAAATAGACTATGTGGTCAAAGGGAGGATTAATTAATCCTAACAAAATTCCATAGGTGATGCTTGGTAAATTTGGTAGTTGATAAATTGTTGATGCTTGGTGATTGGTTGGTTTAACTTCTTCATTAACAAAGTTTAAAACTGAATTATTCTTCTAAAGTGGTACACATCTCTCTCTCAAAGTTGCACTTTCGGACTTGAAAACCAACTTATCCTTCGAAGGAAGGGCATAAAGGCCAGGGAAAGGCACTGAAAGGAAGGGAACGATCCTATATTGGGACAATACTAGGACAATATAAGAAATAAAGAATAAGTTGAATGAAATCAAATCCATCCACATCAGAGGAAAAGTCACCCATATATTCTTCAATCAAATGGAAAATTTTTAATCAAGTGGAAAAGTTTCAATTTCTGCTTTTACATATATAATAATAGCCACCTACTACAAGCCACTTATCTAGGCATACACATACCTTAACAAGCCTATTAATAAAAATAAATGATGGTTTGAAAAAATAATTAATTGTCAAAAATACGTCCTAATAAATTGTTTGTGAGTTCCTTAAGACAATTTGTTAGAATTTTTAACAATATTTTGATGAGTAAATTGCCTCATGACATACATATGCTCGTCAAATTCCAACAAATTGAGGCACCAATCATACATGAAAAGGAAAGAGCTGATTTGATAGTTATCACAGTCTATTACTTTTGAACATTTCTTTTTCATACGTGAGTTGTAAACTTCCTTGCATATTCCAATGGCCATTCATCACAGAAAATATTTTAAGTTTAATGATTTATGGAGTAAAACAAGGCCACTTAGTTTGAGGGAGAAATTCATTGAAATTCAGATGGATAAGTGGAGTCAATGTATATGCCAAATATCACCATTAATAAGATATGATGGGATTGATAAGATGAGATCAGAGTGTATATTAAAACAACAACAAAAAACAACATTGCACTTAGACACATTCTGATCATAATGCGAAGTAATTCACAATCACGTCATGATCAAATGAGCTTCGTGACGCTAATAGTTGTTTATGAAGCACCAACCAGCCATAGTATTATTTAGAATTAACTTTGTATAAATTAGCAAACAAAATATTATCGTGTGTTGGAAGGAATTGCCATTGATGTCAAAGGAGTTCAATAATGACAAAGGAATAACCAAAGACATGATGGCAGGGAAAACTCAATGTAAGGTAAAGGAATAAAAAATTAAGCGATTACATGGCTTGTATAATGATGTGGCATAAGTGATGAGGCTAGAAAGACACATGAGGTACTATCATGAAGTCGGTGTTGCAATCTAACATCATTATGTTTGAATTGAGAAGGACTATTTATTCATATCTCTGTGTAAATGATAATTGACTCCTTGTGTGTCTAAATCATGAATGGATTGATAGTTTGAATACCTATACAAATGAATCCACCCAGATAATGTGTATATCCAGTGAGGGGATCAATTCAGGAGAATTCCTATTGATCTTGATTTATTAATCCTCTAATCAATCAACGCAGATTAATGGAGTTGCAGTTAGCTTATTTAGCAGAAGTTGGACGATTAATATCGTATCATGAAAATAGATCGATGGTAGAGAAAGAATATGCAAAGTAAATGTGCATGGAAGATAATATTACGGAGCACCAAATTGAAGTTCCGTGTTTGATAATTGATCAACGGATGAGGAGGATTCCACCAAACAATCGATGGTTCACAGGAGTTGCGGAATCCCATTTTCAAAAATTTGGGAGGCATGTCCACAATCTGCAATCCACAATGCATAAGGTATCCGCAATACACAATCCAAAGAGTACGTAAGAGGTCATGTAGAAGATGAATTGTGGAAACAATTTCGAGAAAAACTGAAATACAGAACCGCAACCCGAAATCCACAATTATGGAAGAAAAGAGTTTCTGATTACGGAAAGGTAGTTACAGAAAGATAATTGCAAATGCAATTTTTGAGAAAATTTGAAATTTCTAGGATTATTAATCATCCCTTGTCCAATTTGGTCATTATGTCTAAATCAGGAGTCCTTTCAGTCAATTTTTAGTCTCTAGCAACATTGGGTCCACTTGGGCTAATTGGGGCACATGCACCAGTTACTAAAATGTGGGGAAAACTAATTGAGGCCAACTACCACTGATTGCACTTACATGCATCAATCTACGAACCTCCAAGATCAATCCCTACAAATTAGGAGCCACTGGGAGTGCTGATACCAACCTTCATTAGTTGAGTTCAGTTGGTGACTAGTCAAGCTCAATTAGGAGTCAGTTACTATCAGTTCTAGTTCCCTATAGTCAGTTCTATTCAGTTAGTTCTAGGATTGCATATCTGCATGCAGGTGAGGCGCATTTACTCACCTACCTTAGTCAGTTAGACTAGTCAACACTGAATTAGATACTTTAGTTGGATTTTGAACTCCAATGTACTCCGATAATGATTTAGACAAGGTCAGTTAACCATTTAGTCTAGCAGAGTCCAATCAATTCAAATTTCCTCACATGGATTCAAATTGCATGTGGCTATTTAGCCATCATACTTCATTGTAATTAATTATCTAATTACTTTTGATTAATGAAAGCATTCATAGTTGCAAGCCATTTTCGCACTGTTTCATTCTTCAATTGCTGAGTAAATTGTGTGATCTATTTTGTGAGTTGTGTGTTGATCCATAGATCCATGTGCTCAATTTAATATGGCATCAGAGCCTTGGTAGGACAAGGAACTTCTCCTACTATAGATTCATACTTGGATCAAAAACAAAATTGAGCAAAGTTGCTCCTTCCAATACTGCACCAGAAGCGGAGAATTTACCACTTAATACCCAAGCAAAGGAATTATTGATCAAGCTTGCTTGATAAACTAAGCTGGGTGTGAAGGAAATTCCAAAAGTACAGACTGTCAACCTTATTTTATTTGTTTTATTGTGTTATTTATAGTTTTACCAGTCTCCTTCAATGCATTTGCTACAAGCATCTCAGTCTCCTTTATTGCATTCGCTACGACATCTCGGTCCTCTTCTTTGAATTCTAAATGGCTCCTCCAATGGACCTTCTCACTCCTTTCAACTACCACCAGTGTAAGTAGGACATGGAGATGCAGCTACGCTCCAAAAGACTCTTTACACTCATAATGGAGACAGAGAAAGAGCCAATTCATTATGTTGACACAGAAAAGTACCGGAATAGGCTTGATGAAGCCTATGGATGCTTGCGCCTCTCAATCTAACGAGACCTTCTCTTCCACATCAATGGATTGAAGAATCCCAAGGAGGTTTGGAATAAGATTTCTTCCTTATTTGAGAAGTAGGATGATCTGAGGATCTATTAGCTAGAGAATGAGCTGACCTCTCTCAATCCAACCAATTTCAAAACACTAAATGAATTCTTCACAAAATTCAAGCATCTAGTGTTCCAATTGAAGCTGTGCAAGGTTGAGAAGGAGGATGATCAACTCATCCTTTCCATCCTCTCGAAACTTGGTGCAGACTATTCATTCTTTGTATTAACATTTCATTCTGTGAATCTCTCTACTCCAAAATGGAACTCTTAACTCTTTCATTGAATCTCTCACTTAGGAGCATGACAAGTTGATCCAAATGGGGATCATTCGATCTTCCAGAGATCAAGCACTTGTTGCAGGAGGACCTAAGGTAGCGAATGGTAAAGGGAAGCAAAAGGATGAGTCTCGTGTAGAGAAAGAGTAGTCAAATGTACCTTCAGGTTTGAAGAGAAGCAAGAAGAATGGAAAAGGAAAGACACTATGTTCTTACTGTGGAAGGGGATTTCATCCCGAAAGCTCCTGTATGAGAAGAGCAATTGATGAGTTGTCTCTTATTCTGAAGAAACATAACATTACTATACCTTCCAGAGTAAGGAAGGATGACCATAGAGAAGAACCTAAAGAACATGAAGAGACATGCCATGCACTGAAGGCTAGTTGCTCAACAACACATGCCTTCCTCATTGATTTTGGAGCTTCCAATCATATGGTTTCATCTAGAGAATCATTCTCTTCCTTGCAATATTTTGATGGTCCCAATATTTAGATGGGAAATAATAGTAAAGTTCAAGATAAAGGGAAGGGCTCTATCAATCTTGAACATGGAAAGCTCAAATATGTGTTTTTTGTCCCCGCCTTAGCTGCAAATCTATTATTTGCATACCAGATGACTCATACTGGCTCTCCAAAGCGAGTCATATATGGTCCTAACTCAGTAGAGATCACAAATATCTCTACTGGGAACATCATACCGAAGGGTGCTGCAAATCATGCCTCTAAGGCATATGAGTTCTCACACTTCATGCCATTTTCAGAACCAGTGCACTTTCAACATCCACTTGCAAGGGAAGGTAAAAAAGTTTCATCTACTTCTTTTGTAGTTTCCACTAGTATTACAGATCCAGCTGTATCAGTTTATGAGATTGAGATTTAGGGTGATTCAGATCTAGATCCAGTCCCTACTCCCAAGCAGGAAGCTAGGAATATGACTGGATATCCATCTGACACTTAGAAGGGAAAGACCCTTGCGCTATGTCATGCAATCTTACCTCCTTCAGAGAGATGCAATAGACTCCATGTAAGAATATACATGGAAAGGTATCAGTCTCACTACAATCAGAAGAATAGAGTGGATCATACACCTCTTCATCCAGCAAGAGGAAAAGGTTACATTCCTCCTTCCTTCCATCATCATTTTGGGAGAAGATGGAGAAGTCTACATGCTAGGCCCCAGGATACTTGTGCAAATAACATCGTGCATGCTGCTTTGCTACATCACAAAGATTGTAGCAATACATTTTTAAGTTTTTCAAACTTGAATCCTAATTCTACCTGCTTAGTTAGAGGGGGGGATTTTTTCCCATGTGGTTTTTTCCCCAGCACCTTATATTGAGAAGTTAATTTACTTTACTTTTTGTAATGGGTGACCTATGGTATTAGTTACTAGGGCCCACAAATTGTCCAAGTTATCATTTAGGGGGGGTGTTAGGATTATTAATCCTCCCTTGTACAATTTGGTCATTATGTCTAAATCAGGAGTCCTTTCGGTCTATTTTTAGTCACTAGCACCATTGGGTCCACTTGGTTTAATTAGGGAACATGCACCAGTTACTAAAATGTGGGGAAAACTAATTGAGGGCAACTACCACTGATTGCACTTGCATGCATCAGTATACGAACCTCCTAGATCAATCCCTACAAATTAGGAGCCATTGGGAGTGCTGATACCAACCTCCATCAGTTGAGTTCAGTTGGTGACTAGTCAAGCTCAGCGAGGAGTTAGTTACATCTAGTTCTAGTTCCCTACACTCAGTTATATTCAGTTAGTGATAGGATTGCATGGCTGCATGCAGGTGAGGCGCATTTACTCACATACCTCAATCAGTTAGACTAGTCAAAATTGAATTATAAACTTCAGTTTGGATTTTGAACTCCAATTAACTCCGATAATGATTTAGACAAGGTCAATTAACCATTCAGTCAAGTAGAGTCCAATCAATTCGAATTTCCTCACTCGGATTCAAATTGCATGTGGTTATTTAGCCATTGTACTTTAGTGTAATTAATTATCTAATTACTTTTGATTAATGAAAGCATTCATAGTTGCAAGCCATTTTTTCATTGTTTCATTCTTCAATTGCTGAGTAAATTGTGTGATCTATTTTGTGAGTTGTGTGTTGATGCATAGAGCTATGTGCTCAATTTAATAGAAATGCATACCCACAATCTGTAATTACGGAAGGAAGAAGTTTTTGATTGTGGAAAGGTAGTTGCGGAAGCAACTTTAGAGAAAATTCAAAATGCACATCTGCAATCCGCAACCCGCAATTACAGAAGGAATGAGTTCCCACAAATTTTGGAAAGGTCGTTGTGAAAATCTAATTGTGGAAAGCTAATTGTCCACAATCCACAATTCACAATTTCAAAAAGTTAATTGTGGAAGGTAATTACGGAAAGGTAAATGCAGAAAATTCAATGTGGAAAAGATTTGTTGTGGAGAGTATTTTATAGAAAGGATGTTGTGGAAATAATGTTGTGGAAGAGAAAGTGTGGAAGGTCGCGACTGATAAATTAAATAGATTTAAAAACGACAAACAAAGAATTAATTTCAAATTAGTTTATTTGTCTATGAAGAGTCACGATGAAGACATGTGACTGCTGAATGAAGATACATGTTTGAGGGCATATACACAATGCTTTAAACTTTCAAATAAGTGTCTCTGTACATTCAATTGACATATTGATTGATGTAGAACATTCAGATATAAAATTATCATATAAGGGCGATAGGGTGGTGCTAGGGCAGGTTATTTTCCTGCAAGGAGGTCGTAGCGTCCTTCTATTAGTAGCTGGTAAATAGGGTGTAGAAGAATCCTTTCAGTAGTAACTGATAAACTAGGGGTTCGTATCCTCCTTCCAGTAGTTGTTGGTAAATAGGGTGTAGTACCATCCCTATTAGTAGAAGCAGGAAGAAACTATTTGTAAATATAATTTTGCAGTAATAGGAAGTAGTGGTGGTTTTCCCAATTGGGATTCCAGGATAAATTTTTGTTCTGTGTATCTTTTTGATCATGTGTGTTAATGAATAAATTAAAATTGGTTTAAATTGTTAAAAATTTGTCAATACTGATTCAACCCCCTCTCTCAGTATTGTCCAATATTCCAACATTGTGTTTAGAGGATCCATAGTATTATTTGGAAGTTGATATGAATTCACCATTAAATTAATTTGATTTCATAAGAACTAATTGTTGTGGAAGAAGAAAAAACCATGGAAAAACAGGAGCAACGTGATCATCATCAATTTATGAATCCATACAAAAACATCACCATCATTCTCCTGTGAATCCATACTTTGCTCTGCCAGGTGTATTCCCTTCTATTAGTCATGTTGTTACAATGGTTCCAATCCGTTATGTTAGTGAGAGGATGCAGTCCTACATCTAAAGACCAAGATTTTGATCTATATATATTCACTACTCAGTCTCTTATAGAAATTTTGGTTTTATAATTAATTCAAAATCTCTAGCCATCACCTAGCCATAGAGTTAAACGGGAGAAAATTAGAATTCGGGTACCTAAAGTAAAGAGAGAGAACTTATGTACAAATATGATAGCTCTTGGCTGCTATAAAGTTTGAAAAACAAGATCTAACGATAGTCAATTTCTATCACTCTGCAAATGGTGTTGCAAAACTCATAATCCTATATGTAGTCACTCCATTGTCCAATTTTGCGAGACAATATGTAATTCAGTTGAACGATGAAGTGGAAAAAGAAGAAACCTAATGAAATCCATTACTTCGTGTAAGAAAAATAATGAAAACAAAGTAAAGGTGTTCTATAAATACAAGAGGCCTCCGTCTAAAACTAATGGTAAACAAGAAAGATCTAGCCCAAAATCAGGTCTTACGGAGGGTGCATTCATCCATAGAAAGCTATCCACCAAGATATAAGCACTGGAGATAGGTATGAGACCAACGCATTCAGACCAAGAAAGAGAGACACATCATATATGGTGCACTACCAAATCCTTATTTGAACATGGAAATATGGAAATGAGGAGCTCACGGAAACAAAACCATAAGATGGATATCCTGCAACAAACCCTAACACTGTATGCAGAATAAACCCTAAGACAAAAAAAAAACCTAAGGAGATGTGAGAAGAACCTAGCACTTATGCCTTTAGATTGAGATGGTATTATGCTTGGGGTGGGGATTCCTCGTGGTGAAAATAATTTCTAATAGTCTTTGCTGAATTCGAGAGTAAAAAATCTTCCTATTAATGGAATTTTGGTTTAGGGTGAGGTCTTAACTATTTTACTCATGTTTAGCATCATACTTAAGAATTTAATATTAACATTAGAGAGCACACACCATGAATATATAATTTTCCAGTTAGTTATTTATATATTTAAACTATTCACATCAATTGAATTTTAAAAAGATAAGACCAAATTCCATAGTGTTGAACAAGAGCATCCCAAGTATGAAAAGACAAATTAAATTTTCATTCGTTGTATAATAAATTTGCAATAACCAAAATCAATGCCTCGCTTTGATACCAAATGTAGGGACCTTGATGAATCTACTAAATAAACATGTAAATATTTTTGTAAACAACAGATCTAGAAATTAACCAATAAGTTCTTTTAAGATTAATAAACATATCTAATATTAAAACAATAAGTTGATTATGATCAAATAAATTCTAATTGCATATATGACATTAAAAGTGTAAAGCATATTTTCCTTTATATTCAACCGATAGAATAACTTGAGCAAAATAGAAGAATCATTGAATAAACAATTATACTAACCTAAAATTCTTTGTCGTGGGGTGTCGAAGGATACAAAAGTTGTTGAAATCCCATGTGCAAATCTCCTTTTGAATGCCAATCATCAATATCCACTGGAAACTACCTTACCACTCCCCAAAGGTACTCTTCTTCCCCTGGGACTCTCGAGCTGCAATGGAGATGAATGCAAGAAATCGTTAGCATAATCAATATACATAACTTGTTACTAAGAGAATACCAACCTCGTCCATACAGTGATGAGTCAAACTCTTAGCAATCACCATTTAAATCCAACATAATCTATGTCATCCAACAATAAGATAAAAAGAGATGAGAGCTTCACGCTCTCTCCCTCTCTTTATAACTTTCCAAGATTGTCATGCATCTCATCCATGCATAATTCCAAATTATTTTAAGTACTTTTTCGTTTATTATTCACCCACCAAGTGTCATTTTTATCTTCATTCATATTTTTCTAATTTTTAATTTAAGATTTACTCTCACCTAATCTCTTATATTTTCTCTCAAATGATTCCTTCAATTTCTCTTAATTGTGTGTGCGCAAGTGTTTACTTAATACTTGAGTTAATTTATTTTTTATCTTTTTTGTATTCACAATTTCATATCTATTGGCAAGTAATAATTTATGATTTTTATTTGCTCCTAATTTAATTATTTTTTTTTTAATTTTAAAACACACATTCTTACCCCCCTTTAGTATTTTATTTTTAATGTGGCGTTCTTGTTTCTACAAACATATTATTGGTGTCATGCTCTTCCCATGCCATTCAAATATCCATTTCTTGGTGGGGATTGGTACGAATATTGAGACTCATTAAATCAGCTCGATTGACCTTGTCGAGGGACTAATGTTCCTAGGGAATAAGGTTGAGTTCTTATTGTGGACCCCTTTGTAAGGTTTTTCGTTACAGTAAAACCTATATATGTTGATGAAAATTTGAAACCAAGCACAAGGACCTATCTTCAAGAGTGGCAGTTAGTATACATTTTTATATTCCTAGAGGTGCGGTGGTTATACCATACAGTTGTACTGATACTCCAACACCCCCCCCACTGGCGTAGCTCAGGGGAATTGAACTTGAGACCTATGCTTTGATATCATGTAAGGTTTTCCATTACACCAAAACCTGTAGATGTTGATGAACATTTGAAACCAAACACAAGGCCCTATCATCAGGAGTGGTAGTTAGTCTACCTATTCACATTCCCATAGGTGTGGTAGTTATACCATGCGGTTGTACCGATACTCCAACACCCTTAGTTAAAGTCTCGTGAATGACCAAATCCATTACCTACCCTCACAAAAACATACATCTGACAAGCAAAATCCTCTCTTGATTTTCAACTTGCCTCATGGAGTAATAACTGGCCTTACATCTTCTTCCCATTCAACCCCGTTACTTGATGTGGACCGATTGACAATTGCAATCCAATACTTGCACATTAAACACCATGCACATCAAATCCGTCTAATTAACACATAATATTTATAATTTATATAAGGTCAACATCACTTGTCATGGATACCTTGACTCAATCTGGAGTCCATACAACATCCATGCCACCTGTGACACATGTACATGTCTTTTCTTGTCATACTTGACAAATCATCAAAATTACATGCTATGCATAAGCATATCTCTATTCATTTAGTCATCATTCCATAATATCATGGCATCATAAAAATTTCATTATCATTTCATAATTTTATGGAAATAAACACAATTTCATAATAGATAACTCCAAAACATCCCACTTATTAATAAAATTATTAGTTTCCATGCATGGGTGGGTCATGTCATTGAATGCCCTCAAAATAATTATAGTATAATTATCCAAGTGTGAATACACATACAACTGAGTCATTTGTCATTGACTGCCCTCAAATAATAGTGTCATAATAGTAAATGAAGTCTAAAGTAAAAGAACGACACTACAGTTAATGGGAGAGCAAGGAGTGTACCATCCATATCCCTTCCATTTATTATATTCATCCTTTATACATGCACTTACTATACTTGACTACCTCACATGGAGGATTCTCATTAACCTACATCATCCTCCTTGGATATCCTCCCTAAAAACCAATTTGAGGTCAATACCACCTCATTATTGTTCAAAGTTGAAGATCACAATGGTTTCATTTATGAGTGATCTTGTAAAGAGATGAGATATCCATTATTATTCTAGTGCGAAAAAAAAGTCTTCATAGGTATAAGGATATGTTGACATGGGAAAATGACGCTCATCAACCACACAAGCTTATTCAATGAAAGGGTCCAACTAGAACTTTCTCTATTGAAAGGGAAATCCCTCCCATTTAAATTCAATTTCCATATTCAAGGTAATATGTTTTATTGTTCTCTTTGATATAAACTAATCCAATCTAGATAATGAATATAAAATGTAGAAATATAATTTAATATCAAGAGAATGTGGGTAATAACATGTTCGTAAATGTAATATGAAAAAAAAACATAATAAATTTTGTCTAAAGGAGATGATAACAATAAATGGGAATGAAATCGATAATAGGGAGACTAGTCTCACTACTATCATAAATGAACTCAAATCAAACCATCCCAACTTCCTCCTACAATGAAACGAATATTTTGCTAAGAACACTACCTAGTCACAAGACTAGTTAATAATCTGAGCTAAAAGAAAGCATGATTATATATATGACAATAGGGGTAATTGTTCATAAACTAAAGCAAATTCATCATCGGATACCTTGAAAAATTAAGAATAGTCTCAAGCCATTGGGAAGCTCTATATTACATATCAAATGTTAGAAAACATAAGTGAGAATAAACAATGTAACATGACAAGAGTCCCATAGGTTACAATTCTCAAACCCACAAGAACCAAGAGAATTAAGCAAAGACAAAAGAGTCACAATACCAAATGTACCTTTGGAAGAGTTAAACAACCTAACTATTGCTAGTCTCTTTATTAACGTAGAAAGACATCTTAGAATGCCAAAAAGAGAACCTCTTGCTTTAATGAAATGGCTATATTTATAGTTTTAGTTCATGGCTCTTGACATTCCCACGTTCCTAATTCTTCAAATACCCTAAATTCTTGAGTTCTTATTTCTTCTCTTATTATAAAGTTCATCTAATTCTCACTTTGACTATTCAGTTAGATGTGATATTATCCACTTCTTGAAATAAGGAAATTACATTTTTTTTCGCATAATCGTGGTTTCATCAAATACTCTTATGACATGCATTTATATCACTTGGATGTCTATTTTTTTTCTTGAATATTTCTAGTAATTGATTCTCAAGTTTGTTTTTGGATATATATATATTTTTTTCTTGAATATTTTTAATAATTAATTCTCAAATTTGTTTTTGTTTGCAAATAGCTAGATTCCATGTTATATTCAATTTGTTGTTCGGGTGAGAATATGGTTTGGAATCCTTGAGTGAACCCTATTTTTCCATCCTAGTCATTAAATAGCATAATTCAAAAAATTATTAGGAACTAGATTTTAGTTGAAGATGTTTCCACATAGCAAGCCACTTACAAGAAAACCAATTTCAGTTGCTTTCTTTAATTTCTTTCTTTATTGTCACAACCTTAGTTTTTCAATAGCTTGAGAATCTCCAATTCTCAAGCACATTGCAATTAAATTTTGTTTATTAAATTGTTATAGTATTGGGTCTATATAAGTTTGTGTGCACGACTTAGTAGAGGGGGGTGAACACTAAAATGTTTCCAAACATTTGCTATGCATTTTTTCTGCTAATTCATATATAAATAACAATTGATCTTTCTTTTGAGCTCTTTCTTTATGAATTCCTAAGTTTTGAATATTGTTACGAGTTAAAAGTTTAGCTACTAAAGTTCTTCCAAGGGTTTGCTTTGCAAAGGAAGGGCCCACTTTGAAGAAGCATGTGTTGTGTTATTTTTTTTCCATTTATTATCTTAGTTTACTTTTAGTATTGTTTATATTCTAGTTTTGTTCTTGTAGAATTTATATTTTTTGTCTAGTTTGTTGAACTTTGGTGTTGTCATTGATGTCAAACAAACAAGATGGATATTGATGTCAAACAAGATACATATTGATGTCAAACACATTAGGTGTTCATGTTGAATAAGAAGCATATTGATGTCAAGCAAGAAGCATGAAGAAAAGTGGGTGTTGATGTTGAATAAGAAGTATATTGATGCGAAGAAAAAAACATGAATACATATATCCAATTTGAGGAAGTACATAGAAGATATGTATACAAGTCTTAGAAGTGCACAAGATCCACTAAGGAGTGGTCCACCAGTGCACAAAGTCCCAGTAAGTAGTGGCCCTCGAGTGAAAAATTCTCCCGAAGTCTAAAATGATACAAAAATAACACATCGACAAAAGAAAATGAAGCTTGACCGAAAAGTGAGGAAGAGGGGTGTCACCGACTTAGAGGAACCCCAATGTGTGGACAAATCAATTGAACAAGGATAGAATGAAGAGTATAAATAAGAAAGAGATGGAAACGTTGAAGTAAGCTTGAAGATGTGCAAGATATAATATTTTGAGTTTGCAAGATTCAATTATTGGGGTATCAATGGATTGTTGATCCAAAATAAGTATACATAGAAGAAAGACGTCGAATGCACAAAACAATGAAGTAGAGCAACAAACATTGCACAAATTAGAGGGATGCACAACACTAAGATGTGCGAAGGAGATATGCAGTAAAAGTAGTTTAAGATGAAATGGAATATCGTTAAGTCACAGCTCACAGATCATTCAATATAGTAGTTCGTGAAAGTGGTAGTTTGCTAATCATGGTACAAGGAAGTCACAAATCACAAGTCTTGAATATTGTAGACCAAAGAAAGCATACATCATAGAAGCTGCAGGAAATCAGAGATTGTTAATATTGCATATTATACAAACCACAGATCACAGATTATGAATGTCGCAGTTTGTGGAAGTCTCAATTTGGTATATTTTTCTTCATATATCTTAGGGTGGAAAGAAGGGGCATGAATTAGGTGTTGAAGCTTCCTTTCAGTTGTTGCTGAGGAATTTGGGTGGCAGGATGGGGAAAGGATAAGAGATTGTAGTCTCCACTTAGGTTGGTTCCTGAACAAAATAAGTTGGAGCTTTCACAATAGGATTGGTGTCCTCTAAGTTTGGTTCCTAAAGTCAGCAAGTTGGTGCTTGTGTATAGGATAGGAGTCCTTATAGGTTGGTTCTTGCGATAAACAAGTTGGATCTTTTTTATTGGATTGGTGTCTCAATCATATTGGTGTCTGATTGAGTTGGTGCTCACATTGTGGATATTGGTGTCTCCATCTTTTGATGTATTCATATATTATATATATAGATATACAAAATTACTTTACAATTTTTTTGCGCACTGGTGTCTTTTATCATTTTAACTGAAATAGAAACTGGAGCATAACTTTTTAAGTGAAAATTTGTATAATTTGTGCTTGATACTATTTCACCCCCCCTCTCAGTATCAACAAGTATTCCAATAATTGGTATCAGAGTGGGTGTCTTCATAACAATCTAATAGATGGAAGATAGATCTTTGAACATATATGCATAAGCAAGAAATAATTTTTACTAACATAGCGCCAAGGTTTGATGGTTCAAACTATACTTTCTAGAGAACAAGAATGGAGGTATATTTGTAGTCTCTTGGAGTTGATGTTTGGCAATCCATTGAGAATGGTTATGATGTTCCCAAAACTGCACTGTTGATGCAACTAATATAAGGCAGTATGAATATAATGTAATGGGTAGGAATGCATTACTATGTGGACTAACAGACTCTCACTTTACCAAGGTCATGTAATGTATATCAACAAAGTAAGTATTTGATAAACTCAAAAACATATATGAAGGAGATGAAAAAATCAAGAAGGAAAAGTTGCAGACTTTTTCAAGACAGTTTGAAACCCTAGAAATGAAAGAATAAAGAAACGTTGTATCATATGTTCTCTGAGTTGATGAAATTGTTAATGTTATCAAAGGTCTTGGAGTACAAATTGTTGAATAAGTCGTAGTTCAAAAGGTGATGAGAACCTTGCCACATAGATTTGACTCCAAATTGTTGGTCTTAGAAGACATAACTGATTTGGACAAGTTGATGAAGGATGAAATGGATGGGATTCTTACTACATATGAGATGAGAACCAAAAAGGAGGACCCCTTTAGAAAAGAAGCAACTTTCAAAGCCACAAAGAAAACAAAATGCAGCAAGCAGCAACATAACAAGAAATCATATGACAAATAAGACAAAGAGGAGGAAACCTTTGTGATAAAATTAAAAAGAGGCCATCGAAAATACAAAGGTAAGTTACCCTTGTAATGTTTTTCTTATGTTGGAGAAGGTCATTTTTTTTCAAAACATTCTTACAAAGAAAGTATGGATAGTGACAATCAAGAAGATGTCAAAGAATGAGTGATAACACACCAAATGACAAGTATGAAAACATGAAGAAGCTCCTTAGATAGAAAAGTAGTTTGTACTCTAAGGAAGACAACATTTCATTTGAAGAAGATGACAACGATGGAAATCAAAGAGAAGTACTTTTGATGGAATTTGTAGAAGATGAAGATTCAGAAGAATTTTATCGAGGAAGAATCATCAGAAGACGAGACTCATGAAGGACAACTAGAAACAATGAGTAAGTATTTTTAGAATGGAATCTATATTTCGCACTCAAAATATGATGCATAAAATGGATCAATAAGTAACAGTAAAGAAGAAACCTTCAAATATAAAGATGAGGAAATTGCAGAAGTTGAATAGGAAGGTGAACTAATTAGTGATTTATAAGAATTAATTAAATCAAGAAAGAAAAATAAATCCTTAAATAAACAACTCAAGGAGGAAAATGCCTTTCAAGAAATAGTAGCAGATCGGACGAGTAAAAGAGAAAAGGATCTTGAAATACAACTAGATTGTGCACTAAATGAAGTTAAGAGACTCAAAGAAAAGAAATATGTGATGAAAATGTCATTGGATGAAACAAAAAGGGAAAATGAGCTACTAAAAGAATATCATGAACAAAAATATACAGAGATATCTCATTTAAAAAGAGAAAAAGTTGAAATGAGAAAAGAAAATTAGTCTTTGGAAAATCAAAGACAAATCAAGGATGAAATTCTAGACTATGCAAATCCAAAAAGTGATAAGGTTTGTTTTGATGTAGAAACTGAGGCCAAGACCAATAAACAACACATCAATCTTAGAAAAGATATTGAACAGTTATAGGTCACCAGTAGACAAATTAGGGCCTGACTATGATAAGACAAATAAAAATGTCTACGACAACAAATACATTTCAAAAACAAATCATATGAGGTTTGAATCCAGGTATGATAGTTCTTTCAATGATTACACATATCCCTATCACACAAGTCAAAGAAGGTTCAACATATCGAAGTGGTTAAAGCACAGTTACAATGAACATGTTGCAAAATACTATCATACCATGAGATGCTATGCTTGTGATGGTTTTGAAAATAAGGCTCAATATTGTCTAATAAAAGTAAAGCGATCAAAAATAAATACTTCATATAACATTAACAGTAAAATATGGACAAAAAATGAATGCATCCTTATGCAGTGTCAAAGAGGGTGTGCACACATTAAAAGATGGATAAATAAAATTCCTCAGATGTGTGCAATTGAAGTAAATAATCCAGGTATTTCTCAAGCATAAAATGATTGCCGCCTATATTGTTGATCTCCAAAGTTTTGAATAAGATCCCTGAATTCAACAGATTATTTATTAGGAATTCAAGGAAAGCAAACATTGCAACTAGAGTATATTTCAAAAATTATTGCAAAAATATTGATATATCAGTATTGATGGAAAAATAGTCAACAAATTTGGATTGTAAGATTGCATAAATTATGTACAGAAATACAACCCATTTGCATAGTCATAATTTGTATTACTTTCAAAAGAAGGAACTATCATTATGAGAAGCAAAAGGGTACATAAGTTTTTATAAAACCTTTGTCATAGAACTTAAAAGTCAAATGAAAAAAGAAGTATTCTTATCCAGCCTATAAAATTGGAGATTTGAAGCTCAAAACATACATAAAGACAATCATGCAAATCACTTGTGGCGTATAAGTCAAAAATAATTTCTTGTCACCTAGGACAAAGTTCAAGACACTGCGACAAGTGTACATTTGTCAAAATGGTCTTAGTAGGCATATCTATTTACAAAAAAAGAAATCTCCAGTAGCTATTGATCAGAAGATGACAACGATAAATGCAATTTAGTATCAAAACCACATGGAAATGATAAACATAATTCCTAAGTAAAGTGCGTCTACTTCCTATTGTATTCTTGCATTCCTCTTCAAAGCCTCCTCTTTCTCCTGGCACATTTTTCTATTTTATGCTTGAAATACTTCATTAGTTGCAACCATTGTCATCCACTGTATACACGTAGAATACATGTATGATTGAATTTCTCGTGCAACACTTTTTAGGAAGTTGTGTATAACATATATGGGTATCTGTGATAATACCAATTCAATGAAGCTTTTTGTCAATATGCACTCCTACATCTGTGTTGTATGGAACTCTAAATATCCCAGTGATATCTTCAAAGTCCAACACATTGTTGATGTTGATGATAGTTGTGATATTGTCTGTCTTTGATTTGTGCTCTCTATTTGTTATTCTTATATTTTTCTTAGAGTTATTCTAGTTGTTTCTAGTATTTTTCACAATGAAGCTAACTGTTCCTATATCTTTGCATGTATTGATTCTTTCCTTAACACAACTTGCTCCAATGCCTCTTATGTCACCTCCTTGACATGACCACCAATTTTTTCCTAGTCATCTTCAGTCAGTGCCTGGAAAAATACATCCTTTGTCTCTTTCCTCTTCATTCGATGCTTTGAGGAGCATGCCTTGTCATGCTCCTTTCCCTTTTCTCATTGCACGGTTCCACCTACACCATTCCTTTGTTCCTCTTATTCTTGGTTCTTTTCTCCTTATTGTTGCTTTGTATTTGTTTCTTCTGGTACTGAGACTCTCCACTCTACATCCAAGTCATTATGTAATGCCATGATCTATGTACTACATACTCTTGACAAAACCCAACATATTTTCTTCAACGATGACCCCCTCTAAGATCGTTGGCGTTACTAAGTCATACTTTGGTTCCTTGTCCATATTTAATGGCTTAGATGTTGCTTTCCTAACCCATTATTCAGTTCAATTTTCTTGTTCCATTTCATTGGCTCCTATTCTTACTCCTTCATGCATAATTTTTGTTACCCTTGATTGATCATCACGCTCTTCAATTAATATCATCTGCACATTCAAGTTTTGGTTCCTTTTCTCATACCACTTCATGATAAAATGTGGACAATATTTCATTGCATCATCCAGTTGTATACATTATGTGCATTTTGCACAAGGGTTCATACAATATTTTTCAAAACGCCCATGTTGGTTAGAGTTATAGTATATGATTGGTCCTCTGCCTATTTCAAATTGTCCTCCTCTTCCTAATTGATTATAGTCCCTCTAAGTATTGTTTTTTGGTACCCTTCCTTTAGTCTCGACTTCCCCTTGGAATCTATATGCATCCTAGGTGTGTTACCTCATGAGATCAAGTGCATGCCAATGTTTTTCATTATATCCCAAGGACTTGCAAATTTTACAAAGAAAATTTCTGGCCTTGCTCTAGTACTTCCATAATAATGGGAAGGTAGTGGGGGGATGACTACCCCATTCAACATATCTCACACCATACCCCTCCTTATGTAGGCAAGGGATTCATAGCTCTTGTAGCCAAGTAATCCTTAAAGGTTGGGCACTAATTTTTGTTATGAACTTTTGTTATGCATGTGATGCACCATACCTATTTGCACTTTCCTTTCCTTTAGCAATCTCTTGCAATTGAATTGTAAGTGCTACTAGCTGTGATTGAACTTGATCCATCCTTTCAATTATTTCTGCTACAAGGGATGCTTCCAATTTCATAGCAATTTTTATGGAATCTGACTGCAAATGTATATGTGGTAACAATCTTGCAATGATCCACACTTTACGTTGTTTGTTAGGAATCAGGAAGGTTAGTGTTGAATTTTTAATGGTTATATCAGATCTTAAAACATTTAGCATCATAACAACATAACCATAAGCCAAAATATCACTGAAAGATAGACAAGCACAACCACACAAAAAAGGACACAAAGATTTATCCTGGGAAAACCCTAATGGGAAATACCCAACAAAAGATTCCTCAATATAGATGCCCCCAAAAGATAAAAGGTAAAACCCAAAAGACCGATCCTCCTTCTTCTCTAGCTACATATCTTTCTCTCTCTCTCATGAGCTACACAAGTGAGTGTGTGTGTCTCAAATGAGGAGCGCCACACCTCTATTTATATTCTTCCATTCACTTAATATTAGAATTAGTTATGTAGGATTGAGCAATCCTAATTCAGTTATGTAGGCTTGAGTAACCACAACTGGGGTACTAATGATCCGAATTACAATGGAGGGGACTTCCTCATGACTTTAGGTAATTATCCCGATAGGAACATCGAGGCATAAAGTAATACAAGTAATTCTCCCGATAGGAACATCGAGGACCACAAAATATATTTAGAATATTCTTCAAAGTTACAATAATTCAACACTCCCCCTTTGTTGGTTGTGGAGCCTAATCTTCCAGATCCAGAGATATTATTCAGTTGTGATTGTAACCCAGGAGTACTGTACACTCGTTCCCCCTGCCTTGGGGTTTGGGGGCGGAGCCCCTGAATTTTTTTTTTGGGGATGTGTGTTGGCTAACAGTATTGTGGACCCATGGTATTGGGTTAACCCTAGAATTTTTCCCATGGTATTTCCCTTATAAAAGAGAGCATTGTAAATCGACTGGATATGGTATTGTATTGTACTGGAAGAGAGACTGTGAGAGCATGAAGAGGAAGTGCAGTGGTTTTGTTGCAGGGTGTATCCCTTCATCTTTTTGGACTGTAATAAAAGGACTGGCAAATTTCTTTGTGGACGTAGCCCATCGTTTGGGTGAACCATGTTATATCTGTGTCTCTCTGTAATGTTTAATGTGTTTTGCATCTTGTTTATTGATTTAACTGTATATCTATTATTGCTTTGCGGTCCTGTTTTCTAACAATTGGTATTAGAGCCAAAAGGTCTATTTGGTTGGTAAACTCGCAGGAAATAAGGGTTCCCGGTTTGAGTGGGAGCAATGGTGGAAGAAGGAAAGTTTAGGGTCGAGAAATTTAACGGCCAAAACTATCAGTTATGGAAGATGCAAATGGAGGACTATCTGTACCAGAAATATCTGTACCTGCCATTGGGCGGAAAAGCAAAACAGTCGGCGGCTATGAAGGATGAAGATTGGGAGGTTCTTGATAGAAAGTCACTAGGAACAATACAGCTATGCCTGGCTTCATTGCTGGCCTTCAATATTTCGAAAGAAAAAAAAACAGAGGGTTTGATGAGCGCATTGAGTAAGCTCTACGAAAAACCCTCATCTTCTAACAAGGTATTTTTAATGAAGCGTTTATTTAATATGAAGATTTCGGAAGGTGGATCTATTGCTAACCATTTAAATGAGTTTAATACACTTACTAGTCAGTTAAGTTCTGTAAAAGTGAACTTTGATGATGAGGTTAGGGCTCTTCTAATCTTGTTCTCATTGCCAGAAAGCTGGAATAACTTGGTCATGGTTGTAAGTAACTCTGTCCCTAGTTCAAACACTCTTAAGTTTGATGATGTTGTTAGTGTTATTCTTAGCGAGGAAATGCGAAGGAAAAGCACAGGTGAGACATCAGGTAGTGCGTTGACCATGGAGAGCAGAGGGAGATAAAACGAGAGAGGAAGGAGCCTAGGAAATCTCGGCAAGTCTAAAAAGGGAAGATCCAAGTCCAGATTCAGAAAAATAGAATGCTAGAACTGTGGTAAGAAAGGACATCTAAAGAAAGACTGCAGAGCACCAAAGAAGAAAGGTGAGAGGTAGCAAGAGACTACCCAGGAAGCTAATGTAGCAGGTGATGTGTTACAATATGCTTTGATTCTTGCATTAGATAATACTAGTGATTACTGGGTAGTATATTCAGGGGCTTCATGTCATGCTACACCCCATAGGAAATTCTTTTATGATTATGTTCAAGGTGATTTTGGGCATGTGTTATTGGGGGATGATGAACCATGTAAAATTGTTGGAAAGGGTAAGGTATGGATTAAGCTAAATAATGGAAATGAATGGTTGCTAAAGGGTGTAAGGCACATTCCTGCTATGAAAAGAAATCTGATCTCAACATGGCAGTTGGGAGATGGCGGCTGTTTGTCTACTTTTGGAAAAACGTGGTGGAAGGTCACTAAAGGATCAATGGTAATTGCAAAAGGAGATAGGATAGGTACGTTATATTTATGTCCTCATAATACTGATTATTCTATTTCTGTAGCTTCCACAGAAATAGGTGCAGTGTTGTGGCATCATAGGCTTGGCCACATGAGTGAGAAGGGGATGCAGATTCTCCACTCAAGGAAACTACTTCCAAATCTGAAGCAGGTAAGTTTGGAATTTTGTGAGAACTGTGTTTATGGAAAACAGAAAAGAGTTAGATTTCTCAAGGTTGGGAAACAAAAGAAGAGTGAAAAGTTAGAGCTTGTCCATATAGATGTATGGGGACCATCTCAGGTACAATCTCTTGGTGGCTATCGTTATTATGTTACTTTTATTGATGATGCAAATAGAAAAACTTGGGTTTATTGCATTAGACAAAAATCTGATGTGTTTGAGACTTTTAAGAAGTGGAAAGCTTTGGCTGAGAATGAGATAAGAAAAAGGTTGAAATGTCTCAGATTTGATAATGGAGGCGAGTACTGCAGCAAGGAGTTTGACAATTACTGTTCACACAATGGGATTTGCAGAGAGAAGACAGTCCCTGGAACACCCCAAGAAAATGGTGTGTCAGAAAGGATGAACAGAATGATCATAGAGCGTGA
>LPNX010257811.1:115024-135706 GCA_001517045.1 Pseudotsuga menziesii | reverse complement strand
TGGAAGCAGAGTATGTTGCTGCTACAAAGGCTAGTAAGGAGATGATTTGGTTGCAGAGGTTCATGGAAGAATTGGGTAAGAAACAGGAGAATAGTAGGCTGTAAAGTGATAGCCAAAGTGCCATTCATCTTGTAAAGAACTGAGTTTTTCATTCGAGGACTAAACATATAGAACTCAAGTACCACTTCATAAGATCTGTTCTAGATGAAGAACTGTTAAAACTGGAAAAGATTCACACTAGCCAGAATCCTGTAGACATGTTGACAAAGGGAGTAACCAAAGAGAAATTGAGTTCCTGCTCGGTTTCTGTTGGCCTTAAAGCATGAAGGTGAAAAGAAGAAATTTGCCAAGTCCAAGGTCCAGCAAGTGTAGTAGCGTAGAGTTGCTGTGATTAGTCTCCAAGTGGGAGATTGTTGGTTGTGGAGCCTAGTCTTCCAGATCCAGAGATATTATTCAGTTGTGATTGTAGCCCAGGAGTATTGTACACTCATTCCCCTTGCCTTGGGGTTTGGGGGCAACGCCCTCGAGTCACGGGGGTTCGGGGGTAGCGCCCCCGAGTCATGGGGGTTCGAGGGTGGAGCCCCTAATTTTTTTTTTTGGGATGTGTGTTGGCCAACAGTATTGCGGACCCATGGTATTGGGTTAACCCTATAATTTTTCCCATGGTATTTCCCCTATAAAAGAGAGCATTGTAAATCGACTGGATATGGTATTGTATTGTACTGGAAGAGAGACTTTGAGAGTGTGAAGAGGAAGTGCATCGGTTTTGCTACAAGGTGTATCCCTTCATCTTTTTGGACTGTAATAAAAGGACTAGCAAATTTCTTTGTGGACGTAGCCCATCGTTTGGGTGAACCACATTATATCTGTGTCTCTCTGTAATGTTTAATGTGTTTTGCATCTTGTTTATTGATTTAATTGTATATCTGTTATTGCTCTATGGTCTTGTTTTCTAACACCCTTAACGAGAAGGGTATTCTACAACAACATCAACAACAACAACAGTAGGAGAAGGAGGGCATCATTGACATCATCATTAGGGTGATACATCTATAAACCATTGGAAGCTTTTCATCATCCTCAACATATAGTCTTCATCTTCAGACTTCAGCAGCATCAACACTTTGACCGCTCGATCGACAACATCATCATCAATATTTTAACATTTTCAATCAGAAATCATCATCATCAACAATACTTTGATCTCTCGATCATCATCATCATCAGCAACATCATCATCTACACTTTGATCTCTTGATCAGCAACATCATCATCAACACTTTGATCTCTTGATCAGCAACATCATCATCATCATCAATACTTTGATCTTTCGATCAAACAACATCATTGTCATTAGCTTTGATCTTTCAATCAGAAAATATCATCATCATCATACTCTAAAATTTTGACCAGCATCATCATCATCATCATCATATTCTGAACTTTCGATCAGCAACATCATCATCATCACATTCTGATTTTTCAATCAGAAATCATCATCATCATCATACTTTTCTCTTTCAATTAGCAACATCATCATCATCACATTCTGATCTTTCGATCAACAATGATCATCATCATATTCTAATATTTTGATCAATAACATCGTCATCATCACATTTTGATCTTTTGATCAGTAACATCATCATCATCACACTCTGATCTTTTGATCAGGAACATCATCATCATCACACTTTGATATTTCGATCAGGAACATCATCATCATCAACAACAACCTACAATCCACAGTACGAAGACAAAAGTCTTCGGATCTCTTTTGGACTTAAATTCCAAGGATGATGTAATCCCACCACATTCTCAACAACCGAATTCATTGGCTTCAATTATGGGATAATCACTCCCTATCACTTTAGGACTAAGTGCAAGGATGATGCAATCCTACCATGTTCTCGAGTATTGAAGTCACCGGATCCATTCTAAAAAAAAGTTCATGGATTATACAATCCTACCACATTATCGAGTACCGAAGTCACCGGATCCATTTTGAACAAAAGTTCACAGATGATTCAATCCTACCACATTCTCGAGGACCAAAGTCACCGGATCCATTCTGAACAAAAGTTCATGGATGATACAATCCTACCACATTCTCAAGGACTGAAGTCACTGGATCCATTCTGAACAAAATTTCATGGATGATACAATCCTACCACATTCTTGAGTACCGAATTCACCGATTCCATTCTCAACTAAAGTTCACGAATGATACAATCCTACCACATTCTCGAGGACCGAAGTCACTGAATCCATTCTGAACAAAATTTCAAGGATGATACAATCCTACTACATTCTCGAGGACCAAAGTCACCGGATCCATTCTGGACAGATGTCCCGGGATGATACAATCCCTCCACATTCTCGAGGACCGAAGTCACCAGATGCGTTTTAGACAAATGTCCCGGGATGATACAATCCCTCTTCATTCTCAAGGAAGAAGTCACTGGATCACTTTAGGACAAGTGTCCAGAGGGATAATACAATCCCACTGCAACATCACTGCTCCCCCATTTGAGGAAGGTCTTTCTGAACAACACCAATCGTGTCTTGAAGGTGTTCGAACTTTACCCGAGACGGAGGCTTCGTCAACACATCAGTGTTGAATCATCATCTTGTAACATCATCATCTAAACCATCATCATCTACATCTTCAATATGTGAATACTGAACTATCATCATTTGTATCTCCAGTATGTGAATACTAAAAGCATCATCATCTATATCTTCAGTATAGAAATACTGAAAGCATCATCATCGGTATCTTCAATATATAAATACTGAAAGCATCACCATCTGTATCTCCAGTATATAAATACTGAAAGCATCATCATTTGTATTTTGAGTATAGAAATACTGAATCACCATCATCTGCATCTACAGTATGTAAATGCCGAAACATCATCTATATCTTCAGTATGGGAATACTGAAACATCATCATATGTATCTTCAGTATAGAAATACTGAATCACCATCATCTCCATCTACAATATGTAAATTGTGAAACATCATCTATATATTCAGTATGGGAATACTGAAACATCATCATCTATATCTTATCTCGAATGTAGAAATGCCGGATTTCTATGTGCTTCGATGGAGCACTAGGTTCTCTTTCATCTTTATGCAACTATGGTTATCACATAGAATCTCAATAGTATCCATCTCCAGATCAAAGAGACTTGATATCAGCTTTTGAAGCCATATGGATTCACAACTAGAAGAGCAAGCTACTATGTATTCTACTTCTACCATTCAAAGAGAAATGCTGGACTGTTTCCTGCTAAACCATGAAATCATAGTAGATCCCAGACAAAAGCATCCACCTGAAGTGCTTTTCCTGTCTAAGACAATTCCATCCTAATTTACATCTGTATAGCCATACAATTTGTAATCATGGTTTCCATCATAGTATAGACCAAGGTCTATAGTCCCTTTCAGATATCTCAGCACATGTTTTGCAACTATTAGGTGAACACCTCTAGGTTGAACTAGATAAGATGTTCACAACAAAATAAATGTCTGGTCTGGTATTTGTTAGATACATCAATGACCCAATAATCTGTCTGTATTGAGTCACATCCACTAACTCTGATGAGTCATCAACTAACAACTTCAGGTTGGAATCCATGGGTGTGACCATTGCTTTACATTCCAACATATCAAATCTTTTCAAAATTTCCACTACATAAAAAATAGATCATCCACATATAGTAATAGTATGCCAGGTTCATCTTCTATAACCTTGAAGTAAAGGTTAGGGTCAGCTTTACTCTTGGTAAATCCCAAGCTCACCAAGAAACTATCTATCCTTCCATACCAAGCTCTGGGAGCTTGCTTCAGGCCATACAGGGCCTTCTTCAACTTGCATACGTGAGTCCATCTGTCTTCAACTTCAAATCCTTATGACTATTCGATGTAAAAATATTCCTGAATCATACCATTAAGGAAGGCTTGTCTTTACATCCATCTAGTGTGTATCCCACTTCATCATGGAAGCAAGTACCATGATAGTTTTGAAGTAAGTGTACCTTGCTTCCTAGAGTAAGTGTCTCTTCAGAATTATTTCCCTCTTTCTGAGAGAAACCTCTAGCCACATGTCTTTCCTTACTTCTATCAGCAACATATTTTATCTTGCAAATCCATTTGGAAGACACCACATTCTTTCTTTCTGGTTTGAGTACTATATCCCAAACATCATTCTAGTAGTCTTTCATCATAGCATCTTCCATGAGTTCATCTTGTCAGGTCATCAACATATTCTAGTCTTTTGTATTCAACCTTGAAGTTTGGAACCCACTTTACTCTTGGTAAAGTCTCGATCCATCAAGAAGCTGTCCATCATGTCATACCATGTCGAACTCAGATATCTTCTGTAGTCACTCCCCCTGAAGTGGAGCATCATCTTCCCTCTTCATTCTATACAGGTGGTTCTCTACTTGATATATACTTCTTGTGGGTCTGGTCAATAGAGTATGTCATGTCATGGTCTATTCTTTCTGAGGAAAACCATGAACCTTGCTTTGTACACTTGTTCTGGTAGATCCATATGGAATATACTACGGACTTCCCTTTAGGTCTTGAAACCATATTGTAGACATCATTCCCCATGATCAACTATTACTCTTTGATCATAGCTTCTTTCATAGCTAGAAAGGTTAGCATCAATGATGTCACCCAACTGTGTTACACAACTAGAGTGTGTCCAAGGCCTCTTACTCTTGTTTGGAAGTATCACCATTCTTTTCTTCATCTTGAGTTATATCTCATACCCATGGTGGTATTCATCCTTTGAGGTGGATATACCAGTCTCTGAAGCTCTTTCTTCTGTCACGGTGTCTCTGACCCTCGGAGCTTCAAATTCATGTTTATTGGAGTGAATCTTGAATTGTCATCACTTGTTCTTTGGAACAAGTATCATCCTTATTATCTTGTAGGCGGTTGTACAGGACCTTTCCTATAATTCAAATGCACTAGTTGCATGGTTAGAACCATTTCATAGAACACATGCATAACGATGCATCATTCAACTGTTTAGCCAATACAACATTCATCCATATCTCATAGAAACTTTCTAGATGACATCATTGAGATTGTGCACTAATCCAATATGTCAGCAAGGAGGTTTCATTCTAGATAAGTAGCAATGGAGAGTTGTATAGCACCATGAGCTACTTACCCATCACATGCATATTCGTAGTATGCTATCATTAATGCAAACATTCTATCATGCATAACACATCAACTGAATATAAAACAATATCATGAAATGAAAATCAAATACTTATCTTTTATTCATTTCATGGGTAGACTCCTTGATCCTTCTGCTTGATCATCTTCTTCATTCATGACATCATCATTTCTTATCCAAATACTAAGATGGATAAGAGGTTCTTAAAGAATTGAGTTATTTATATTCATCATCGCTTGAGGGATATTCTTTGAATCATGAGCGCTTGATCTTTAGTTTCTCCCATCTTCTCTTCTCTTATTATGAGTCGAGTTTCTTCTTGTGTAGGGCTTTAGCCTCATTTCCCTTTGGAACTAGAACCTCTCCACTTATGTAGGTGTCCAATTAATTTTCTTCAAGAACAAGTGAAATCCTATGATTCCATGCTTGGAATTTTTCAACTTCACTAAGCTTGTCATAAAGCTGAGGTGTTGGGTCATTTTGAAATGAGAACCTCAAATGTAAATGGCAAAATATTAGATCTTACCAGTTTGAGATGATCGTCCTGGTTTTGGATCTGGCTGATCTAGGGTTTGTCAGAGAAACCCTAATTTTCAAAACTTGGAATCTTTTAGATATGATTGGATATAAATATGTGCCTCCTAAAGGTGATCTGAGCATCATATTCAATTTCCCAAAACTATGATCAGAACTGCAAAATATCTGATGCCCTAGTTTTCTTCAGTTTCTTCTGCAGAATGCCTGATATTGTTTCTAAGGTATCTCTGAAATCACTGCTCCTCTATGTTTGAAATTTCTTACTGAGGTATAATCGTTGGTCCTCTATTGAACACCATAGGTTTGATCCAAATTCATTTCACCAGTTAGGCTGTATGCGCGTTTTACCAAGGTGACTTATTTCAGGACTGTTCCAAAGAGCAAACTTGTATGGACTTCCACGTGTCACGTTTTTTAATCTTTAGGGTTTGAAATTATTACCATAGAAATTATAGTTTGTGCTCTTTATGGAACATAAAAAATTTCATTTGGACCTTCGTAGCCTGAGATATAGCAATTATTCCTAGGTAACTTGTTTAAGGCTGAATCATGAGAGAGGCTGGAACCCTAACTTGGAGGAATCATATCTCCTAGAATCTAGCGAATCTAAGGCTGAAAATTTTACAAAGTGTACATCAGGAATGTTTATTCATCTAGTGAATGTTTTAGATATTGAGCCTTCTCCAATATTGTGATATAGAAAATCTACCAAAACTACTTGTTTTAGTATTTTAGGGTTTTCCAGCATGAAACCCTAATCTTCCATAGTTGTAGTTGTAGCACTGTTTCGGTTGCACAATGACTTATTTCAAGGTGGATCTGATACCATGTTGAATTTTTAATGGTTATATCAGATCTTAAAACATTTAGCATCATAATAGCATAACCATAAGCCAAAAGATCACTGAAAGATAGACAAGCACAACCACACAAAAAAGGACACAAAGATTTATCCTGGGGAAACCCTAATGGGAAAAACCTAGCAAAATCTTCCTCAATATAGATGCCCCAAAAAGAAAAAAGGTAAAACTAAAAAGACTAATCCTCCTTCTTCTCCAGCTACATATCTTTCTCTCTCTCTCATGCGCTACACAAGTGAGTGTGTGTGTCTCAAATGAGGAGCGTCACACCTATATTTATATTCTTCTGTTCACTTAATATTAGATTTAGTTATGTAGGCTCGAGTAATCCTAATTTAGTTATGTAGGATTGAGTAACCACAACTGGGGTACTTATGACCCGACTTACAATGGAGGGGACATCCTCATGACTTTAGGTAATTCTACCAATAGGAACATCGGGGACCACAAAATATATTTAGAATATTCTTCGAAGTTACAATAATTCAACAGTTAGTCGGTCCATCAATACCTTAAACCTCTGATCAAAATCCCATAATGATTCATTCTACAATTGCTTGATCTCCTTTATCTCTATAATGCACTGTGACTGAGACTTTGGTTTCTTTAATTCCATTAGCATAACTTCTCTGATGTTGTCCAAGATTATGGGTTGTCTCATAGGTGCATTGGAATGATATTTCATAAACCAGGGTAATATGCAATCTCTTAATGTTGTTGTTAATTACGTGATTTTCACATCTTCATTGAAGACCTAGTTCATGGTCCATATTGGTTCACACACACAAATTTTTTTCCTACTCTTCTATGACGTCTCTGTGGAATATAGGCATCCTCAAAGTGGGGCCTGTCATTGCATACTATGTAGTATTATTCCTTGACACTGCTGACTAGGTTTGGGTTGTCGCATTATTCCCATTTCTTTTACTACCTTTACTACTACACTTTCTTTGTGTACTAACTACAAGGTTTTGTAGCAAATTTTTAGTTCTTACCTTAGATATTGGAGCCATGCATGGGGTCGTGGGTTCAACACAAGGAACAACCTGATTAGAGATGATGGGATGCAATGTCTCTTCTCTTACTAGACTTAGATGAGGCTTTTCTTTCTTCTTTTTTTGCACAGTAACCCTTCGATATAAAATGTTGTTCTAGTGCCTCATTCTTCAAACTCGTCGTGCTTCCCTTCTCTGCCATCCATAGTCCTCTTTCTACTGTACCAAAATAATTTTCCATTACACAACACTCTGATATTGTCTCCCATCACACTTTCTTTGTTTATCAACATTCTAATTCCAATTGTTCCTTATTCATCCTCCCATGCATCCCTACCATACTCTTAGATTATCCCTTCTCAGCCCCTAGTCCCCCTATGTGTGCAAAGGCCCCTAGTGATCGTATTCCAACCGAAAAAACCCCTTATCACACAACAACATCTTAATCCAAGTAGATAGATATTTCAAATATCTTCCAAACTGACCTTTAAATAAATTTATTTTAGCAGTACTGTATGATTGGGTGTAGTATATGGAATATTCTGTAACATACCCCCTTGAAAAACTATTCATCCAAAAATAAACTACACATTAGACCTAGTTTCTTACATTATTCACTTGTTGAATGAACTTAGGGTTCCAATTTCCCAACACATCAATGTGGAATGTCGTGTTCTACTCAGCTAACCTCATTGGCCACTCAGCCAAGATTATCAGGAATTCTCCAAAGAAAATTGCATGTAGAGTTGTAAATATGTACCTTTGTAACCACAACTCTAGGTTGAATTATGAGTTCTTATTCTGATCTTTGGCAAACTTGAACTCCTTGGTTTCTAACTACTGGTTTATATCTTCTTTAGTTGTCCTCCACATTCCCTTCAGCCATAGATCTTGGTCTTGGAAATAGAACCATTTGTTGGTGCACAGTGTATATACCTAAGTTGTAACTTTAATTTACTAGAAAAACCCTTAGATACCAACCCTTTTAGCATCACTTGCAACCTAACAAAGTCTCACATGAGGAATCTATGGGGACTGCAAGAACCAAGTTTCTACAGTGATGAAGGGCCATGAGGCCAATCCACCCACTCTTACTTAATCAACTATATGTGCAAAAAAATATGTCATATTCATAACATAATCATTCTACTCATTCATTACAAAATATGCATGTAATAAAGATAAAATCCATGAAATTACACATCACATTCAAAGCATCATCATAAACCTCTAACATAACACCATATATTCACAGAAAATATAACACTAAATAGACATAGCCATTAGATTCACAACACATAATATCTTCTTTATTCTCATATGCATCAACTCTTACAAAAATTGTGTGTTGTGCATCAGATTTGTCTTAGCTCAACATACCCCAAGAAATTACAATGTTCTCCTTAAGAATGAAAAACTACTCCCTTTGTCCCAGAACCCTTAAATATTTATACCTTTTACAATGGGTAATAGGTCATAAGAAGTGGACAAGCAATTCCTAATGAATTATAGTTAAATTTCATCTTTTGCACACACTCGTACCTTAACTGACTTGTCACGCGGTCCACTTGCTATGTGCAGTTCTCAAATCTAGTCCAAAACACCTGCTCCAACAGCCCAACATTACCTTAGAGGGTAAATATATTGTTTCTTTATCTACTCAACAATTGATAATGTGTTTTAGTCCTGGTGTATATTTTTAATTTTGGTGACCTCTGGTGAAGTCGTAATGTCCAAAAGAATTGTTTCATTGCATAGTTAAAACTCTGTTTTCCATGAGTTTCACCTCTACATATGTTTCTTACCCTTTAGGAAAGTTTCTAGAGGTTAAAACACATCATTTGCAAGGTTATAATTATGTATGGAAGTTTATGGAATTAAAATGACTTTGTACCAAGAGGATTCAAGAAACAATCCACTAACTAGAAAGTGTTTTTTATCGTCTGGATCCATCTTGATATGTTTTGGATCTTACTTTATTAATATGATGTTTTGGGAAGAAAAATATATTTATCAATTATTTTGTCGACCCATATCACTAATATGCCAACATAGAAAATATGATTAAGTTTGACCTTCCACATTAGTCTTATACATCCAAAAATATGTTTGAAACATTCAACTTCCATCCCAATGGATCAATATAGTCCTTTTCAATCCATTCCATCATTGTTCATTTACCAATGTTCTGGTGCATTGCATGGAGGCTTTAATGACTTCATCAAGTGTTTTAGGTTGCCTCATGTGTGATCTATTCTTTCATGCACTTTTTGAAGAATTCATTGCATAACATGTAGTCGCTTGGATGTGAGATTTCCCTCATTAATAGTTAATAGTGATCATAAGAGTTATTCACTAATCAAATCCTCAATTAAAACCTCTTGAGCATATTTCCTTTCTTTAGGCATCCACTTCTTTATTTGTTTTGTGTATATAGAAGTTTTGTTTTGGGAAGAAATGTTGCACATAAAAAGGTGGATAGTTAATGGTTGGGACAATTATGAAACCATGCCTTCTGATTATTCACATCTCTTTATTTTTAATTTTCTCAAGACTTGTTTATTCCTTTTTTTTATTAAATATGTTTGTAAGATTCATTCTTTTTGTTCAAAATCTAATAATGTCAGTTTTTTTTATCAAAATTTGAGATGGTTTTCATTATCAAGGAAAATTTGTTGTTAATTCTACACTATTGTTACTTAGAGATGTGCACAATGGAGGCAAATTATTAGAAAGTAAAACATACCAAGTTGATTGAAACATGTGAATGAGAAATGAAACAAAAGTAAAAGAGATGGTGGGAATAATATAAAGAGGAATATGCCATCATGAATAGGTATTCCAAGTTCAATGAAATCATGATGGAGGAGACATTTTCATATGCGATTAAGTTTTTGTAGGGTAATAGTTTAGGTTGCAATGAGTTAGTGCCAAATATATACACACATAAGTGAAATTAGGGTGATGTGACCATTTATTATTTATGTCACAAGGGGGGACATGGAATGGAATTTTTTAATATTTCATATGCTAGACTAGACATCATTAGTGTTTAATCCAAATTCACAATAGTAGCATATGTAGAATCACTAAAAGAAACAAAATCACAATATAGACATAGTATTTATCCTGGGAAACCCTGAAGGGGAAGAAACCCAGCAAAACTTCCTTTGTATTATATGTATAAGATAAAACCCCAAAACATGTACTCTCCTCCTTGCTGATTTGTCTCTCTCAATCTCTTATGTGCTACTCAAGTACGTGAGTCTTGTGTTATAATGAGGAACCCAACTCCTCTATTTATGCACTTTATGTCAACTTGACTTTTACCCTAACAAGTCATCCCCACTAAACTGTCTAGGCCAGCTTCACCTAGGAAGACTCAAAACCATATTTTATATTATTCATTGGGGTACTGATGACTTGAATTACAATTGAGGAATTACCTCATGAATCTATGATGACCAATTACAATAGTAACATCCCTAAATAGGAATAATAACATCTCCCTTGGGATACATCAGTAAAATACATTTAGAATATCCTTTGAAGTTACAATACTTCAACACTCCCCCTTAACGAGAAGGGTATTCTACTGACAACATCATCATCAACTATAGGAGTAATGAGAGAGAGTATCTTCAGCAGTATAGAGGTAATACATCTATACGTCATAGGAAGTTTTAAACATTCATTAGTAACTGGAAAAATTACTCTTCAATGTATTCATATTTTGTAGCACACTATCACTTGATCCTTTTGTAGCAACACTTCGATATTTCGATCCTTCGTAGCAACACTTCGATCTTTGATCCTTTGCAATACTTTGATCTTCTCAATCCTTTGCAAAAACACTTCGATCTTCTCGACCCTTTGCAACAACACTTCAATATTCTCAATCCTTTGTAGCAACACTTCGATCTTCTTGATCCTTTGCAGCAACACTTCGATCTTCTAGATCCTTTACAAAAACACTTTGATTTTCTTGATCTTTTGCAGTAGCCCTTCGATCTTCTCGATCGTTTTTTGTAGGCACCTCGATCTTCTTGATCCTTCGACTCCATGCTACTTGCAATACACATGATCTCTTTGCGGGATGATCAATCCCTATCACTTTAGGACATAGGTCCAAGGATGATGCAATCCTCCATCAGCCCACTCCCCCTTAATGAGGAGGGTCCATAGTATCGACCAACTGAATTTTCTACAACTGAATTTAGATCTCAACCGCACCTATATGTAGGCCACTCATCATAGAACATCCTCAGCTTTCAAATCTAGGACCACTCATAAGTGAGTGTTATACTATGAGATCTACATATACATGTAGGCATACTCTCCATACTACGACATCCATGAGGACTTATCATAGAGAATCCTTAGCACTGAAGCAAGGGCCACTCCTAGGTGAGTGTTATTTTATGGCATCTACATATAAATGTAGGTATACTCCCCATACAATAATAAAGTCTGCAAAGCAGATCTTGACTGTACCTAAGTATTAAACCTATCATCTGTAAGGACTCATTGTAGGACATCCCCAGCTTCCAAATATAGGACCATTCGCAAGTGAATGTTATACTACAGTATCAACAAATGAATGTGGGTACTCTCCATGCAAGAGTAATGTCTGCAAGGCCATATTTAGCTAGTAAGGACCACTCTCATGAAAATAGTGTTATACTTGCAAGACCATTCTCAAGAGATAATAATATTGTCCACAAGTGGATGTCAGACCTTTTCAGCATATTTTCATACTAGACCTTCACTGTCATCCCGTCATTGATAAAAGTCTTATCATCACTCCCCATTTTTCAGGAGGATCCATACCATCAACATGCTCCCTTTTTGTCCGAGGAGGGTTCATATATTTGACCCGTTCTTCCTTTCCAAGGAGATTACATATCTTCGAATTGTTCCTCCTTTCCGAAGAGGGTCCATTCCTTCTTGCAAGGAAAGTTTGTAGTATCATCATTGTTCCTCCTTGCGAGGAAAGTCTTTTCTGACTACACCAAGCTTGTCATGAAACCATTCAAACTTTACTCAAGATAGAGGCTTGGTTAGCACATCAACAACTTGCTCATCGGTAATCACATACTGGAGCTTTATAGCTCTGTTTTGTTCCATATCCCTTATATAAAAATATCAGATTTGTATGTGCTTTGATTTATCATGGAACACAGGATTCTATGTCATCTTTATGCAACTCTGGTTGTCACTAAGAATAATTGTGGTATCCAAATCCATGTAAAATAGTCTTGACCTTTAGTTGATCTCTCAAATTCATCTTTCTGTTGATGTTCCTTCCCTCATACATTCTGGAAAGTGCATCATACATTTTCTTTGGTTTTTTCTTAGATGACACTTGAGGGATCAAGTGATCTTTGATAGAATCAACAATGATCCTCATTTCCTTGGTTAGGTCTTGTTCATGATTTTGTTTAGCTTCATCTTGTTTTGGTTCTGCAACTTCATCCTTGATGTACTTCTCGAGGCCATTCTCTTTTAGAATGAGACCAATCCTATACTTCAATGACAGGAAGTTTTCTATGCCTTCCAGCTTATCCTCAAGCTTAGTGATTGGGGCCATCTTGTCCAGGAGGTCACTAAAAATTGAATTTTCTCAAAATGAAAAATCTACCTTACTAGGATATGCGCTTGTCTGAGTTGAGTTGGTTGGTTTAACTAATTTGTGGAGATCCCAAATCTCCAGCCTTCAAAACTTACTTGCAAGGTTGCAGCTACTGCATAATTTTTTGTTTTGTTTTTCTACAGTTTTCTAGTTCAGGGCCAAACTAGGGTTTGGATTTCTCGGATATTAAACCACCCAAAATATTCTATGCTGGGATCAATAGACGTGCTCTACGGAGCAACAATTTTCTATGCAAAATATCTTTCAAATTCCAAATTTTATAGAAACCTTGATTTCTTCCAGAGGGTGGGGAGAGAGAGTTTCACCGTGTGAAAGCTGTCTTGTTCGAGCTAGCTCTGATACCATGTTAATATTTCATATGCTAGAATAGATATCATTAGTGTTTAATACAAATTCACAACAACAACATATGCAAAATCACTAAAAGAAACACAATCACAAGATAGATACAATATTTATCCTTGGAAACCCGTCAAGGGGAAGAAAGCCTCGCAAAACTTCCTATGTATCAGATGTATAAGATAAAACCCCAAAACAGGTATTCTCCTCCTTGTTGCTCTCTCTCTCTCTCTCTCTCTCTCTCTTATGCACTACTCAAGTGAGTGAGTCTTGTGTTCTAATGAGGAACCCAACTCCTCTATTTATACACTTCGTCAACTTGACTTTTACCCTAACAAGTCGACCCCACTAAACTGTCTAGGCCGACTTCACTGAGGAAGACTCAAAAAAATATTTTATATTATTCATTGGGGTACTAATGACCCCACTAAATTGTTTGGGCCGACTTTACTGAGGAAGATTCAAAACAATATTTTATATTATTCATTGGGGTACTAATGACCCGACTTAATTTATATGTGACCTTCAGTCAAGAAAATAGAATCTCTTAGCTCCATAATAATTATTTCTTTGTGGGCTTCTTTACCTAAAAGACAAAAATCAGTATACAATCTTTAGCTTTAAATTATTGTTCTAAATAGTTTTTAGAGGCTTTTCCTCACTATCATTTTCTTCAATAATAAATGTGTGATTGATTTAAATTTTTCCAATTAATAAGTGTGATAGGTCCACCTTGACCTTCCTCACTTTGCACTTCGAATTTCTTGAAATCAAGAACAAAAGTTCATCTAAGGTACTTCCCAACAGTAACTACATGTTTATTGGTAAATATGGAATCATGATTTTTTAAAGAGTCTTTTTTCGTCTCTAAAAAATAAACAATCATAGTGAGGATAGAACCCAAGTAGATGACAATATTTGTGAGATAAATCTTTGAGAGAATGTTGAACATGTAGATTTTGTCTCCTTACAAAGTAGCTACATCTTCAACCAAATAAAGATACTTCAATGCATCTTAATATTTGACTATATATTTGTTTGAATATTGCATAGTAAAAGTAAAATATTTTTCTAACTTAACTAACATTGTTTAATAGTAGATATCATAACATAAGTTCTAACTAATTAATTCATGAAAAAAGGAAATCATAAATATTTTAAGCAAATGAGGTTGTCTCAACGAGACATGAGTGTGAATGGATTCAAATAGTGGAACACATTGTGTGGATAGTTTATAACATGCCACAAAATGTGAATATAATTATTTCACTACAATAAAAATAAGTTTTTGTAGAGGTTTTATGAGTGTGAAGAATTTTTTCATAGATTTTAGTGGAGGTTTTGTTATAACTAAAAAAAATCTAGGGAGTTAGAGTTTTTTTATTTAGTGATTCACATATATAATGGGACATTTGTGAATCCATATATAAAATGCATGAGCGTGCCTTATATAAGCTAAAGCATTGGTGCACTATATATTGTTAATAATCAATGTGGTGTGTATCTGTCTACACCACCAAATCAAGGTAATGGTAGCAATAATATTGCTAGTAATGACAATGGTAACCATATCATTCAAGGTAATGGTGTTGATGATGTAATAGGGATAACTAGTGATTTTAATATAGGTATGAGTATTAGTTATTCATTAATTAAACACACTAATACTTGTTACATGCATTGATGTTTGCATTTTATAAATCACACTGGTTATCTTATACAAACAAGGAGCATTAATGGGGATAGACAAGTAAGGAGCATTGGTGGATATATACGTTTAAGACACACCAGTGTATCATAAAATTATAATTTGTAATGTGGTGCTTATAAATTGAGCATGGACAATTGTGTACCCATGATGTACATACCACTAATGAAAACTTTCTAGTGCATACAAATTATGAACATGCATAGATGTGTTTTAGTGTTATAATTCACATTGTGTTATTTTATACTTTTGTAGGTATGCAAATGTAGCTTCTTGTTTCATATATATATATATATATATATATATATATATGGGTATGTGTTATATTCTTTGCATGTGCATGTGAAGTTTGTTGTCTGTACGACTGTGCCTATTCTATTTTCGGGCTATTGTTTGTTTTTTTTCTAAAAATATGTAATTTAATCATGGTTAAGGATTGGAGTCTATTTCTACTCTGAGTTAATGGATTAGGTTTTTGGATACTGCAGAATACCTATATATTGTATTGTGAGAGGTTAATAATCATAATGAGGAAGTAAGAGGTGTGGCTCTAAGTTTTGTTAGTTTTCTCGGTTAAGGGTTTCCATATTAAATATCTGTGTATTATGCGTAAATGTTGTGGTGTAATCTCTAATTTTTTTTCAAATAAGTTATATATATATAATTTCAAATATTGATAAAAAAATCAATTTCCTTCTATAATAATAATGAATTTTATATTTTAATTCATTAATGTATTATATCATTTAAGAAAATATATCAATGGGCTATAAATTTGTTCATTATAGTCAATTTCCGCTAGCTCATTCGATTAAGGTGTGGGTCTCGTCAATAAGGCAGCCTAGGTTCAATTCCCCTTAGGGGTGAGCTAGTTGGGAGGAGACACCCAAAATCCAACCAGTTGAGGGTTGGTGTGGCCTAGACCTGTTGCTGTAATTGTAACTTTGGAATGTATTCACTTGTATTTCTTATGTATAGTAAGTCGATGTTTATTCCGAGATGTATTGTAATGTACTTGAGTCATGTCATGCCTCGATGTTCCTATCAGGAGTTTCTATAATGTAAACAAGTCATTTCAAGTCAAGGTGGGTAACCCTCCTATTCTCTAAGGGTTAAAGTCCCCGCAGTTCTGGGGCACTGGGGTTATTAGACTCACCTAGTGAAGTCAGCCCTAGTTGGGTTTAGTCAAGTCATGAATTAGTATAATTAGAGAGCTATCCTCTCTATTTATTACACACTAACTCACACTCAGTTGTAGTGCATAGCTGAGGAAGAGAAAGACACTAAGGCAAGGAAGAAAGAGGTTACTGCTATTGGAAGATCATCTTACTGTTTTGGGGTTTTACTTTTGGCACTGATTCTATCTCTGAGGAAGTTGCAGGGTTTTCTCCATTTATGGTTTCCTCGTGGAAAAACACTGTGTTCATTGTCTCTTGTGTTTGATTGCTGTGCTTGTTGTTCTCTTAGTTAAATATCATAATGTTAAAAATCTAACATGGTATCAGAGCTAACCTGAGAAGAAGACACTATGCAGCTGTGGGAACTAGGGATTCCTACTTTGTGGATTTCTCTCCATATATTTTCAGCAAAATAAGGTTGGAATAACTCTCCTCCCTAGGGCACATATTTCTGTCGAAGTAGAATCCAATTCTGAGGTTTTTCAGTTTTGGACCCGACACTACTGCTAGAAATTAGGGCTTTTCACAGAAGTGGAATTTTTCATGGACCCCAGGCCTGGATTGATTTCTTCCTCAAAATCAAAGTTAGGGTTCAAGATTAAAGCATTTTGTTGGATAGAACTCTAAAAAAGAAAAACCCTAATATGCTATTGAACTAGCACTGTAGAATTTCAGCTCCAAATCCAGATCCGACATCTTGACTAGGTAAGATATAAATATTTTGTATTTCCATTTGAGGTTCTCAGTTAAGATGTATCATCATACCAATCTTGATGAAAAGCTTGAGGGAGCTGATAACTTCTGAGCCTAGAAGTATAGGATCTCCCTAGTCCTGGAAGAAAATGAGTTGGACTCCTATATCGGTGAGGAGGTTCTAGTTGCAGAGGGAGATGAAGCTAAGGCCTTACATAAGAAGAAGTTGGTTATGGAAAAGAGGATTATTTCTGATTCAATCAAGGATCACCTCATTCCACACATGTCCTCCCTAAAGACACCTAAAGCTATGTTTGATGCCCTAACCAAATTGTTTGGAGGGAAGAACATAAACTGGAAGATGACTCTAAGAAACCAACTAAAGAATGTGAAGATTCAGAACACAGAGACCATCCATTCTTACTTCACTAGAGTTTATTAAATCAAGGAACAACTGGAAGTAGTAGATGAAGAAGTAGAAAATGCATAGATTGTAATGACCACCTTGAATGGTCTCCCTAGGACATGGGACTCTTTCATTCAAGGGATCTGTGCCAAAAAGAAGTTAGTCAATTTCATCAGAATTTGAGAAGAATGTTCAATGTTCACAAGAAGAATCTTGAATAACAGCTTAAGAAGAGAAGATGGGAAGTGAACATCAATCTCTCACAGTTCAATCCAAGAAACCAAGAAGGTACCATCATCATCATCATTCTAAAGGTAAGCACTCTTCCTACAAGAAATCTCAACTCAGATGTTATACTTGTGATGAATTAGGACAATTTGCAAGAGATTGTCCTAAAAGAAAAAGAAACCTTCACAAGAAGAAAAACAACAAGAGAATACATCATGCCCATGCTGCAGAGGATGATGAACCTTCCACAAAGAAGACCAAATATGAAAGTGAAGATTCTTCAAGTGATGAAGAATATGTTTTGATTTCTGCTCTCATGGGAAATATCACACATGGAAGCAATGATTGGCTTATATACAGTGGGTCTTCCAAGCATATGACAGGATTCAAGGAATCCTTTGTGAGACTATTAGAACATGAATCACCTCACAAGGTGAAGCTTAGAGATGACTACCAATATCCAATAAAAGGTAGTGGGGAATCCTCCTATAAGCTATACTCTGGAAAGTTTGTGACAATGAAGGAAGTATTGTTTGTACCAGGACTAAAGAAGAACCTTCTCTCCATATCTACATTAGATGCAAAAGGAATGAGGGTTGCATTTATAAAGTCATCATGTGGCCAAAAGTAAAGACTATTGATGATGCAGTAGTGATTGGAGAACAAGAAGGAGTATTGTATAAATTGAAGGGCCATCTAGAACAAGCCTTGGTCCATGAAATAGTATAGCCAAATGAGCTTTGGTACAAAAGGCTTGCACATGTGCATTATAGAGCACTACCACTTGCAAGCAAAGATGTTTAAGATATTCCATAAATTCAAGCAAAACATGATGAGGTCTGCAAAGGATGTGCAAAAGGAAAGAACACGAAGAAGGCATTTCCAAGTAGTGAAAGCAAAGCAAAAGGAATCTTGGAAATCATCCACTTTGATGTATGCGGACCAATGTCATTAAGTTACTATGTTTCCTTTATTGATGAATTTTCTAGGAAGACATGGATTTACTTCATGAAGAACAAAGTTGAAGTATTCAGCAAGTTCAAGGAATTCAAAGCCTTAATCGAGAACCACATAGAAAAGAAGATCAAGACCTTTCGATCAGATAATGGCGAAGAATTCACATCAAATGAATTCAAAGAGTTATGCAAAGACTCAGAGATTAAGAGGGAGTTGTCCATTCCATACAATCCACAACAGAATGGGATTCCAGAAAGGAAGAACATAACTATCATGGAAGCTACAAGAGCTATGCTGTTGATGTATATGTAACTTCGGAATGTATTCTTCTATGTATCTTATGTATTGTAACCCGATGTTTATTCCGGGATGTTTCTATTATGTATTTGAGTCATATTGTCTTACCCCGATGTTTCGATTGGGAGGATTATTAATGTAAACAAGTCTTGTCAAGTCATTAGGTAAGTCCCCACAGTTTCGGGGCACTTGGGTTATTATACACTAATTAAGGTGTAGGCTCGAGTAAGTAATTATAAGTTAAGCATACATGGTTGAGTGCACTTCAAGTCAACTAAATAATATAAATAGAGAGTGAGAGTCTCTCTATTTATCACTTGTGAATTACATCACTTGCTCTCTCAAGTGTGGCGCACCTTTGGAGAAGGAAATACTTTGGCTTGACAGAAGACAGAAGGCTGCTGTTGTGTTGGGAGGTCATCTTACTATTTTGGGATTACATCTTGTGGTGATACTATCTTAGAGGAAGTTGAGGGGTTTTCTCCATTTATGGTTTCCCCTCCTAAAATCTTTGTGTCTCTTGTCTCTTGTGATGTGCTTATGTGATTGCTGTGCTTGTTATTCTCTTAGTGAAAAGATCTTAACATAATGCTAGCTTAAATGTTGAAAAACTAACATGGTATTAGAGCTAACCTGAGAAGAAGACATTGTGCAGCTACAGAAACTAGGGATTCCTATTTTTTGGATCTTCCTCCACATATTTTCAGCAAAAGTATGCTAGGATGACTCTCCATTGAAGGGTGCATCTTTCTGTCGATGCGGAATTCAATTTCAATCATTTTCAGTTTCGATGTGGAAATTAGGGCTTTCTACAGAAGAGGAATTTTTGGGTGAGACCAGCATAGGATTGTTCTCCTCATCAAAACCGAAATTTAGAGACCTGTATCAAGAAATTTGGTTGGGTAAATCTCCGGGAAAGTCAAACCCTAGTTTGACCCCTAGCTAGGAGAAACCCTAAATACTAAAACTGCTAAGTTTTGGTACAGTCGCTATATTCTGAGATTGGAGAAGTCTCAGAAGCTAAAAATTGCAGGCGCAGAATATCAAATCCTAATGAACACTGTGTCCAAAGGTCAGCCTCTGATTCGCTATATTCTGGGAGATATGATCTCTCCAAGTTAGGGTTCCATCCTCTTCCAGAAATCATCCATAAATAGGACACCTAGGGAGATCTGCAATATCTTGGGCTACAGAGGTCCAAATGGAATTAATAAAGATTTTGCAGAAAGGGCACAGATTTTAATTTTTGTGTTCTGAAGGTAAGAATCAGAAGATGAACCAGTGACACGTGTCATGTCGTTCAACTTCGTTATTCTGAACAGTCCTGTAACAGGTCACCTTGGGAAAAGGATCATGAATCCCAAATGGTGAAACCAATTTTAATGAAACCTATGGTGTTGGATCAAGGACATGTGAGGTTACCTCAGTGAGAAAGTTTAGACATAGAGGATTAGTACTTTCAGAGATATCATAGAAACAGTAACAGGAATTTCTGCAGAAGAAATCAGAAAATTAGGGCTTCCTGTTCTGGGAGTTTCCCTCCACTGTTTTCAGAAAAGGAGTACATTGGACAGCTCCATTTGAAGAGATATACCTGTTCATCCAATCAGATCTAAAAGATTCA
>LPNX010257811.1:85046-113757 GCA_001517045.1 Pseudotsuga menziesii | reverse complement strand
TTGAAGATGAAATTCTATACACTAGATGGATGCATAGAATACTAGTAGCATAGGAAGCTACTTGTCACTCCGATACAGAATGTTTTTAGTGCATAGAGCACAGAAGACAGAGGGAGTATGATGCTCCGCTTCAGAGGGAGTGACTATAGAATATCTTGAGGTTTGACATGGTACAACAGGATGAGCAGATTACTGATGACTCTATGCTTTACTGAGATTAAAGTGGATTCCAACCTTTGCTCCAAAGTTGAAGGTGGAAGACCAGTGATGCTCCTGTTATGTGTCGATGCACTATTGTTCTAGGTATGGAGGTGTGGCAGAGTATAGATGGAATATTCCTTGGACAAGGGAAGTATGCAGTAGAGATCCTGAAGAGATTTGCGATGATGGACTGCAAGGCTATGGCTACACCTATGGAATCAAACCTGAAGCTATTGAGTGATGGTACGATGTATCGTCAGATGATTGGGTCATTAATGTACCTGACGAACACGAGACCAGATATTTCCTTTGCTGTGAACACCTTGAGCCAGTACTTGACAGATCCGAGGAGTGTTCACTTGACAGCTGCAAAGCATATTTTGAGGTACTTGAAGGGTACAATTGATTATGGGCTCAAGTATGATGCGAATAAGAAGATTAACCTGGAGGGTTATGTTGATTCAGATTGGGTAGGCAGTGCCATCGACAGGAAGAGTTCTTCAGGATGTTGCTTCAGTATGGGATCAGGTGTGATCTCTTGGTTTAGCAGGAAGCAATCTTGTGTGGCACTGAGCACAGCTGAAGCAGAGTATGTCGCAGCTTGTTTAGCTAGTTGTGAGGCAGTATGGTTGTGAAAGCTACTGTCTGATATATTTGATCTCCAGTTGGATGCTACTTGTATACACTGTGACAACCAGAGTCATGTGAAGTTGTCAGAGAATCCAGTGTTCCATGACAAGTCGAAGCACATCGAGATCAAGTATCACTATATCAGGGATATGGTGCAGAGAGGAGCAGTGAAGCTCCTGTATGTTGCGACGGAGGAACAGATAGCTGATGTATTGATGAAGCCATTGGCTAAACTAAAGTTCGAGTACTTCAGAGAGAGACTTGGTGTTCTCCAGATAGAGGCTTCCTCCCAGAGACAGTGATGAGATCCAGAGCCATTTTGACATGGTGAGAGGATTGGTTCCTTCCATGGTCAGATGTAAGGGCTGAGACATTCCGTCATGGTGAGAGGATTGGTTCCTTCCATGATTGATATGAGTACCGAGATCTATAGCCATTCTATCATGGTGAGAGGATTGGTTCCTTCCATGATTGATATGAGTACCGAGATCTATAGCCATTCTATCATGGTGAGAGGATTGGTTCCTTCCATGTCAGATATGAGTGTTGGCCATTCCGATGAGTAGGTCGGATGTAAGGGCAATTGACATTCTAGGAATGGAGGCAACTGGTCAGTTACCAGGATGATTCATTACAGGACTGTATAGCCATTCTGATGTGACAGAGGGATGTGTTCCCACTTGATTAGATGTAAGGGTTGAACCATTCTGTTCATGGCTAAAGGATTTAGTTCCTTCCATGTCAGATGTGAGTGTTGGCCATTCCGATGAGCAGGTCGGATGTAAGGGAAATTGCCATTCTCTATGAGAGTGGAGGCGCCTGGTCAGTTACTAGGTAGCTCAGTCGAGGACTGGGGGCCATTCTGATATGACTATTGGGATGTGTTCTCGTAGGATCAGATGTGAGTGCAAGCCTTTGCATCAGTGTGGTTGGATGTGTTCCCCTGGATGGATGTATATGCAGAGCCTTTCTGGAGTGACTGCTGGGATGTGTTCTCGTAGGACCAGATATAAGTGCTGAAATCTCTTATCACTGTGATAGGATGTGTTCCTGTCTGGATAGGAGTCTTCCATCAGTGTGGTTGGATGTGTTCCCCTGGATGTTTGTGCCTTTCTGACGAGGAGGTCATATGTAAGTGCGGAAATCTCTTATCACTGTGATAGGATGTGTTCCTGTCTAGATAGGAGTCTCCCATCAGTGTGGTTGGATGTGTTCCCCTAGATGGTTGTGCCTTTCTGACGAGGAGGTCATATGTAAGTGCGAAAATCTCTTATCACTGTGATAGGATGTGTTCCTGTCTAGATAGGAGTCTCCCATCAGTGTGGTTGGATGTGTTCCCCTAGATGGGATTGTGCCTTTCTAACGAGTAGGTCAGATATAAGTGCAGAGCCATTTCATAGATGGTAGTAGGTGTGTCCTACCATGCTGGTGATTATAAGTGCTGAGCCATTTCACAGATGATAGTAGGTGTGTCCTATCATGCTGGTGAATGTGAGTGCTGGGCCCTTCTGACAAGCAGGTCAGATATAAGTGCTGGGTGTGCCTTTCTGACGAGCAGGTTAGATACAAGTGCTGGGCGAAGACCTACATGAGGGTAGGCCTACAACCGGCATGAAAAAGGGCTGGCTCTGTAGAACTTCCTATGACGAGATAGTATACACATGATGATGACTAGAGGAGATCCAGATCGAGAGATGATCCAGATCCAGTTATGATGACTCCAAGAGATCCAGATCGAGTGATGATCCAGATCCAGCAGTGGTGATCCAGATCAAGTGATGATCCAGATCCAGCAGTGGTGATCCAGATCGAGTGATGATCCAGATCCAGTCTAGTGATGTTGATCCAGATCGAGTGATAATCTAGATCCAGTGATGCCATTTGATGTTGATCCAGATCGAGTGATGATCCAGATCCAGTCCAGTGATGTTGATCCAGATCGAGTGATGATCTAGATCCAGTGATGCCATTTGTGTTGATCCAGATCAAGAGATGATCTAGATCCAGATGACTTGAAGATGAATATGACTTGAAGACGAAGATGACTAAAAGATGAAGATGATCTAGTTGATGCAGAGAAGAAGACCAGTGCTGAAAAATTGTGTCGAAAGAATACCTTCCTAGTTAAGAGGGAGTGTTGATGTATATGTAACTTCGGAATGTATTCTTCTATGTATCTTATGTATTGTAACCCGATGTTTATTCCAGGATGTTTCTATTATGTATTTGAGTCATATTGTCTTACCCCGATGTTCCGATCGGGAGGATTATTAATGTAAACAAGTCTTGTCAAGTCATTAGGTAAGTCCCCATAGTTTCGGGGCACTTGGGTTATTATACAATAATTAAGGTGTAGGATCGAGTAAGTAATTGTAAGTTAAGCCTACATGGTTGAGTGCACTTCAAGTCAACGGAAGAATATAAATAGAGAGTGAGAGTCTCTCTATTTATCACTTGTGAATTACATCACTTGCTCTCTCAAGTGTGGTGCACCTTTGGAGAAGGAAATACTTTGGCTTGACAGAAGACAGAAGGTTGCTGTTGTGTTGGGAGGTCATCTTACTGTTTTGGGATTACATCTTGTGGTGATACTATCTTAGAGGAAGTTGAGGGGTTTTCTCCATTTATGGTTTCCCCTCCTAAAATCTTTGTGTCTCTTGTCTCTTGTGATGTGCTTATGTGATTGCTGTGCTTGTTATTCTCTCAGTGAAAAGATCTTAACATAATGCTAGCTTAAATGTTGAAAAACTAACATATGCTTCATGACCAAGATCTTCCCATGCATCTATGGGCAGAGGATTCCAGAACAACGGTGTATGTACAGAACCATACTCCACAGAGTACTTGAGAACAAGACTCCTGAAGAAGTATTCTCTAGCAAGAAACCAGAAGTCCGCCACCTCAGAATATTCGATTGTCCTGTGTACATACACATTTCAAAAGAGAAGAGAACAAAACTAGATCCTTCAGGAAAGAAGGGTATATTTGTGGGATACTATGAAAGCTCGAAGGCTTACATAATATACTTCCTAGGATTCAAGAAGATCGACTTCAGCAGGGATATGACATTTGATGAAGACACAACTTACAACAAATCCCGAAAGAAACCTACTAAATAACCCGAAGAAGTAGAAGCACCCAGAATTAATGATACAACCATGAATGAATAAACTCAAGAAGAATATTGAGAATTTGAAGAACCACAAAGACCTGTAGATCCATTTCAGGAGAAGAATCCTCACAAGAGAAAACCTACTTGGGTATGAGAAGCTATCCAAGGTGCAGAAAGATACGGGGCTCTAGAAGAAAATCACAGAGAAAGAAAGAGGAGCAGATCCTGCTCCGGATATGTAGCATTATTATGTGATTTCATCGATGAAGAACCTTCCAATTATGAAGAAGTGGCAGAACAAAAAGAATGGAAGGATGCAATGATCGAAGAGTACCAATCAATCATGAAAAATGATGTTTGGGATGTTGTCCCAAGACCAGAAGGGAATTCAATTGTAACTTCCAAATGGATCTACAAGATCAAGCATGCTGCAGATGGTAGCAGAGAAAAATATAAAGCAAGTTTTGTTGCTCGTGATTTCTCCCAGAAAGAAGGAATAGATTATGAAGGAACGTTTGCACCTGTAGCTAGATACACTTCTATCATATTAGTACTTGCTTTGGCTGTAGTGCTGAAATGGAAGATACACCAGATGGATGTCAAGATTGCTTTCTTGAATGGTGTAGTAGAAGAGGAAGTGTATGTGGAACAACCACTTGGTTTTGAGACACATGACAAGGAGTCTCATGTATGTAGATTGAAGAAAGCCCTGTATGGTTTGAAACAGGCACCCAGGACATGGTACGACAGAATTGACATTTTTCTATCTAGTTTGGGCTTTGCCAAAAGTAAAGAAGACTCCAACCTTTACTACAAGGTTGAAGATGACAACCCAGTGATTCTCCTAGTGTATGTAGATGATCTATTTGTAACAGGTATGGATGGGTTGATTGCTGATACAAAGAGAAATCCTACTGTTGAGTTCGAAATGAAGGACTTGGGAATGATGCACTATTTTCTAGGCATGGAGGTGTGGCAGAATGCAGATGGAATTTCCCTGGGACAAGGGAAATATACGGTAGAGATCCTGAAGAGGTTCAGGGTGATGGACTGCAAGGCCAAGACCACACCTATGGAATTGAACCTAAAGCTATTGAGTGATGCTTCATCAGAAGGGGTTGATGCTATGATGTATCGTCAGATGATTGGGTCCTTGATGTATCTGGAAAACATGAGACAAGATATTTTCTTTGCTGTGAACACCTTGAGCTAGTTCCTGACAGATCCAAGACCTGTTCACTTGATTGCTGCAAAGCATATTTTGAGGTACGTGAGGGGTACAGTTGATTATGGGATAAAGTATGAGGAGAGTCAAAGATTAACCTGGAGGGTTATGTTGATTCAGATTGGGTAGGCAGTGGCATCGATAGGAAGAGCACTTCAGGGTGTTGCTTTAGTATGGGATCAGGTGTGATCTCTTGGTTTAGCAGGAAGCAATCTTGTGTGGTACTGAGTACAGCTGAAGTAGAGTATGTTGCAACTTGGTCATCTAGTTGTGAGGCAGTATGTCTAAGGAAGATACTGTCTGATTTATTTGATCTCCAATTGGATGTTGCGTGTATATATTGCGACAACCAGAATTGTTTGAAGTTGTGAGAGAACCCAGTGTTCTAGGACAAGTCGAAGCATATCGAGATCAAGTATCACTATATTAGGGATATGATGCAAAGGGGAGCAATGAAGCTCTAGTATGTTGTGATGGACGAATAGATAGCTGATGTGTTGACAAAGCCATTAGCCAGAGTGAAGTTTGAGTACTTCAAGGAGAAGCTTGGTGTTCTCCAGATCGAGGTTCCTTCCAAGGGGAAGTGATGTGTCTGTGATCCATTCTGTCATGGTGAGAGGATTGGTTCCTTCCATGTCATATATGAGTGCTGAGCCATTCTGATATGACTGTAGGATTGTCTCCTACATGATCAGATATAAGGGCCATTACCATTCTTGGAATGGAGGTGTCTGGTCAATTACCAAGAATACTTGGTTTGGGACTAAGGGCCTTTTTGAAATGACTGTAAGATGTAGTCTTACATGATCATAAGTGAGCACATGGTCATTCTGATGTGATTGAGGGATTGGTTCCCACTTGATTAGATATAAGGGCTGATGCCATTCTCTGGGAGAATGGAGGCACCTGGTTAGTTACTAGGAAATCTCAGTCTAGGACTAGGGGCCATTCTGATATGACTGTGGGATGTGTTCTCACATGATCAGATGTGAGTGTAGGGCCATTCTGTATAAGTGTTGGGACATTATGATGAGTAGGTTAGATATAAGTGCTGGGACATTCTGACAAGTAGGTCAGATATAAGTGCTGGGTCATTTTGATGAGTAGGTCAGATGTAAGGGTTGGGACATTCTGATATGGGAGAGGATGAGGTTCCTTCCATGGTTAGATGTAAGGGTTGGGCCATTTTGACATGGTGAGGGGATTAAGTTCCTCTCATGGTCAAATGTGAGTGCTGGGCATGCCTTTCTGACGAGTCAAGGTTAGATGTAGGTGCTAGATGGGCCATTCTGACTTAGGGTCAGATATAAGTGCTAAGAAAGGCCTACATGGAGGCTAGGCCTACACCTAACATGCAAAAGGGTTGGCTCTGTAGAACTTCCTATGATGAGAAGAATCATGAGATAGCACCTGTGATTATTTCAGTGATGATGATCCAGATCGAGTGATGATCTAGATCCAGTGATGATGTCCAGTGATGATCCAAATCAAGTGATGATCTAGATCCAGTGATGATCCAGATTGAGTGATGATCCAGATCCAATGATGATTTCCAGTGATGATCCAGATCGAGTGATGATCCAGATTTAGTGATGATGTCCAGTGATGATCCAAATCAAGTGATGATCTAGATCCAGTGATGATGATCCAGATCGAGTGATGATCCAGATCCGATGATGAAAGATGACTCGAAGATGAAGAGGACTTCAAGATGAAGGTGACTTGAATATGAATATGATGAGAGATTGATGATGATCTAGATGATACATAGAAGAAGACTTGTGCTATTAAATTGTGTCGAGATAATACCTTCCTAGTTAAGAGGGAGTGTTGATGTAATTGTAACTTCGGAATGTATTCACTTGTATTTCTTATGTATTGTACCCGATGTTTATTTCAGGATGTATTGTAATGTACTTGATTCATGTCATGCCCTGATGTTTCTATCAGAAGTTTCTATAATGTAAACAAGTCATGTCAAGTCAAGGTGGGTAACCCTCCTATTGTCTAAGGGTTATAGTCCCTGCAGTTCCGGGGCACTACGGTTATTAGACTCACCTAGTGAATTTAGCCCTAGTTGTGTTTAGTCAAGTTAGGAATTAGTATAAATAGAGAGCTAGCCTCTCTATTTATCACACACTCACTCACACTCAGTTTTAGCGCATAGCTGAGGAAGAGAAAGACATTGGGGCAAGGAAGAAAGAGGTTACTACTGTCGGGAGATCATCTTACTATTTTGGGGATTTAATTTTGGTGTTGATTCTATCTCTGAGGAAGTTGCGGGTTTTTCTCCATTTATGGTTTCCCCAAGGAAAAAAACTGTGTTCATTGTCTCTTGTGTTTGATTGCTGTGCTTGTTGTTCTATCAGTTAAAGATCCTAATGCTATGCTAGCTTAATGTTAAAAATATAACAAGACCGAGTGCAATCCTTGGGTGATTTTGAAGCCTTAGATTCCCTCGGGTTATGGTTTCTTAGACCACAGGCCACTCCCGCAAGTTAGAAAGATTATAGAAAACAAAAAGAAAATTTGTTCATTGTAATAATTTAAATCATCAATATATTTAATTACCAACATAAAATTTTACAACAACATATACTGAAATAGAATAGGAAACCCATTTTATTATATAAGATTAAGGAAATCTTTATCATAGTAAATGAGGGAGCATATTGATTCATTATAAACAAAAAATAAAAAAATAATTTTTATAATTATTGGTAACTTGTCATAATACAAAATGGGACAGTCAATTCACACTAAACAAAATGTGTAATTTTTATAGACAAACATTCAAAAATGTAAAACTTGTAGCATTCAATTATATTAATTGTCATTCATCTCTTGAGACGCTATTAGTACTCAAATTGCTTGCTTGCTTAATTTCTTCATCACTTGAAGGGGGACATTTTACTTGTGTTGTTTGTAGTATGTTGTTGATTAGCTGGATTTTTTCTTGCTTTTCCATCTTCCATTTACAAACATATAAATAAGTATAATAAGTATATAAATATTTATAGTAGAATACATGTGAAAATCAATAAACATTCTATAACAATGAATGCTTCATTAACAATACACATTCTTTTGAAGTCATGTCACATGCTATCAATCAACAAGGTTTTGATGTCTCCACTCCATACATTGTATTATATTATTTTTATATGCCATGACAAAGTATAGATATAATTAAAAGTTTATTGTTGTACATATTTATAAAATACATAATGTAAAACAATATAGCTTATAATATTAACAATAATAATATATTCTTAAGATCATATCCAAACTAGCCATTGATTTTGGTATATGAGACCCCTTGTTTGTTAGACAAAGGACCCCCTTTATGCAACAACGTAACTGATAAAGTCTATAGAGGTGTACATACCCTACCCACCTCCAAATTTGAAACTATGACCTCTTAGGAGGAACCACATTTTCTTAGCAATTATGACCTCTCAGATTGTACCCTAAAATATATATTACAGATTGTCCATTTTTAACCTTGGACACTCCAATATATACCCATGACTTATACCTAAATCATTGTCAAATCAAACGTTTGAATCACGTTTCTTTTGTGATCAACCCTTTTCCACCTTATTGTATTGTCTTATTTGATGAATGTGTTGCGTTTTGTCTTCTTTACTTCAACAACAAAACAATTGAAAATGAGTATTTCATTAAATAAAACTCATTGATTATACATATAAGAAAATTAACGATTACATACTTTTGATGCGCATTGTATTTGGGATAGCTCTTCTTGAGATTCAATTATTCTTAGTTCTTTGAACATATTCTTGTACACTCTTTCAAACATACCTACCAACATGTTTCAAATAACACCTCCTCTTACGTCTTTAATTTTCTTAATATTCTTGAAAAATAGAAGGAACAATAATAATTATTAATATTTCTATGAGGAAAATATGGATGAAATATTGATTTGGTCATTTTGGGATTAGTAGTACATACTTTCTCAAAAAATCCCCATAGGAGATAGGTACATATGTCCCCACTAAAATCATGGTATACCCCTCCCATAATGCCAGTTTCAAAATCAAGGTACCCCCTACTATTAGAGGCTAAGTGTCAATAAGATGCCTAGTATTGGTCATTAGGAGCCTATCCTTGCTTATTGGTCATTAAGAGTTAGGGTTTGTAATCCAAGGCCATAAACATATGTATGTATATATATTTTAGCATGCACACGACGAAACATTAGGAGATTTAAAATAAATACTAAGAGGGATAAGGTTCAAAATCCAAGGTCCTAAATGCACTAGTGCTTAAATACTATAACATGCTTACCCTAATTCTTGAAAACATTTGTTTTTAAACATTAAGCATGATGCCAAGCCATTGAGACATTATTTACGTCAAAAACACTCTCAAGGCCAATAAACACCCTAATAAGAAAATACCCCAAACGTGAAGAAAACAAATATTATTATGAATGTATAAGCAAACTAAACATATGCAAGTAAAGTTTGTGGAAAAAAGACGAAGAAATCAATAAAAAAAATAGAGGTTTTCATCCACAAAACAACCATAAGGTTGAAGCAACAATATATCTATGGATTTTAGCATTGAAAGTGAGTATTAAACCTTGTCTTTTGTTAAAGTGCATTTAATAAATACACATTTGAATAAAAAAATTTCAAACAAATTATGAATCAATTTAGGGGAAATTTGTTGAGATGAATAAAATGAAATTATATGTCTAAATGTTCTCCTTTGAAAATTTGTATGTGATATTACAAATCTTTCTCTTCGAAAAAATATGTAAACTTTTACTTTGTAAATGCCTTTTATATTAATATCCCCTTTAAATTTTGGCATAATAATGAAATGTAGTTAGTTTAAATTGCTCTTACAATATGAAAATCCTATTTTTTTTTCCATTTTTTTTGGCACTTATATGAAAAACATGTTGTATTTAAAAAAAACACGTGGTTCGCCAAATTAGCATTAAATGCATTGGTACTCCATAAGGTTGTGCATGCATTAGAATAATAGATTTCAACCAAAATAGAATTGTAAACCTCCATAAATCATAACATGTGGAGGTTTTTGTGTCGGCATTCAATTACCGTGAAATAAAATAAAGTGCATGGGTGTGTAGCATATTAAATATTGAATAGATTACTAAGAAAACACTTAATAACGTCTAATTGAAATTGGAATTTTAAACGTATTTTTACACTTTTTTCTTTAACAATGAAAACATGTTATTGACTATGTTTTTGGTTCAAATGATGGTAACAAATTGGTAATATTAAATGGTTATTTTTTAGATTACTTATTTCATGTCTTTTCAAGTCCACCAAGTTTTTTTTGTTGTTGGTTATAAGTCTAGATTTTATTTAGATTTTGATTATTAGATTGAATATATGATATCTTTGTACATGAATCAACATTGATTTTTGCAAGGTCTCGATTCATAATCAAGTTCGAGTATGTGTGATATTTTACTAGTTCAGGGAAAATTTTAAGGATTCATAATTTTCTACAAGTGTAGAAACCTTGGCAAATATTATTAATTTTTAATTGTGAAACCATAAAATGTTTGGCAATTGTTTTGTAAAACTATTCAAATTTCTACGGACTTTATATAGTTTCGGGGCAATTTTGGTGATTTTTAGAGTAAAAAAAATCCCATGGAAAATCATTTTTGAAAAAAAAGACAAATTGGCGAATCTTTGCTTGGAAAATAAGGTTAAAAAATAGCCCATGGGCTAAATTTCGCCCCTAAAAATTTCTTCACAATTCCAACCTATACAAAAATATTGTAAGAGGTTATTTAAAGCAAGATATTGCAAGTGGATGGTAGATTAAAATGGGAAACCACTTTACCCTCCCAATTGTAACATGCCATATTCTAGTAGCCATCCTAAGTTGGTTGTAATTTACCATTTGTTGGATCTTGTTTATGACACCCCAACAATACATGGTAGTTAAAAATGTAAATGGTTGAAGGTAACCCGTCAACACGACATGTTGGAACATTATGTTAATGACCAATTACCAATTTTATGGTTCGAAACCTCCCAACACTATCAAGGATTCAATAGGCATTATAGAAAAGATAGATAGGAACACTTCCATATTCTCAAATTTTCAAAGTTGGAATCCAAATCATTTTTTTCATTTGAAATTGACCAATCCATATCGTCTTGTTAATCATTCATCCGAGAGTAATACAAAGAAATTGTAGGATACCAATACTACTCACAACATACCTATTAGGGGGTCCAAAAAGTTGTACAAGTTGAGAGTAACATTGCACAAGTACATAGAAAGGTTAGTTCAATTGCTAGAGGGTGACAATAACTTCTCTCTTTCCATCCAAATTCTTACAATGCAATTATATTGACAAATTTTAAACCTAATTGAATGGTTGATTCCTTAAATATATTACCAGAAAGAACTAATCTATCAAGTGTCTATTCGTTAGTTAAATACTTCTCAGACAACTAACATAAATAAAAATTAGAATCCAAGAGAAGAATCACTACTTACCTGATCAATGACCAACTTAACCAATTTTGCATGTAGATCTTGTCCTAAATTAATCACCAACTACTCTATCTGCAACAACAATTGGGGGGGACAACTCTCCACTCAACCAACCCCTACTAGAATTTGAGTCCCATGAGCCCTAAAAAAATAACGCTATGCCAGACTAGGTGAGACATTACTCTTTTCTCTATCAACCTATATACAACAACATCTTATTCCTTAGCCTCCATCCCAACAGGGGCAATAAAAAACAATAGAAAACAAACACAAACAATCAATAAACCCCAAAATCAACTAGCAAGACTACAGACCCTACCTCTTGGTATTGCTCCCTTTTTATTACTTATCTTCAAATCTCACTCAATTTCTTAATTTTGCATGGATGACACACTTGTCACCCTGCACCTGAGTTAAATTACAATGAACATCTTTTTTATTTTTTTCTATATATTACTTTACCCTTTTACTAATACCATATACTATTATACTTTTGTAATGTCTAAGTTCGTGGTGTTACACAAATGAAAAGTAACTACCAAACATGTTATAATGACATTTTGTCTAGTGCTTGTTCATATTCCCTTCATATTTTCGATGCTAGGAATAAATTCTCCTTTTGTAGTAATAATTACACAATTTCCAAATCTAAAATAGATGTTGCAAATCTTGAGTTGTTTGTCCTTCACATGTGTTTTTCCTCCCAAATAATGAGTATAAATTATGCATTTTGTAGTCCCCTTTATAGTCGATATGATTACTTAAGTATTGTTAAATAACAACATAACATTTTCATGTATAATATGTGTATGAATGATTATTCTTCCAAAAACAAATTGACATGAAGGATTTGTTATATATCGATGGCTTTCCACAAATTTATGGCAACATTGCAAGGTTCATAAATTATTGTACGTGCTTATTTTTTAGTGCAAATTATTCATTCGAGGAACATTCTTGACGAAGATATCTTTATAAAAACAAATGCTTCAGTATTTTTTGTTGTCTGTGCCATATGTAGTATGTCTCATCGTGGCATCTTATTAATAAACTATAAATTTATTAGACTACTAAGTTTCTAACCACTTTTCAAAGGAAACATACATTGGGACTATCTTTATACATCCCATTGGGATGCAATGAAAATCCTAATTGAATTTTTGGATTTAGATGGAATTAATATAAAATTATTTCTTAATTTAACATTTTTTTTCAATAATGGTTACTTCCATGTGTATTGGAAAGCACTTTCAATGATTTTACAAAATGTTTGGTCTAATATCATGTGAACATATTACATGCATTTCAATTTGTAATATCATTAATGTAATATTCAATATTTTTTCAATAATGATTATGATGAAGAGTAACATTGCTATCATATACTGTTGCACCCCACTATGATGTCAACTTGAGAGAAGGTTGATAAATGGTAACAACTTGGAGAGAGAGCATTCCAATCATAACTGGATCCATAATCTATTCAATTACCACAAGAAATTTATGAATCAATTGAGGGAAAGTTTTTTGAGATTAATAAAATAAAATTACATGTCTAAATATTCTCTTATGCAAATTTGTATGTGATCCATGGTGACCTATTACAAATATTTTCCTTCAAAAAAACATGTACACTCTAATATTTTACCTAGTAAATGTATCTTACACTAATATCCCCTCTAAATTTTTTCATAATAATGGAATATGGTTTGTTTAAATTGCTTTTACAATATGAAAATCCTATTTTTTTTCCATTTTTTGCACATAGATGAACAAGATCTGCATGCAACTTAGTCCCTTCCTTTTAGTTTAAGAAATATATAAATAAATAAACAAATTATTCAAAAAATATTTAAATAAATAAAACAAATTTAAAAATATAAACAAATTTTTAATCATTACCCCTAAACTATCATTACCTATACAACTAGTTTCACTACAATAGACTATCATTACCTATGCAACTAGTTTCACTACAATATAAAACAGTTACTTAAAAAGAGTATAATGGTGACCTATGACCTACAATAACCCTATTTAAACCCTAATTATAATTTAAAATTACCACAATTAACCTAAGAAAATTCTATTTATAGGTTATCAAACCCTAATTAACCGCAACTAAATCATAATAATAAGCTAAATAACCTTAATTAACTCCATAAAACCTCAATTATATACTAATAAATCCAAATCAACCCAAATAAATTTAACCCACATAAACTTTAACCAAACGCTAATTATATGTTAATATACCCTAATGAACCAATATCAAAAAGTATATGAAGAAAAAAACATGGATGCAAGGGAGAATGCTCAACCCATAAGAAAACATGGATGCAAGGGAGAAATTCTCAACCCATTGGCATATCTTGTGGGTAGAAAATCAAAATGGATAAAGGATTATCCAATGTGGACCTTTGTATGCTAAGGATTTAGTGTCATTATGGAATCTCTACTCAAAAAATATAAGTGAGTTGTATACAGAAGGGAGTCACTGGCACGTGAAATATCAATTTTCAATCCCTTTAAAGGTATGAAAATATCTAAAACATAATGAAGTATATAGACAACTTATATTCTACACCAAGGACCTATGGCCAAAACCCCACAATGCCATCCTTGAAAATCAATGAACTTAGCAACCTCAAAGTTAGAATTTTAAATGCCATCCCAAATTCTTAAAATTAGTCATTGCAATGCACACCTTCATAAACCCAAGTCGACATATTTGCATATACATAGAGTCCAATTTTAAGCATGAATTATTCAAGACTTTAGTTCTAGGAAAAACAAAACTCAACAAAATTTAGTTATAGAAAAAACAAAACTCAATCGAATTTAGTTATAGGAAAAACAAAACTCTAAATTTAATACCCTGTGGAGAGATAACCTTAGTAAAATCCTTTTGATGTATCAAAGAAATATATTGATTTTCCATTCACTTAAACAACCACTTTTTAGTTACATACTTTCAAATCAAAGGTTGTTGTAGTAATGAATCACTACAACCTTTAAAACTAAAGTATGTCTTCTACTTACTTGTGACAAGCCTCTATTGTGTCTTCCCATAATATAAAATGATTGTCTTCGTAAAAATTTGGTTATTAATCTTAAGGATGACATTGCATAAATAAATGGGGCTCTACTCCCTAAATTTATAAATCCACTTAACTTTAGGTACTAAATCTATGAAAGGTGCATTACTGGAAGGATGAATGAAACCACTATATTGTGTTTCTTGAATTATGGAATATCCTGGATTTCTTGGATCAACACTAATATGATTTTGAGGTTAGTATCCAAAATTTATTGAATCATTTATGTAAACAAAGGAGTAAATATTTTCTTGGTGAGTTCATCTAGTCAAAAAGTACATGGAGAAGCAAACATGGATATAAGGTAGAAATTCTCAACCCATATGCAATCACATGCATATCTTGTGGGTATAAATGCAAAATGGAGAAAGGATCATCCAATGTGTATGTACCTTTGTAAGCCAAGGATTTAATGTCATCATAGAATCTCTACTCAAAAAATCTAAGCAAGTTGTATACATAAGGGGATCACCAGCAGGTGAGATATCAATTTTCAATCCCTTCAAAGTTATGAAAATCTATAAAACATAATCGGGTACATAGAAAACCTAGATTCTACTTCAAGGACCTATGGCCAAAACCCCATAACACCATCCTTGAAAATTAATTAACTTAGCAACCTCAAAGTTTGAATTTTAAATGCCATCCCAAATTGTTAAAATCAGTCATTGCAATACACGTCTGCATACACCCAAATCAACATATTTACATCTACATAGAGTCCAAATTTAAGTAGGATTTATTCAACACTTTAGTTCTAGGAATAACAATTTAACTCAACATAATTTAGTGATAGCAAAAACAAAACTCAACAGAATTTAGTTATAGGAAAAAAAAACTCTAAATTTAATACCCTATGGAGAGATAACCTTGGTAAAATCCTTTTGATGTATCAAAGAAATCTATTGATTTACCATTCACTTAAACAACCATTGTTTAGTTACATACTTGCAAATCAAAGGTTGTAGAAATGAATGACTCCATCCTTTAAAACTAAAGTCTCTCTTCTACTTACTTATGACAAGCCTCTATTGTGACTGCCCAAAATATAAAATGTTTCTCTTTGTAAAGATTTGGTTATTAATATTAAGGATGACATTGCATAAAGAAATGGGTCTCTACTCTCTAATTTTATAAATCCGCCTAACTTTAGGTATTAAATATATGAAAGGTGCATTAATGGAAGGATGAATGAAACCACTATATTGTATTTCTTGAATTGTGGCATATCCTAGATTTCTTGGATCAACACTAATGTTATTTTGAGGTCAGTATGCCAAATTTCTTGAATCATTTATGTAAAAATAGGAGTAAATATTTTCTTGGTGAGATCATCCGGTCAAAAAGTACATGAAGAAGCAAACATGGAGGAAAGTTATAAATGCTCAACCCATATGCATATATTGTGGGTATAAATGCAAAATGGAGAAAGGATCATCCAATGTGTATGGACCTTTTTATTCCAAGGATTTAGTGTCATCATGGAAACTCTACTCAAAAAATATAATCAAGTTGTATACCGAAGGGGGTCACCAGCATGTGAAATATCAACTTTCAAGCCCTTCAAAGTTATTAAAATATCTAAAACATAATGAGCTATATAGACAACCTATATTCCACACTAAGGACCCATGTCCAAAACCCCACAACACCATCCTTGAAAATCAATCAACTTAGCAACCTCAAAGTTAGAATTTTAAATTCCATCCCAAATTGTTAAAATCAGTCATTGCAATGCACACCTACATACACCCAATCAACATATTTACATCTACATATAGTCCAAATTTAAGCATGATTTATTCAACACTTTAGTTCTAGGAAAATAAAAAATCAACAAAATTTAGTTATATGAAAGAAAAAAACTCAACCAAATTTAGTTATAGGAAAAACAAAACTCAACCAAATTTAGTTATAGGAAAACCAGACTCTAAATCTAATACCTTATAGAGAGATAACCTTGGTAAACTCCTCTTGATGTATCAAATAAATCTATTAATTTACCATTCACTTAAACAACTACTCTTTAGTTACATACTTGCAAATCAAAGGTTGTTGTAGTAATAAAATACCCCATCCTTTAAAACTAAAGTCTCTCTTCTACTTACTTGTGACAAGCCTCTATTGTGACTACCCATAATATAAAATTATTATCTTTGTAAAAACTTGGTTATTGATCTTAAAAATGACATTACATAAAGAAATGGGTCTCTACTCCTTAATTTTATAAATATGCCTAACTTTAGGTACTAAATCTACAAAAGGGGGATTAATGGAAGGATGAATGAAACCACTACATTGAATTTCTTGAATTATGGAATATACTAGATGGATTAACATTAGTATGATTTTGAGGTCAGTATCCCAATTTTCTTGAATCATTTGTCTAAATAAATAAAAAAGTAAATATTTTCTTTGAGGTGATCTAGTCTAAGGGACTTATCAAAGGAGCGATCTTTAATTTCTTTAAAGTTGATATAGCTAAATAGGGGACATTTTGGAAATGACCATGTGAGGGGAGATTTTTAATTTCTTTAAAGTTTATCTAGCTAAAAAAGGGACATTTTGGAAATGATCATGTTGAATACTTACTTACTAAGTGTTCCAATCACACCCTTGAGTTGTCCACAACTCTTTAAGGTACATTTTGGAAATGATCATGTTGAATACTTACTTACTAAGTGTTCCAATCACACCCTTGAGTTGTCCACAACTCTTTAAGGTAGTTGAAATTTCCTCTGTGATAATTTGGTATATAGATCTGCTATGACTTAATTCATGAGTAAAATCCTTTAGCATTTCTTCTTTTTTCTTTACATACATATAAATTATTATGAAATTTTTAACTTCCACTTTTGATTTAAATAATTCAAAATATACTATCCTAAAATACATACCCAACTAAACTCTTCTCAAAGAATTTAGTATTTCATCTCCCTTTATATCTCAATAAATGTAGCCCTAGTTCCAAAAATAACATCAAAAAATCCATTCCTTTGAAAGTAGTACTATAAAATAAAAGTATTTTCATCTCCCTATTTATCACAAGTAACTTTACCATCATACTCATGTTACTTTCCTTTAGTACATGGAACTAACCAACTTTCCTTATATAAATTTTCATTCTTACAAAGGTATCCACCACCTAAATTTTTGAATTTTCCTTTATTTTTTATTTTGGGAAAATTCTCCTCTAAATGATGGAAAGTGTTGGATGCTATTTGCCACCAAACATCATGAAGAGATTTTATACTCAACACTTAATTAGATTCTATTTGCCACCAAACTTCCAACTAAGACGTGAAATATTTATTGTTCTTAATGTTGTTTTTTCTTCCAAAACCTAACTTCAAGAAGGTCCTTCCCTTCACCTAAGACATTGCTTAGTTTAGTCAAACTTACTAACCTAACTTAACTTTAAGGAAGGAATTTTATTCAGTGACGAATCTTTATTTTTCTTGATGTTGGGTTTTGCTCCCAAAACCTAATTTCAAGGTCCTTCCCTTCATGTAAGACCTTGCTTAGTTGAGTCAAACTTACTGAACCTCGCTTAACTTTAAGGAAGGACTTTTCTTTAGGGATGATTTATATTACCTGAACCTGAACTTTAGAGTTGACCTATAGTCAAGAAAGTCTAATTCAAACTTTCTTGACTTGCCTTCTCAAAGTCAAATGTGTAATTGAGGATTAAATTTAAATAGTGTTATCCCTTCTAGATCATCCATTTTCATAGGATAGGAAACTAAAAAGACTAGATAATGATAAATTTGAAGCCAATGGGATCAGCTAATAAATAATTATTTTACACAATCTCAAATCCACTAGGAAATATAATATAGCAGCTTCAAAATCATTCCATTGGTTTTGATTTAATCAAGTAAATTATCGATCTAGTCCAACTCAAATAGGTTTAGATTCTGATGGAGAGACTGGAAACTCGTGTTACAAAAATTCAAGAAATATAAGTAGTTTTTACTTTTCTATATTTATTGTCTCTAATCTAATCAATTTCGTCAAAATCCCCCAAACAAACTACTTGCTTGTTATAAAATTTTTGTCTAGTCATCAACTCAAAAATGGTTTTCAAAATATCTTTGTGTGTGTAAACATTAGAGGAACATAAACAATGGTATTGACCATGTTGGATAACCAATAAGAGATGGATTCACTGAGATGCATTTATCTTGTTCCCTAAGGCTGGTTTGACGTGCTTTATATCATTTAATAAGGGTTTCTTTACCATCTAATGGTTTTGTTATGTCCTTTAACTTCGTTTAGACTTTATTCCTGAATGAAAAAGAAACCCTTGATATATTTGAGGTAATAAGAAAAGGTAACCAGAAGGAACTAACAAATTGATAGTAGCAATCAAAAGAGGAGGGAAAAGCCTTGGTGAAATTAAGCATACAAAGGATCGAAATACGTAGAAATATCTTGTCTGTGTTAGGATTTGTGATGGGTGAGTCTACTTGGAGACAAAATTCATGAAATCTGGAGACATAATTCATGCATTTAGAGAGAGAGGTTAGGAATTAGGATTTTAGAGAGAGAGAGAGGGAGAGAGTATGAGAGAAAAATTGGGGGTTAGGAGTTTAAAGACAGAGGGAGAGAGATAGAGAGATATTGGAGGTTTGGGGTTTAGAGAGCAAGATAGAGATTGGGTGTTATAGGTTTAGAGAGAGATAGGAGAGAGAAAGAGAGATAGGGGCTGGAGGTTATGGGTTTAGAGAGAGAAATAGATTGGAGGTTATGGATTTAGAGAGACAGAGTAGGGGGAGAGAGAGAGAGAGATTGGGGGTTAGGATTTTAGAGAGAGGGATTGGAGTTTATTGGTTTGACGAGTGAGATATTAGGGTTTAGGGGTTTAGAGAGAGATTGGAAGTTAGAGGTTTAGAGAGAGAGAGAGAGGTTTGGGGTTAGGGGTTTAGAGAGAGAGATCAAAATATTGGGGATTAAATAGATAGAGAGAGAGGGATAGAGAATGGATGTTAGGGGATTAGAGAGAGATAGATAGATGTGGGTTTAGGGGTTTAGAGAGAGAGAGATAGATGTGGGTTTAGGGGTTTAGAGAGAGAGATTGGGGGTTAGTGGTTTAGAGGGTGTGACAAAGAGAGAGAGATATAGATAAAAAGAGGGAGAAAAAGAGGGAGAGAGATGGAGAGAGAGAAATTAGGGGTTTGAGGTTAAGAGAGAGATTGGGTATTGTTGCCGCCTTTCACACACCTGGGTCATGTGGCAGAAATTTTCAAGCCACTCGGTGTGTCCTTGGGGGCAATTCTCGAGTCAAGGCTGTCACCTTGTTCTTGACTCCTCCGTTTAGGCTCAACTCCTAACGGAGCCAAGGGGGGTAGACCCTATTAAGTTAATAAGGAGAATTAATTAGCGTTGTGATGTTTAAACTGACTGAGTTATTTAGGAGTTTACAATTTAACTATAGGTAATCATATATGGCAAGATGTAAAAGATGAATGCACGAAAGCACAATAATGAGACACAATATATATATAAAGCAAGAAGTTAACTAGTGCCTTAGAATGGAGTCAAAAATAGAATCAATATGCTTGCATGTGCTTGGAGTGAATGTTTTGCGATTGCCTCTTGGTATGTTTTAAGTTAAATGTGAAGTATGAGTTGATTAAATTAGGCAAAAGGGGGACTCCAGATATACCCGAGAGTACTTGGAGTATGTCCAAAACTAAACCTTCACGGCTACCCGCAAGGAATATGTGGGCTGAAATGGAGTCTCTGGGGCTATTGTTCATAACGCACCCATTAGAGTGTGACAGAGATCGGTGCTCCGAGGTCACTTTTCAGAAGTTCTCACTTCCTTTGGGTATTTTTCCATCGTAGAGGTTTGATCTAGGTGTTGGATTTTCGCTTGATGGTTTTGTCAATTGGGGAGAGTGAGTCCTAATTATGCTAGTCACCCAAGTGCTTTTGATATAGCTTGACTAATCAGACGAAACGTAGCCAATTGTAGAGCATAGACACTGGAGTCTTGTAAATTTTAATAAGTTTTAAACTGGGTGTTCTTGTTCAAAAGAAAACCCTCCAAGAACCTCTTTCGATCCAAGTGGATCTCAATCGGGGAATCGAGGAGGGGTTAATTTTATAATTGTTGATAAATAAAAGATGAAAAATAAAACAAATACACAATTCTGGTTTTCTAATTAATCCTACCATGAATCTCTTTCCCCTTTCGGGTCAATCGGGAAGTTGTGGGGTAAGTATTATGATTTACTTTGAAATGTAAAATGTGGAGTATGATATTAATAATGAAATAAAGTACACTACCCTACAGATTAGATCAATTCTAGTTTAAAAAAATAAATAAGCAGAAAGCGACGAAAAGGACACCGACGCAAATCCCCCCAGGGGGGATGGGGAATGGGATCAAAAGAGCCTATTCCAAAAATAATTTTATTTATTATTGGTTACAATATCAGAGAAATGATATATCAGAAAATTATTGGTCCTTATACAGGATGAAACCAATATTTTACAACTTTGCAAAAATTTTAAGATTTTGGTGAAAAGGGAGACCCTTGGGGGGATTTGAACGCTCCTGAGGCCACTTCGGACAAAAACTTCCTTTATTTTCTGTCAAACTTGCTAAAATAAAGCGAGCATGTTAGAATAAAAAATGCACCAAATAACTTTAAGAGTACCTTTGGATCATTCTACCTTATCTAAAAAAAAATGAAGTTAAAACTAGCTAAACAGATGAAAAAGGAACCAAGGAAAGCAAGCTTTCCTTAGGATCTTGGCTTGTTGTTTGTGCAGCCAATTAAATATGCACTGATATTGTAGAATATTAATTTTTATCATACAGAAAATGAAACTACCTTAATAGCAAGCTACAAATTTTCACTAAAAATGCTTGCGACAATATGGTAATTTTAGCTAGATCTCTTGAAATTGAACTTTATGTGCAAAACAAAACTAAGATCTAGAATTTGGAAGGGATATTACTAATTACATCTATGTGTATTTTTATTAATGAGATAGATCAGAGTAATAAGAAACCTTTAAAGTAACCATTTTGAGGAAAATTTAAGATTTTTTAAAGGAGAGAAAGGGGAAGAAAGGTGCTTGTTGTTGAAGTAGATCTGTAGAGAAAAATTGGTAGTGAAGCACCGAGGGGCACGATATTAGCAATATCTGCTGGAAATCAATGGAATCAAACCTGAACCATAGATCTTCCAGTCACGGCAAACCTGTAAGCTACAAAACAACTCTTGCAAACATAACTATCAAATCTGAAGATACATATGAGAAGGGGATGATACAGCATGCAAATAATATTATTTAACATATAGGTATTGACTCATTCAAACATATGCAACAAATAGAAGTAAGTAAGATTACTTACAATGATCTATCCTTATGATCTCAACAACCATCCAGGAAAATAATAGTTAAGTGCAAAAAATTGGAAAAAATAGCAATTTCACCTCGAATGCAGCATGACAATGACAATCCACACATGAAAGGTACTCCACAATTGAGCCTCCAAATCTTCTCTTTATTTCAACAAATGAATATCAGTACACAGTTACAATGGAAAGCCCTTCAGTCCAGCTCTAACTAGCTTGGAAGAGGGAGCCTCAAGCAGGATATATACAATTTACAGGCCATCCAGCCTAGGGGGGCCGTAATTCCTCATGGAATCAAGTGAAATCAATTGATGGAGAGTTCATCAATGCAGAAATGAAACTGTACTGAGCCTCCTTGTCAACTGGGGGCTTGATTGAGCTGACACATGAATCCATACACTGACACATCGGCCCACAGAGCATCCAGGAGAGTCCACACATGTGGAGGAGAGAGAGAGGGCACAATTCCCCATGAAGACAGCTGTAGATCAACTCTGGATCTGATTTGATCCCCTCCTTCAGTCAAGGATTTGTCAGATCCAGTCAATCTGCTCCAGATCTGATTGATTTTAGTCAAATCGGTTGAGAATCCACTGATTTATTGATTTTGGATTTGCTCCATTATTCATCATTTTATTAATTAAAATAATCAATAATTGATTTTTGGGGCTTTCTAACCTGAGTGATGGAAGATCACTCAAAACTTAGGAAATAGTGGGTCCATGGAATTACATGGTGCTCTTAGCTTCAAAATGAGCACCTACATGACTGAAACCGATTATTTGGCCCACTTTTATTACAAAATCAAATTTTCCAATTAAGCTATTAAAAAATAGCCTAAGTTTTGTAAAAAATTAATTTTAATAAAAAACACTGAAGAAACTAAAAAAATGAAAAATTGAAAAACACCTAAGGGGACTTAGACATGTTCATATGACTCAAAAATGATGTCTAGCATGCTTATACATTGACACATAGACTCGAATAACCTCAATAGGCCTAAATGCCAAGCCGACCACCCCAACTTTGGAGGTATGGAGTGAAAAACTCAGAAATTATCAGTAGTTTGTTTAACAACCAATAATAACCAAGGGAAAAAACACCCTGGGCTGATCAAATTGACAAATGAAGTCTAAGGGATCGATTCTTTTACAGACACTATCATGCTAGAACATTTATTACAATTCCCCCATGGGGTATGAACATGTGATATAGTACAACAAGCACTTCCCAGAAGTACTTCCAAAGGTCTTTTGTAGTCCGAACAAGTTAACCCTGTCCGGTTCACCAAGCTCACTTGATAAAAAACACTAAGTACAACTTAGGTGGTAACATTCTGGCTCCAACTATGGGACGTGTGCTCGATCTGGTCTTTAAGGAAAGGAGAGGATACAAGAACACCAGAATATCTAGTTTATATACCCTGTAAAAACATCTCAACTTGACAAGAAAAAACCTCAGTAGCACAAGTTTTATAGAAAACCAAATGAACCATTAAGCTGATTTATTTACACAACATAAATGTAACTAACTAAAAGAAGCAAAGTTTTATTACAGCTAAATAGAAATGCAGAAATCAAATGCTCTTTTTCAGGGAGCTTATTTTCCTACTCTAAGCAGGATATAAAAAGGGTTAAGTGTAATCAGAAATCCAATGTAACCGCCTAAGCATTTTATTAACATAAATTTTTTTTCCCTTGTCTTTGGTTACTAGCCAAATTAAGGATACCTTATTCAGAAAATGCAAACCTGCATGATAATTCAGGATGGGAGGGATGGATGGGAGATCATAAGCATGAACAATGTCATACATTTTTTTCCCAAACTTGTATGTGCTCATGCAGGCTGCTTCTATCCATGACTGGATAGGACTGATATACCAATCAGAACGATGAGGTAGACTGACTACATCATCATACTGATCATCGAGGCTTATCAAATGATAACTTGTTGCACAATCCCCAAGTAGCTCCAAATCATAAGGAACCTCTATATGTGGAAAAGATAGCCGAGACTGATGTTCCACTGACTGCATTACATCTGACTTTTCACAATACTGTTTCTCAATGTCTTCATTACTGATACCCTTGTGTGGCTCTAAATGGTATGACTTTGAATGATCACATGAAAATTCTGAATGCTCCTCTTCCATACTAAGGTTTTCCCAGGCATCCAAATCTGTGCTTCCCTCTATGGATGTATTGTAGATTGGACTTCCACAAATTTTTGAATAGACACTCCCATTGTCGGACACATCATGGATGGGATTCTCCATAAGATTTTCACAAGTTGGATTATCTATGAAATTCCAATAGTCATCACTCCCATCCATGTCATATGTGGGGGACTCTTCACCCATGGCATCATGCTCCTTCCTATCCATGTCCTCCTTGTATTCATAACAATCTTCTTCAGATAAAATGTTACAAGGCAATAAACTCTCCAAACCTTCATCAACATGTGGAGAACAAGGTCTAGTGTCATCACACACCATACTGATCTTATCATAAGTTTCTTTATAGGCTTCCATTATGATATCATGAAAAGGATCTCCAGTCAAGGAGACCTTTTGGACATATTCAATGGGATCACTTGGTATGTGTTGCTCAGTGGATTTCTCTAGAGGGATTTCTGGAAAGGTATCATCATTGCAACACACTTGAGAATACACCAAATCTTCAATGTCTTCAGCTATGGTGACATGAGGAGAGTCTTCAACAATGTGTTCCATTATGGGCTCCTCCTGAAGTTCTTCAATATGATCATATTGGATTTTCCCTTCCTCAGAATATTGCTGTGTAATGGGAGATACCTCATATTCTTTAAGAAGACGCTTAATTTCTTCCTTTCTTAAATAACTTCTAGTATTCTTTTTGATGGGAGTACCATGGACTTCCTCTTTACTTAAATGTTCAAGAAGTGATTCCAAGTCTTCAATACTTTGTATCATGGAAAAAGGTCCATCATATGTTTCCGTGTGATACTCTGTCCCAGATAGGTAGAAGGTACAGATATTTTCAAGGAACTTTTTAAAACTATTCATACTGCCCCTACCATCATGCCACTGCTCTAAAAACATCCAAAGGAAGCTTGGAAAAGAAGTTATACATTTATCAAGAAGTCCTTGATAGAACCACCAACCAGCCCCACCCCAAAAAGTACTAGCAAACATTTCCATCATATTGTCTTCATGAAGAACATTGAAGTCAGCAATCAACTGAAGGAAAGATTTAACATGCCAGATAGCCAAGTCACCATAATCTCCATGAAATGTCAGAAGCCAGTTCTATGCATCCCCAAAACCATTACAATAGTTAGGAAAACCGGGGATGTTTGAGAAATCGATAGGCTGAAACCTTCCAGTTAACTGGGAACCATACTTCTCCTTTAATTCATCCATATCAAAAATTAATAGTATGCATTTGATATAACGATTAAACCTTGTACTGAAAAGGTGGAGCTCTCAAGTGATGAGCTTTAAAGGTTTTAACATGTCACATGGGCTCATCTACACACAACAAAACTTCACAAGTTTATGAGATAACAGGGTTTTATCCCTTCAATGGAGTCGCCATGTGAAAAAGAAAAATAAGCATTTATAAATCTTTTCACAAAAAATATTTTTTGCTTTTCTTTGTAAACATAAAACTGGAAAAAGGTCAGTGGAGTCGCCAGATGAAAATTAAAGATCTACTCTAAGCATTCATCAAACAAAGAAAAAACAACAAAAAAAGGAAGAAAACAAAATTCATACTCGGGAATAAAAAGATTTATCCCTGGCAATGACGCCAAAAGATGTTGCCGCCTTTCAGACACCTGGGTCAAGTGGTAGAAATCTTCAAGCCACTCGGTGTGTCCTTGGGGGCAAGTCTCGAGTCAAGGCTGTCACCTTGTTCTTGACTCCTCCGTTTAGGCTCAACTCCTAACAGAGCCTAGGGGGGTAGACCCTATTAAGTTACTAAGGAGAATTACTTAGTGTTGTGATGTTTAAACTGACTGAGTTATTTAGGAGTTTACAATTTAACTATAGGTAATCACAAATGGCAAGATGTAAAAGATGAACGCATGAAAGCACAATACTAAGACGCAATATATATAAAAAGCAAGAAGTTAACCAGTGCCTTAGAATGGAGTCAAAAATAGAATCAATATGCTTGCATGCGCTTGGAGTGAATGTTTTTCAATTGCCTCTTGGTATGTTTTAAGTTAAATGTGAAGTATGAGTTGATTAAATTAGGCAAAAGGGGGACTCCAGATATACCCGAGAGTACTTGGAGTATGTCCAAAACTAAACCTTCACGGCTACCCATAAGGAATATGTGGGCTGAAATGGAGTCTCTAGGGCTATTGTTCGTAACACACCCATTAGGGTGTGACAGAGATCAGTGCCCCGAGGTCACTTTTCAGAAGTTCCCACTTCCTTTGGGTATTTTGCCACTGTAGAGGTTTGATCTAGGTGTTGGATTTTTGCGTGATGATTTTGTCAATTAGGGAGAGTGAGTCCTAATTATGCTAGTCACCCAAGTGATTTTGATACAACTTGACTGATCGGACGAACCACAACAAGTGTAGAGCATACACACTGGAGTCTTGTAAATTTTAATAAGTTTTAAACTGGGTGTTCTTGTTTAAAAGAAAACCCTCCAAGAACCTCTTTCGATCAAAGTGGATCTCAATAGGGGAATTGAGGAGGGGTTAATTTTATAATTGCTGATAAATAAAAGATGAAAAATAAAACAAATACACAATTCTAGTTTTCTAATTAATCCTACAATGAATCTCTTTCCCCTTTCGGGTCAATCGGGAAGTCGTGGGGTAAGTATTACGATTTACTTTGAAATGTAAAATATGGAGTATGATATTAATAATGAAATAAATTATACTACCCTGCAGATTAGATCAATTCTAGTTTAAAAAAATAAATAAGCAGAAAGCGACGAAAAGGACACCGACGCAAATCCCCCCAGGGGGGATGGGGAATGGGATCGAAAGAGCCTATTCCAAAAATAACTTAATTTATTATTGGTTACAATATAAGATAAATGATATATCAGAAACTTATTGTTCCTTATACAGGCTGAAACCAAGATTTTACAACTTTGCAAAAATTTTAAGATTTTGGTGAAAAGGGAGATCCCTGGGGGGATTTGAATGCTCCTAAGGCCACTTCAGACAGCAGCTTCCTTTATTTTCTGTCATACCTGATAAAATACAGCGAGAATTTTATAATAACAAATTCCCAAAATCACTTTAAGAGTACCTTTGGATCAGTCTACCTTATCTAAAAAAAAATGAAGTTAAAACTAGCTAAACAGATGAAAAAGGAACCAAGGAAAGCAAGCTTTCCTTGGGATCTTGGCTTGCTGTTTTTGCAGCCAATTAAATATGCACTGATATTGCAGAATATTAAATTTTATCATACAACAAATGAAACTACCTTAACAGCAAGCTACAAATTTTCACTAAAAATGCTTGCGACAATATGATAATTTTAGCTAGATCTCTTGAAATTGAACTTTATGTGCAAAACAAAACTAAGATCTAGAATTTGGAAGGGATCTTACTAATTAGATATATGTGTATTTTTCTTAATGAGATAGATCAGAGTAATAAGAAATCTTTAAAGTAACCAGTTTGAGGAAAATTTAAGATTTTTTAAAGGAGAGAAAGGGGAAGAAAGGTGCTTGTTGTTGAAGTAGATCTGCAAAGAAAACTTGGTAGTGAAGCACCGAGGGGCACGATATTCGCAATCTCTGCTGGAAATCAATGGAATCAAACCTGAACCATAGATATTCCAGTCACGCCAAACCTGTAAGCTACAAAATAACTCCTGGAAACAGAACTATCAAATCTGAAGATACATATGAGAAGGGGATGATACAGCATGCAAATAATCTTATTTAACATACAGGTATTGACTCTTTCAAACATATGCAGCAAATAGAATTAAGTAATCTTAATTACAATGATCTATCCTTATGATCTCAACAACCATTCAAGCAGACAATAGTTAAGTGCAAAAAATTGGAAAAAATAGCATTTTCACCTCGAATGTAGCATGACAATGACAGTCCACACATGAAAGGTACTCCACAATTGAGCCTCCAAAGCTTCTCTTTATTTCAACAAATGAAGATCAGTACATAGTTACAATGGCAAGCCCTTCAGTCCATCTCTAACTAGCTTGGAAGAGGGAGCCTCAAGCAGGATATATACAATTTACAGGCCATCCAGCCCAGGGGGGGCGCAATTCCTCATGGAATCAAGTGAAATCAACTGATGGAGAGTTCATCAATGCAGAACTGAAACTGTACTGAGCCTAGTTGTCAACCGGGGGATTGATTGAGCTGACACATCAACCCATACACCGACACATCAGCCCATAGAGCATCCAGGAGAGTCCACACGTGTGGAGGAGAGAGTGAGGGCACAATTCCCCATGAAGACAGCTGTTGATCAACTCTGGATTTGATTTGATCCCCTCCTTCAGTCAAGGATTTGTCAGATCTAGTCAATCTTCTCCAGATCTGACTGATTTCAGTCAGAT
>LPNX010257811.1:63496-82302 GCA_001517045.1 Pseudotsuga menziesii | reverse complement strand
GAGAGAGAGAGAGAGAGAGAGAGAGAGAGAGAGAGAGAGAGAGAGGTTAGGGGTTTATAGATTTAGGGAGAGAGAGGGAGAGGGAGAGGGAGAGGGAGAGAGATATTGTGGGCTAGGGGTTTAAAAAACGAGAGAAAGAGAGATATTGGAGGTTAGGGGTTTAGAGATAGATAGAGAAAAATTAGAGTTTCGAGGCTTAGAGAGAGAAAGAGGAAGAGAGAAAGACAACAAAATGGTTGGTTAGAGGTTTAGAGAGAGAGGGGGAGAGGAATATTTGGGGTTCAGGGTTTAAAGAGAGAGCTTGGGAGATAGTGATTTAGAGAGATGGAGAGATTGGGGGTTAGGGCTTTAGAGGGAGAGATTGGAAGTTAGGGGTTTAGAGGGAGATATTGGGGGTTGGAGGATTAGAGAGAGAGAGAGAGAGGGAGAGAGATATTAGTGGTTATGGGTTTAGGAAGAGAGAGAATGGATATTATAGAGAGAGATTAATTGGGTGTTAGGGGTTTAGAGAGAGAGAGAGAGAGAGAGAGAGAGAGAGAGAGAGAATGTGGGTTAGGGGTTTAGAGAAAGAGTGAGATATTGGTGGTTGTGGATTAACATAAAGTGAGAGAGTGATTGGGAGTTGATAGGAATTTAGATATAAAGAGAGACCATGAGGTTACTATGTATGGTTAATGGTGGGGAGAGGGGATACATAGACAAGGGAGAGGGGGAGTGGTTGTTTGGGGAGAGAGAGAGAGAGAGAGAGATTAGAGGGTATGAATTTAGAGAGAGAGAGAGGGAAAGAGAGAGATAAAGAGAGGGATATTAGGGTCAGAGGTTTAGATAGTTATATTGGGGGTTAGTTCTTTAAAGAGAGAGATAACGGGGGTTATGAATTTAGAGAGAGAGAGGTTGTTGGTTACTAGTTTAAAGATAAATATAGTATAATAGAGAGATTAAGAGGGTGAGAGAGATTCTTGTTAGGGTTTTAGAGAGAGAGATTGTTGGTTATGGGTTTATATAGAGAGGGATTGGATGTTAGAGAGAGATTGATTGGATGGTAACGGTTTAGAGAGAGACAAGGATGGAGATTGGGGGTTAATGGATTATAAAGAGAGAAAGAGATTGGGAGTTGGTTGTTGTGTGTGAGAGAGATAGAGAAAGAGAAAGAGAGTTATTGGGGGTTTATGGCTATTTAGAGATACAGAGAGATCGCGAGGGGAGCATGTATGATTAGTGGTGGTGGGGAAAGAAATTAATGTAGGGGGAAATGGGGTAGTTGGGTAGTGGGTGTTGGTGGAGAGAGAGAGAGAGAGAGAGAGAGAGAGAGAGAGAGAGAGAGAGAGAGAGAGATTGAATTTTAGGGGTTTAAAGAGAGAGATAGATCAAAATATTGGGTGTTAGAGAGAGAGATCAAGGTTTAGGGGTTTAGAGAGAGAGAGAAACAAAGAGATTATGGGTTAGGGTAAAAGGGAAAGAGTTTGGGGTTAGGGGTTTAAATAAAGAGATATTGGGAGTTAGGAGTTTAGAGATATAGATATAATAGGGTTTATAGGTTTAGGGAGAGAGAGACAGAGATTGGAGGTTAGTGGTTTAAAAAGAAATAGAGTTTTGGGGTTTAGAGAGAGAGAAGACAAGGGGAAAGGGTGGTTTAGGAGTGGGTGTTTGTGGAGAGAGAGAGAGAGAAAGAGAGAGAGAGATTATATCTTGGGGGTTTAGAGAGAGAGTGAGAGATTATATCTTAGGGGTTTAGAGAGAGAGAGAGAGAGAGAAAGAGAGAGAGAGATTATATCTTAGGGGTTTAGAGAGAGAGAGAGAGAGAGAGAGAGAGAGAGAGATTATATCTTAGGGGTTTAGAGAGAGAGAGAGAGAGAGAGAGAGAGAGAGAGATAAGATTAGGGGTTTAGAGAGAAAGAGAGGGAGACAGAGATTTGGAGTTAGGGGTATAAAGAGAGAGAGTAAGGTAGAGGGAGAGAGAAATTGGAGTTCTAGGTTAGATAGAGAAATTGGGGGTTAGGGGTTTAGAGAGAGAGATATTTGGGGTTAGGGGTTTATATATATATAAATATATATATACATAGAGAGAGAGAGAGAGAGAGAGAGAGAGAGAGAGAGAGAGAGAGAGAGAGAGATTGGGGGGGTTAGGGTCTTAAAGAGAGAAATATATTAGAGGTTAGGGTTTTAGAGAGAGATTGGATTTTAGGATTTCAGAGAGAGAGACACACTAGGTGTTAGTGGTTTAGACAAAGAATTACTTAGGAATTGAGGCTTAGGGGTTTATAGGGAGATAGATTAAGGCTTAGTGTTTTAGAGAGAGAGAGAGGCAGGGAGAGATTAAGTAGAAATATTGCGGGTTAGGGATTTATAGAGAGAGGAGTTGAGAGAGAAATATTGGGGGATTAGGGTTTAGAAAGAGAGGTGGATTAGGTTTAGGGTTAAGAGAGAGAAATTGAGAAAGAGAGGGGGGTAAGATTAGATTTCATGGATTTAGGAGCTTAGAGATAGAGATTGGAAGTTAGGGGTTTAGAGAGAGAGAGAGAGATTAGGAGAGGAAGCGAGTTTGGTTGTTAGGGTTTTAGAGAGAGAGAGATTAGGGTATAGATGTTTATATAGAGAGTGATGGATTGGTGGTTGAGTGTAGAGAGAGAGAGAGACTGGATGTTAATAGGCATTTATAGATATAGAAAGATCATAAGGGAAGTATGTGTGGTTAGTGGGGGGGGGAGAGAGACATATACAGGGGGGGGTGTGGGGTGGTTGAGGAGCGAGTGTTTGGGTTGGAGAGAGAGAGAGAGAGAGAGATAAATACAACAAAACAATGTGATTAGCATCTCTTTTAGCTTCCTTTTTAGCATCCACTATCACTTTTAGTGTATTTTTCATCATTTTTTGGACAAAGTGGACACTTTTTCACGGGATGGTTCTTTTAATGGCATTATTTGCATCCCTTTTTAAAAGATGGTGCTATCTTGGATGCTAATTAGAATCCCAATTAACATCCCAGTTAGCATCCCAATTTGCATCCCAATTAGCCTCCCAATTAGCATCCCAATTAGCGTCCCAATTAGCATCCCAATTAGCGTCCCTTTTTAAAAGCTAGTGCTATGTTGGACACTAATTAACATCCCAATTAGTGTCCCAATTTGCATTCCAATTAGAATCCCAATTGGTGTCCCAATTATCGTCCTAATTAGCATCCCAATTAGTGTCCCTTGTTAAAAGTTGGTGCTATTTTGGATGCTAATTAGCATCTCAATTGACTCCCATGAAAGGTTGGAATTTGATGGGCATATGCCCATCATGAGGCATTTTACCCATCAAAATACTATTAAAATTTTTAACAGGCCGTCTTAAAGAATGAGAAAACACTTTGTTAGGACATATTTTTGATGGTTAACTATTTTTTGAAACTGCCATTAATTTTTATTAATAGTTTTGTAATATATGTGTATGCCTAGATAAATGGCATGAAGTAGGTGACATGTTATTATATATGTAATAATATTGGAGATTGAAACTTTCCCAATTGGTTGAAGAGTAGGTGGGTGAGTTTTCCTTTAATGGAAATTGTAGCAGGGATTTCTCCCTTACTACAGAGCAGGAATGGCTACCTTCCGTCTATAGGACGGAAGGGTAGGGTTCTTGATGGTTGTGCAAGAAAAACGAAATAAAACATAAATAAAATCCTATCTACACACAAGGTTATGGGTTAACCTCCAAAACCCTGGATACAACTTGTTAGAAACAACCAAAGACCTGCAAGCAAACAATGGAGACTTGCAAGAACATGTTAGGCAATACACCTGCAAGAAAATATGTTAGAAAACAATAAGATAAACAACATAAAATAAAAATTATACCTTCTATGGGTGGAAATGGGCTGCCATGCCCTAGCTTGGAGAAGCACCTCTCTTGAGAATGGGGGAGCTATGGCTCAAATGGAAGGATGGATGAGAGGGAGGGTGAATTGCTTGAGAGGCAAATGGTCTCAAGGCACTCACTCAGGCAGCATAACAGTATGCGAGGAAGGAATGTTTTGAGAGTGACCCCCACCCCTCTATTTATAGCTTTTTTAAGGTTCTAAGCCCTTGGTCAGGGCTTTAGCCCCTTTCTCTCAATCTTTAGCTCTTTTGGGGGTTTTAGGCTCCTTCGAGAGGTTTTAGCCCCTTTTGGAGGATTTAGCCCCTATGAGAGATATTTTGGCTCTTTTTAGGGGATTTTAAGCCCCTTTTCATATTTTTGAGCCTTTTGAGGGTGTGGGGGTCAAATGGGGTCAAATGAGGGTCATGTATGGGTGTCCTTGGGTGGTGTAGGCCATTTAGAGCTGAGTGAGGGATTTTTTGGGTTAACAGATTGCCCCCTGATGTGTGAGGGCAGGAGCTCATTGTATGGCCAACATACATCATAGGATTTTCTTGCGGAGAGGTGGTGCTTCCTAGGTTGGGGCATGGTGGATTTTGGTTTTTGTATTAATATGGTTCCCATCAATGGGTGAGATACAAATAATGTGTGACATGTTTATGGATGAGGCAGGCATCCCCATGCTCGTAATAATGTCAAAATAATAATGTGATCTATGCTCTATAATACAAGAGCTAATCATGCACAACTGATGATACATAGTGGTTTCCTCAATGAGAGGATGAATACAATACTGATTTGAAGAACTGCTACATTGGACCCATGGTATTCTCATGGAATGCGATATCTTCATGAATGATGGCATGTTGGATCTGGAACGGTACATAGCTATATGGACTCACTGATGGAGAGCTAGAGTCTCTGTGGTACAAATATGCTGCATCAATCATAAATCTATATAGAAGCACTGCTAGGGCTTCTGAACACTGTCTCCAACGCAACTTGGAAATCACAAGGGACATGAACCTGTTGGGGTCCCTCAAATAGACTCATCAATGTGCTAGAGTCAAGTGACATCTAGGGTCTTTGAACAAATACTACACGGACCAATACCCTGTACGAATCTCAATGGTGCGATGATGTAGTTGGAGTTCAGCACGTGAGAAACAACCATCCCAAGAGGCACTAGGGACTCCTCTCAAGTGGTCCAAGGAAATTCATAAATGATGTTAATGAAACCAGGATCCAGGGACCTCTTGGTATATCCTCTGGAATATGTGTCTTGCCATTGACAAAGGGAGACCTGCCCCTGGTCAAGGCAATGATGTTTCCTTGACCAAAAGCATGAGGGAGATAACCAAAAGATGTGAGACAATATGAGGAATGACCCACTGAATGGGGGGGGGAAGGAGTTGAACAGGGGAAGAGGGAGTGTGCTGGACTCAAAATTACTTTGTTCAGAGTATGACGGTAGGGCGAACCAGGCAAAAAATGAAACTGACTCATGGGAAAGGGATCATAGCTGTAATACCGGGAATGTAACTGCAGATGGGAAATACTTGGGGGAGGTAGACGCTTTTGATTTTGATAGGTTCCAAGGAAGACACATCATGGAATACTCTGAACAAAGGTGACCCAAAGTGGGAATGCTACCAAACTATTATGTGTGGGGTGGTGTCTACAGACACCATTGTGGTATGATCTCATGGATTTTTGGCGAGCCCAAGAAATTAAATGCTCAGTGGTGCTTTCAATTTTAGAGAGTCTGATAGCATGAAGAAGACTCCAGTGGGGGATCTTTTTCATTGATAGTCTCCTATGCCCAAAAAAGGTTAAAAGTGTACATAGGAGAGCTCTCCCATCCTTTAGGTGATGGGAGACTTCTTTAACGTTGGTAGTCCAGAGGCCGGAAAGGGTTAAACCTATACTGACTGGATGGTCATTCAGATACTTTTACGAGCATGAATGAAACCAAGTTTGCTTGGCAATATTTTCTTGCTGAGAAGGCTAGAACAGAGCTTAACGACAACCCATGGTGAGCTTTTTGGTAAAGTTCGGCCCCTTTGCCCAAGAAAGCATAAAAGTATGCAGAGGGCAACGGTCTTGGCTTGAATGTGCCAAGGTGGTCCTTTTCATTTGATGGTCTACATAGTCCGCAAAAGGAGATAAACAAGACGATGTAGACGCCCTTTACTACACTTTAACGAGTGGGAAAGGAAGCAACTGTACTCGACCATATTTTCATTCTTTTAGGAGTTAGAAAAGAGCTTAAAAAAACTCTAGTATGGTAAACCGATCAAGGAGGCACTGATGGTGCCCCCATGTTGGGATAGTGGACAAAGGTCCAAAGGTCATCCGTGTAGTGTGGATGGAGTAGGTGGTTCTTAAACATACCAATACATGAACGGGATAGATCGTGGCAGAGGCACGTAAACCAAGGTGGCTCTCAGATAGAGGTCAAGAGAGTCGTGTGTGAGTTGTGGTGGACAAAATTTGACTACATGTGATGTGAGTGCAAGTTCAGAGGCAATTATATGCCAAATGCATGCAAAGGAAATGATCCATTCTCTCGATGATGGTCCGAAGATCCGCATAAGGTGTGGTGGATAGATTAGACAACTATATGCTAAAAATCAAAATGATGTGCCTTACAGGTGGTGGCCCGAGAACCTGCATGAATGGTGGTAGGAAAGTTTGATAAAAGTACAGGTTTGAAGACATTTGTATCACCATGATGTGGCTCGTAAACCGAGGTAAATTCTGGGAAGCGGTCCCAAAAATTACTTATTAAACATGAGACGATGGTCTCATAAGGAGATTTGAGCCTTGAGGTGTGAGAGGTTTCTCAAACAGGCTCTAGGTGACTTTGGATTAGCAACTAATGGTGCTGCCCATGACTTGTGGTAAAATAAAGAAAAGAAAATGAAGCGACTCATTGGTGATGTTAAGCATAAAATCTATTGAGGTAGAGCCCATTGTGGGATTTCTCTAAGAGTTGTCCATCAGAGTAAATAAGGGTGTATGCCCCTTTTCCGAGGCAATGGTGGATGACGTATGGGTATGCAACATTGAATCGAACTTGCCTTTGCCTAACTTGTCATTGGGTTGGTCATAAAATAGAAGCATATCGCCTTCATTGAAGGTGCGAGGGTGGACATGGGAGTCATAGTGGGCCTTTGATCGTGTTTTTTCTGCTTCAATGTCTTGGAGGGAAACTCGGAGGTCTTCTATGGTTTGCTCAAGTTGGAGGATTTGTTATTCCAAAGGTGAATTATTGGGGAGGAGTTCTACAACGAGGCAGATGGGCGGGATCTGGCACTCTATAGGGAGTACTGATTCAACACCATGTACTAGGAAGAAAGAGGTGAAACCGGTTGCGGTTTTTGTGGACGTGCGATAAGCCCATAGGGCGGAGTATAGCATGTGCTGCCAGTTGGTTTTATGGTTTCCTACCATCCTTTGGAGCATTGTTTTGATGATTTTGTTGACTGCTTCAACTTGGCCATTTCCCTAGGGGTAATAGGAAGATGAGTACTAGTGTTCAAATTTCAACATGGTTGACATCTCAGTCCAAACATCGTCTTCAAAGTATGTACAATGGTCTAAGACCAACTATTTAGGAACACCAAATTGTGAAATAACATGGTTGAAGAAGAAGCGTGCTGTTGTTTCACTTTTGCAATCAAATGTGGTCATGGCCTCAGCCTACTTAGTGAAGTAATTGAATGCCATAGTGATGTATTTGTGACCATTGGCCGAGGTAGGGTTGATTGTCATGAAGTCGATTGCCCATTTGCAGAAGGGCCCAACTGTGACTACGGGGTGTAATGGTGTAGGGGGGGCTCTTTCCTTTGGGGCAAAGAGCTGACAACTATGATAGAAGTAGTTGACACGTAGAATCTTCTGGGCGGTTGCCAGAATTGAAAGGTGGCCACCACAAGCTCCACTATGACAGTAATTGAGGATGGTCTTGGCCTTGTCACGGGTGAGGCATCAATGTAGGATGGTATCAATGCCTTGAGGATACAAAAAATCTCCAATAAACAAGTGGCGAATGGCTTGATGTCAGATGTGTCGCTTATCCTCACGGTTTAAGTGCGCTGTGAATTTCTGTGTTCGTAAATATAGAAGGATGTCCCCATACTATGGGTCCTCTGTGGATATGACGAATAGAAAATCATCAAGGAGGTCATCCTTAGGTGGTGATGACGCGGTTAATGGGGGTAGGCTAGTCATGAGCGTGGCCAGCGCGAGTGCCTTTGTGCTTTTTGGGGAAACAAATTCTAAGTCAAATTCTTGGAGGATGACTACCCACTTAGCCGCACGACCTTGTAGGAGGTGACGGCTTAAGAGATACCACATTGTGTTTGAATCGACCACTACATGAGTATGGTTTGCAATGATCTAGTGGTGCAACTTCTGAGCCGAGAAGACAATGGCAAGGGCCAATTTCTCCTCGGGTGAATATCGTAGTGGGGGACCTGTTAGCTTTTGACTGATGTAATAAATCACGTGCTCATGGCGAGCATCATCTTCTTGGACCAAGACTCCAACAATGGCATTGTCTGAGGCTGACACATAGAGAATGAAGTCTCAGGTGAAGTCTGGTGCTGAGAGTAATGGTGTAGAAGCCAGGGTTTTCTTGAGTGCATCAAACAATTCTTGTGCTTTCTGATCCCAAACAAAGGGTATTTTTGTGTGGAGAAGGCAGATGAATCTGTGGGATTTTGTTGCATACTCTAGTACAAAGCGACAAAGGAAGTTGGCCTTGCCTTGGAGGCTCTGTAGTTGGTGACGAGTTTTTGGTGAAGGAAGACCAAGGATAGCCTGAACTTTAAGGCGGTCTACTGTTGTCCCTTTGTGGGATACGATGAACTCGAGTAGACAGCCTGCTGGGACACAAAAAACATACTTTAGGGGATTCAGGTGAATTTTGTACTTGCGGCAACGTAAAAATACTTGCTGCAAGTCATCCATACGTTGTGCTTGTTTCGGTGATTGAGTAGTAAGATCGTCGAGATAGACCAATATGATATGGATTAGATCATGGAAACAATATGTCATGGCGTGCTGGAAGGTGGCTCCAACATTTTTCAGGCCAAAGGGCATGACTCAATATGCGAATGTTCCCCACGGGGTTGTGAATTTCATCTTGTAACGATCTTGTTTCTGGATATGAATTTGGTTATATCCAAAAAATCCGTCCATGAAGGAAAAGACCTCATGTCTGGTGCATGCATCGATAATCTGATCGATGAAGGGTGTTGGGAAGTTGTCTTTGGGTCACGCCCCATTTACATCATGAAAGTCTGTGCAAAAGTAGATGGTACCCTAATTTTTATTCACGAGAACAGGATTAGAAACCCAAGTGGTGTATGCAATGGGGTAAATGAAGCCGGTTGTGCATGACTTCTCTATTTTGGCTTTGACCGTGACCGCTTTGGAAGGATGGATGGGTTGTTGCTTTTGGTGTATGGGGGACACATCAGGCCATGTGTCGATGTGGTGTTCCATGATGGATGGATCCAACCCCAAAATTTCAGTGTAAGACCAGGAAAAGATGTTGCAGAATTCTTGGAAGAGTGCTTCCTGGGTAGTGACTTCCTCCATGGAGAAAAATGCCCCCAGCATGATTTCTTTAACAACCTTGGGATTGGTTGAGATGTTGATTTTGATGGTTGGTGAGATGTTGGCCATGTTCCCTTCTTCGAAGGTGTTTGGTGCTAGAATGGGGGTTTTGAACCATTCGAATTTCCCATGAATGAAATATTTGGTCTCCATGGAAAACTGGTCAGACCATCACACAAGTTCTTCGGGGAGGAAGAACGAGCGATGTGAATATCGTCCCATGGGTATTCTGGGGCAGTTAAGGCTTCAAGTATCTCCTCATCATTACGGAAGCAATGAAGAAATAGGTATGATGGAACTTCATTGATGGTGGAGACAAGAGGTTTGGTAGAACTGGACATCATGTAAATGGACATGGTGTCCGAAGAAGGATGTGGGGGGTGAATTTCTTCAATTAGGGTGATCTCAAATTCAAGGGAATGTTGTCAAAGGTTGGCTAAAGCCATTGGGAACTCAGACAAGTCTTGGAAGTGGTGAGAATAATGTCCATACAAACTACAGAGGGAGCAAGCATGGTTTGTTCTCAATGACTTGTTTCTCACTATTGGCCCGCTTGGAAGTTCAACCATGGGGAGGTTTTCTATTGTATCCATGGCATCCAAATGTGTGCGGATTATAGGAATCTCAAGGCAGTTTTGAGTTGGATGGCCCTGTTCTTTGTAGACGACGCAAGGCGGGATTTGTCAAGGTTAAGCGACAGCTTTCGTGTTTTTTCCTTTCCCTTTTAGGGTGGGGCAGTGCGGGCGCGGGTGTGGTGGTTGGTTTTTGTGGGCCAGGTGGAGGATGAGATTCAACCGTAATGGGTTGTATGGGGGTTAAGACTACCTAGGGCATTGGTGGTTGAGCCGGTGGATCCAAGTACTACACGGGAATTCCTAATGTAAAATTGGGTAAGTTTAAGGTAGCCATTACTATCTTGCTGATGGCACCAAGCGGGGGAAAGAGGAAGGGAATTGTGTGGACTGGGGAGGATCCTAGATAACTCCCTGATGGTTATATGTGGGGATGAGGTTTTGGTTGTGGCTACGCATAGTGTCACGACTGTGGATGATGTTACAGCTATTGTTGATGTTGCGGCTGTGGACGGTGTTGTAGTTACAGTTGGGGTTGTGACTGCGGTTGTTGTTTGGGTGCAGCCGTGCTGGATGAGAGCATGCACAAATCCACAATCTCACTCGGTGTCAGTGGTGGTGACACTAAGGGGAAAGGAACTGTCATGGTCGTATCGGCAAACAACCCAGGACCCACATTCAACAATGGGGAGGATGGTATGTTGTCAACCATGTTGTCGACCGCAGGGGTAACATTGGTAAGTATGGTCAGCCCTTGCAGATCAATAGTGTTGATCATAGGGATAACATTGGCGGGTGCCATTAGCCCTTGCGGATCGTGATGAGTCAGTTGGTCAATCGTCACAATTTTCCCTTCATGGGGGAACATCATGAGATGGAAAATAGTTGATGCTATGAATCTCATGGCATACATATAACTTCTTTTGAGGAGAAGGTTATAGTCCAATTGAGCATTGACAACCTCTATGTCAATTAGTACTGTCTTCCCGGCTAATGTGATTTGGACATGGGGGAGGATTCCTTGGGCTCTAATGGGATGGCCATCATAATCCCGTAGAGTTGTATAGGATGGTTGCAGAATTGGGGATCCAAGATTCTGCCAGACTAGGGTATACATAACGCATGTGGATGCCCCCTGATACACTATGCACCAGTGCACAACCAAATTTTGGATAGACACTAGGATTTGGAAGACAATGGTTGATGGCATCCGCGGTTCTTCATTCTCTGTGTCGAATGTAATCAACTTGGATTTAGAGGGATCCACAGCACCAAGGGTAGCTAGTAAGGATTTTCGCTACATTGGGAAATTTTTGAGTACCTCAAGAGCGGACATGGCGGTAGGTGTTTGGGCCAAATCATCCACAAAGCTGTAGCTGACAACAGCTCTAGCCATGGCATTGTTGGCAACCCGACATATGTGAGGGCGTGGGAAAGGGGGTAACTAAAGAGGTGCATTGGTTGTTTTATACATAGATTCCGCTGATGTGTCAATGGGTTTGGTGTTGGTTGCGTACTGATTTTGTCTGGTTTGTAAATTGACCTCTTCAGTTGTCATAGCTAGCAGGTGGTGGACACCTATTTTCATCATGGGAGGTGCCCCCGGAGCCTTGGGATTGGGTTGGGGAGGGGGTGTGGTTGCCACCAATCCTTGGATTGGTAATGGGTTTTGGAGCACCACAGGAGGAGGTCCTAGTGGTGTCAGGTTGGGTGGGGCTTGGTCTGTTGTATTGGTGGCATGTTAAACCTCATTCCTAATGGCCTTTTTAGCACAACCCATGAAGGGACACTCATATGTGTAGTGCCCATAGACCTCGCATAGTGTGCATGGTTGGTTTGTATGTAACGGGGCGTTGTGTCTTGATGCATTTGTTTGTTGAGGGTTTTGGGTTGGCCGGTTTGCCGCGACATTGTTGGGAGGATTTGGTTGTTGACTACCTCCCTGTGGTTGATTGTTGCCTTGGTTTTGGGGTCGGTTATTCCTGGCTTGCCCTTGTTGGTTATTGGGGGCTGGCTGGTTGGGACGGTTTTTCTTTGCAAACACCAGTCCCAATGGAGTAGGGGTAGGGGCTTAAACAACTTGCATCGGTGGTGCATAGTAGACTTGGGTGGGTGCTGGTGCCACAAATGTGGGCATTTGTCCTGTATATTGTTGTGTCGGCCAAGCTAATGCTTGGGCCTGCTACGGTGGTGCAGGTTATGCATAAAAAGTTGTGGCTCCGAATTGGGACATCATTCTTTCATAGTCTGGAGCTTGGTATTGGTAGGAAACACTAAGGGTGTTGCTTGGTTGTGGTGGTATTGCAGGTGGTGTCGGGCGATGCTATGGTCGGTGAGAGACAAAACCTATGATTCCATCTGCGACATGGGACACCCCCAGTGAATCCCGGTAGGATGTGCCTACACAAGGAGCATCTGGAATGATTGTGTAAAGGTATCCAGACTATGCATAGATCATATCAAACTGGTGTGCTTTCAATCTGGCCTCCTCTTCGAATTGGGGACATTCGGATGCGACGTCCATAGCAAGGTTTTTAGGAACCAATCCAAGAATATCCTGTCATCAAGTTGGATCTTGCACAAACTACGGCATTGCTGCCACTCATGGATGTGGTCGATTATGTGGTTCGCAGTATTTTGGTGGCAAGATAAAAAAATTTCCACGCATTCATCATATCTAACGGGAAGCTGGAAATATTACAGGAACATGAAAGCCAGGGAGTTGAAATCCAAGTACTTGGCTTGTGGTAGCTCGATGTACCACTTGGCTGCAGCACTTGTGAGGGTGTGTTGGAATAGTATGAGCCTAATCAAATCATCTACAATGCTATTTGATGAGCACCATAGGTGAAACATCATGATGTGGTTTTGGGGGCACTCCCCTACCTTCCCTTCAAACTTGGGAATGTCTGAGGGAAGTTTGGTTGGCATGGGAGGCCAAAATTTTTGATGGGGTATAGGGTCATTTGTTAATCGATCCAAGTCAAGAAATTTGAGACATGCCATGAAAGGAAGGTTTGACCCAAGGTTGATGTGAGATGGGGCAGCAATGGTGGTGGGGTTTGCAGGGATATGATGCACTTGCATAACTGGGGGTACTTGTGGCGTCATTGTGGACGGGCCAATGCCCCAAAGTGTGGTAAGAGGGGCAGTGTAGGTGGAAGGGCCACTGCTCCCATGTGTGACAGGAGGGGTAGTGTAGGTGGAAGGGACACTTCCCCCATGTATCTTAAGTGGGATAGTGTGGGTGGAAGGAATGCTGCCCCCATGTTTTACAGGTGGTACAACTTGAGTGGTCAATGTGGGTGGTGGTAGCTGGCTTATGACGGTTTGCATGACCATGTTGGGGCCACTAGTAGAGGTGTTAGTGGTTGTGTGGGGTGTGGACACAGTTCCACTTCCCACCACTAAGTCAGAAAATGGATCCGGGTTTGCACCGACCATGGGGCTTGATGGTGCAGTATGCAAGTCTAGCTTAGATTGGTATGATTCTGAGTCTGAATTAGAGGTTGTGTGGCCTTTTGATGGTGTAGAGGGTCGTCGAGAATGGTCTTGATGGTGTTGGTTCAAGGACCCGAACTGTGGTGGGTCGCCTCTCAGGCGTGAGGAATAACGTGGGGGATCAATCGTGTTTGATTTGTATGTCAAAATGGTGAAATATGGTGATAATTTTTGGACCCCAGTTTTAATGGCTTCCTATTGGATTCAAGTGGTCACTCGGCCACCAAGACTGCTAGAAGACAGTGCTTGGATTTTTCCTCATGGGAGTGCTAGTCAATCGATGGGGGTCGTTGCCCGTTTCGCTTGGCAATTCCTCTCAGCGGCCAGCTAATTTGGGGTTCCTATGGTGCTCCTCACAATGAATTTCTAGGATGAGACCAAGTACTTCCCACAATTAAAGTAGTCAAGGACTTATGTCCTCAAAGACTACAGATGTTTGACTTAGTGTAAATTATAAATTTTAATGGCTCACTCAGCGTCATGAACTGAGTTTGGTTGGTTTATATGGTATGGTTTGTTTGTATGTATTTTGTCTTTATGTTATACTTAGTGAATGCTTAAATGGTTTATGAATATTCCACATAGTTCATAACATTGTTTATGAAAGCAGTAAATGATAATCATAAATTTAAACATGTACCATTTGTGAATCTGAACTATGATAGCCTGACTAGGTGACTGCCTTGCACCTGTATTTCTCTTCAACTAGGAAAGGGTGCTGGGCTCTCAACACAATGGGACTAATCCCATTCTTAGATCCACAGGTTACCCTCCAAATCCAAGGCCGGTCAACAGGGAGGACGCTGAGAGCCGTGAGGTCCCATGGCCCTACTACCCCCTCTACCTTCCAAGTCACCCGTTTTTAGTGGTTTCAAAAAATGCCAAGTGAAGTTCCTATTACTATACGAGCTCCACCCTTCGTCTTATCCAAGAATACCCTGAAGGGTGATGACTGGGTAGAGGAGGAAGGGCTAGGCAAGATGCTGATTTTAATTACAGTAATTTTTAATCAAGCTTTGATCAAATTCATTAATCCATTAACCATTTCATTTACCATTGATTTACACACGCTGCAAATAAAATAAACAAATACTGAACAGAAATAGAAACATATTTGATGGATAGAGGTGGCTGAGCCGCACTGATAGTCCTTAATTTTTAAAAATCAGAATTTGAGAGATAGATCGATCTTTTCGGGTCAAATGTGGCAAGGGGGTTGTCAAATTTTCCCAAAAACAGGCGAGGCGGTCGCTCAGAACTTGTAGACAGAAGCGAGCTGGCTTCTGGGAGGGGGTCACACCTTTCGGGGAAAAATGAGTGACCTGGTTGCACCTGTGAGGCCTGAATGAGTGACTTGGTCACACCTTTCAGCCTGATAAAAGTGACCTGCTATGAAAGGTGAAGTTTTTTTGATCCTAAGCTAGATCCGGTCGACAGTAACTTGTACTCTGGCCAAATGGGCTCGGATTGGCCTTGAGGAGGCTCGACAATAACTAGAATGCAAAAAAAACAGAGATCTAAGCTAGATTTGACAGAAATTTAAACTACGGCAAATGAAAATAAACTGCAAGTAAGGTTAAGGGTTAAGCTCCAAGACCCTGCATAAAACTTGTTAGAAATAGCCAAAGACCTGCAAGCAAACAATGGATACCTGCAAGAACATGTTAGGAAATACACCTGCAAACAAATACGTTAGAAAACAATAAGATAAACAACACAAAACATAAATTATACCTTCTAAGGGTGGAAATGGGCCACCATGCCCTAGCTTGGAGAAGCACCTCTCTTGCGAATGGGGGAGCTATGGCTCAAATGGAAGGATGGATGAGAAATAGGGTGAATGTCTTGAGAGGCAAATGGTCTCAAGGCACTCACTCGGGCAGCATAACAGTATGCAAGGAAGGAATGTTTTGAGAGTGACCCCCACCCCTTGATTTATAGCTTTTTTAGGGTTATAAGCCGCTTTTTTGGGATTTTAGCCCCTTTCGCTCAATCTTTAGCTCTTTTGGGGGTTTTAGGCTCCTTTGAGGGGTTTTAGCCCCTTTTTGGAGGCTTTAGCCCCTATGAGAGCTATTTTGGCTCTTTTTACGGGATTTTAAGCCCTTTTGCATATTTTTGAGCCTTTTTGAGGGTGTGGGGGTCAAATGCGGTCAAATGAGGGTTGTGTATGGGTGTCCTCAGGTGGTGTAGGCCATGTAGAGCTGAGTGAGGTATTTTTGGGTTAACAGAAATGGATTTACTTTCATTCCATTTTTCTTTCTTTCTTATATCGTCCTAGCATTGTCCCAATATGAGGTCATGCACTTCCTTTTACATCCTTTCTCTTTCCTTATGCCCTTCCTTTAGATGATAAGTGAGTTTTCAAGTCCGAAAGTGCAACTCTGAGAGAGAGGTGGGTACCATTTTAGAAGAAGAGAGAGGTGGGTACTCATGGTAAAAAATCATGTCTCTATTCACATTTAAAAAAAATGATTTTTTTGATATATGTGAAAACTTAACATTTTATTATTCTTTTAGTCTTACTAATTGGTTGAAACAATTAATTTTTCTCATGGGAAAAAAAATCTAAACAAGTTTGATGTTTAAAGTGGTTCTTCTTATCCATTTATAAACAAGGGAAAGTAAATGGCCCAAAGAAGAAAGCATGAACCATGAGCTGGTTGGTACAGATTTTGAACCTCCCCCACAAAAACCCAATGATAATTAAATTAAACCCTAAAAGGATGATGCTTGTCACTTCGAGCAACATTAAAGAAGACAAGTTTTCCTTAGAAGGTTTTGATTCTATAGAATGATATCTCTAGGAAAACATACTACTTTGTCATCTTTTGAGAATGCTCTTCCACATCCAAACTCAGAGTTCGCAAACCCAATGAACCTAAATCACAAAAATGAGCTTTTATTGCACTCTCTATAATGCTTTTGGGGATTAGTCCTTGATACAAACTTTGGCCCTCTCTACACCATCTATTTCACACATTTCCTTCATCAGTACCATGATTGTCTCAATCATCAATTACATCTACTTGGGGAAGATCCTGAAATATGACAAATATGAAGGAGTTCTTCCTTTAAGCAAAATATTGAGTTAGGGTTTGGATCATTGTCCTCCCCGTAGTCTAGTGGGTTCATGGTTCTCTTTACAAGATATTTCCACTTAGGGAGACAAAAATTGCGAGACACCTAAAAATACTTTCAACCCTATACCCATCTCCCTGAGTTGATTTTCACCCATATATCCTCAATTTATAGCTATGACGAGATCTCCAATTAGAAACCCCAACTCGATTATATATTTATAAGTAGAGACATAATAATTATTTCTTAAATAGAGTTTGTTTAGGAAACTAGTTGTGCATTAGAAAATTTTCACCTAACTATAGGATTCTTGGATGGATGCCACCCACAAATTGGGTTATGAGGCCACTAGGGTGAACAAATCAAGCTACAAACTCATAAATACTCAACTCAATCCATTTAGTTTCAATATCAATGAATTCTCTCACTATATATAATTCTATGGAACTCTTCCAACATTCGATCAAACATGACATTGCCATCAAATGCCTTAACCAACACAAGGAATGTAGTAGGGATTTCTCCCTTGCTATAGAGCAGGAACCACCTTCCGTCTATAGGACAGAAGGGTAGGGTTCCTAGTGGTGGATGCAAAGAAAAAAGAAATGAAATAGACTGAAATAGAAATGGAAGTAGAAATAAATGAAACCCCTCTGCACACAAGGTTATGGGTTATGCTCCAAGACCTTGCATACAACTGTTAGAGAAGCAATAAACCCTGTAAGTAAACAATGGAAACCTGGAAGAAGATGTTAAGCAATGAACCTGCAAACAAATACTATTAGAAAAAACTAGAAACTACCAAAGCAAATACATAAAACAACACAGGTATACCTTCTAGTTGGAATGGGCCACCATGCCCTAGTTGGAAGAGCACCTCTCTTGGAAGGGGGAGCTATGGCTCAATGGAAGGATGGAGGAGAGGGAGAGTGAATGACTTGAGAGGAAAATGGTCTCAAGGCACTCACTTTGGTAGCATACCAATATGGAAAGAAATAATTAATTGAGAGTGACCCACACCCCTCTATTTATACTTTTTCTATGGATTTTTAGGGTTTTAAGCCCCTGGTTGGGGCTTTAGCCCCTTTTTTGGTATTTTATCCCCTTTCGCTCAATCTTTAGATATTTTGGGGGTCTTAAGATCCTTTGAGGGGTTTTAGCGCCCTTTTGGAGGTTTTAGCCCCTATGAGAGCTATTTTGGCTCTTTTTAGGGGTTTTAAAGCCCTTTTTCATGTTTTAAATCCTTTTTGAGGGTGTGGGGGTCAAATGGGGATAAATGGGGGTCGTGTATAGGTGTCCTTGGGTGGTATAGGCCATGTAGAGTTGAGTGAGGTATTTTTTGGGTTAACAGATTGCCCCTTGATGTGTGAGGGAAGGAGCTCATCATGTGGTTGACAGACATCATAGGATTTTCTTGCAGAGAGGTGGTGCTTCCCGGGCTGGGGCATGGTGGCTTTTGGTTTTTGTATTAATATGGTTCCCATCAATGGGTGAGATAAAAATAATGTGTGACATGTATATGGATGAGGCAGGCATCCCCATGCTCATAACAATGTCAAAAGAATAATGTGATCTATGCTCTATAATACAAGAGCCGATCAGGAACAACTGATGATACATAGTGGTTGCCTCAATGAGAGGCTAAATACAATACTGATATGGAGAACTACTACATTAGACCCATGGTATTCTCATGGAATGCTATATCTTCATGACTGATATCCTGCTGGATCTGGAATGAGATATAGTTGTATGGAATCACTGATGGAGAGTCAGAGTCTCTGTAGTACAAGTATGCTGCATTAATCATAAATCTATATAGAAGCACTGCTAGGGCTTCTGAACACTGTCTCCAATGCAACCCAGAAATCACAAGGGACATGAACCTGTTGGGGTCCCTCAAATATACTCATCAATGTGCTAGAGTTAAGTGACATCTGGGGTCTTCAACCAAATACTGCATGGACCAATACCATGTATGAATCTCAACGGTGCGATGATGTAGCTTGAGTCGAGCACATGAGAAACAACCATCCCAAGAGGCACGAAGGAATCCTCTCAAGTGGTCCATGGAACTCATCAATGAGATTAATGAAACTAGGATATAGGGACCTCTGGATCTATCCTCTGGAACACATGTGTTGTCATCAACAGAGGGAGACCTGCCCCTGGTCAAGGCAACGG
>LPNX010257811.1:39389-62875 GCA_001517045.1 Pseudotsuga menziesii | reverse complement strand
ATAAAATAATATTTATTAATTTTGGAGGAAGAAAAGAAAAAAACTACTTTTTTGTTTGTATTTTTGACATATCTCCCCGTGTTTTTACTCAAATTTCGACCGGGAGAGCTCCTTGGATGCGGAATTAAATTACGCATCCAATGAGTACCCACTTGGAATACTTTTGACAAACCCCACTGCCCCAAAAACAAGAAATAACTAAAAAAACATGATGATGACAACGAGCTCTCCCGATCGAAATTTGAGTAAAAACACGGGGAGATATGTCAAAAATACAAACAAAAAAAGTAGTTTTTTTTATGATACCTATCCCCAAATTTATATTAAAAAAGTTTTTAAGACCAATACGGTATTTCAAATTTAAAGCAATTTCATTGGCTAACACATGATGACATGGAAGTTGAATCAAAGTTAAAAGGCCCATTATGAGTTCAAATTTCCTCTAATGCCAGTGGGGGCTCTTTTCGGTTGGTAGTCTCCTGTGCCTGAAAAAGGATAAAAGTATACATAGGAGAGCTCACCCATCCTGTAAGGGATGAGAGACTTCTTTACCATTGGTAGTCCAATCAAGTCAAAAAAGGTTAAACCTATACTGACTGAACAGTCATTTAGATACTTTTACAAGCATGAACGAAACAAAGTTTGCTCAGCAATATTTTCTTGATGAAAAGGATGGAAAAGAACTTAACGACAACCAATGGTGAGCTTTTTCGTAAATTTTGGCCCCTTTTCCCAAGAAAGAATAAAAGTATGCATAGGGGAATGATCTTGGCTTGAATATGCCAAGGTGGTCCTTTTCATTTGATGGTTTACATAGTCCACAAAAGGAGATAAGCGAGACAATGTAGATGCCCTTTCCTATACTTTAACGAGTGGGAAAGGAAGCAGATGTGCTTATCCATCTTTTCATTCTTTTAGGAGTCAGAAAAGAGCTTAAAAGAAACTCTGGTATGGTCAACCGACTTAGGAGGCACAGGTGGTGCCCCTATGTTGGGATAATGGATAGTGGTCGAAAGGTCATCCATGCAGTATGGATGGAGTAGGTGGCTCTTAAACATACCAATACATGCATGGGATAGATCGCAGAAGAGGCACACGAGTCGATGTGATAGAGGCATGCAAATCGATGTGGCTCTCGGACAGAGGTCAAGAGAGTTGTTTGTGTGAGTTGTGGTGGAAGGACTTGACTACATGTGATGTGAGTGCAAGTCCGAAGGTAGTTTATAAAAGAAATGGGCCGTCATCCTGGGAATGGTCCGGGATCCCGCATAAGGTGTGGTGGACAGATATGATGCATGATGCAATTGTTTGTATGCTTCCTATATGCCATGATGAATATGCTAATTTAGAATGTTGTTAGCCATCTGATCTACTACACTATTGAGGTTTCTGGGAACATGCATGAATGTGATGGATTCAAATGTTCTAACCATCTGTTTAGTGCACAGGAATTTTCTAAAGAGGTAGGGATCACATACCCGATAATAGTTGTTCAACTGGGAGACAAGCTGCTAGGAGTCTAAGAAGACATCGAGATGGAAAATTCCAAATTGGAGAGCAGCGGCCAAGAGGCCATTGAAACCATCATATTCAACTTAGTTGTTGGTCACACTACCTCCACATATTCTGTCGATATGGATCAACTCGTGCGATGGGGAGTAGATGACCCATGCAGCTGAGGTGAAGTTTGGAGACCATCTACTCGCTCCATCATCAAATCCAATGTGTCGATATAAGGTAGGATCCATCTGGAGCAATGAGGGGAAACAATACATAAGAATCGCTTTAAAAATGTGTAAAACAAGAAGGGACAAGACTATATTACAAGCTGAACTACCGTCATTTAAAGAGGTGATGCTGAGGGAAATTGGTTTGGACTTTTAGGGGATCAACGGTCATTCCTTTGGGTGCCTGTGTGAGTGGCGGTAGGAAAGTGTGATGCAAGTACAGGTCTGGAGATACTTACATTACTTTATGGTTTGTAAATCGAGGTAACTTTCGGGAAGTGGTCCCAAAAATTACTATGTAAACATGAGATGATGGTCTTGTTAAAATATAGAAACTAGAATTTTGAGCCTAGAGGTGCGAGAGGTGTCTTGAACAGGCTCTGGGTGGCTCTAAAATTAGCAGCTAATGGTGCAACCCCTGAATGGGGATTTTTGTTTTGTGGTAAAAACATTGTAAAACAAAAAAGGAAAACGAAGTGACTCATTGGTGATGTTAAGCGTAATTTTTTTTGAGGTAGAGCCCATTACGGGGGTTCTCCAGGAGTTGTCCATCAGATTCAATAAGGGTGTATGCCCCTTTTCCAAGGCAGCGGTGGACGACGTATGGGCCGTACCACATTGATTCGAACTTGCATTTTCCCAACTTGTCATTGGGTTGGTCATAGACCAAAACAATATCTCCTTCGCTGAAGGTGCAAGGGTGGACATGGGAGTCATAATGGGCCTTGGACCGTGTTTTTTCTGCTTCAATGGCTTGGAGGGTAGCTCGACGGTCTTCTATGGTTTTCTCAAGTTGGAGGAGTCGTTCTTCCAAAGTTGAAGTGTCATGGAGTAGTTCTACTGTGAGGCAGAGTGATGGGATCTGACACTCTATAGGGAGTACTGATTCAACACCATGTACTAGACGGAAAGGGGTGAAACTAGTTACAGTTTTTGTGGATGTGCGATAAGCCCATAGGGCAGAAAACAACATGTGATGTGAGTTGGTTTTATGGTTTCCTACCATCCTTTGGAGCATTGTTTTGATGATTTTGTTGACTACTTCAACTTGGTAATTGCCCTGAGGGTAGTAGGAAGATGAGTACTAGTGTTCAAATTTCAACATGGTTGAAAGCTCAATCCAAACAATGTCTTCAAAGTGTGTACCATGGTCTGAGACCAACTGTTTAGGAACACCAAATCGTGAAATAAAATGGTTGACGAAGAAGCGTGCCGCTATTTCACTTTTAGAATCAAATGTGGGCATCGCCTTAGCCCACTTAGTGAAGTAATCAACTTCCATAATGATGTATTTATGACCATTGGCCTAGGCAGGGTTAATTGTCATGAAGTCGATTTCCCATTTGCAAAAGGGACCGACTGTGACTACGGGGTGTAATGGTGCAGCGGGGGTTCTCACCTTTGGGGAAAAGAGATGACAGCTGCGATAATGCTTAACTGCCTCTATGCAATTAGCGAAGATGGAAGGCCAAAAGTAGCCAGCACGTAGAATATTCTGGGTAGTTGCCAAACCTAAAAGGTGGCCACCATAGGCTCCACTATGACAGTCATTCAGGATGGTCTCAGCCTCGTCACGGGTGAGGAAACGACATAGGATGGTATCAATGCCTTGATGATATAGAACATCTCCAATCAATAGGTGGCGAATGGCTTGATGTTGAATGCATCACCTGTCCTCATGGTTTAAGTGTGCTGCAAACTTCTGTGTTCGTAAGTATAGAAGGATGTCCCCATACCATGGGTCTTCTGTGGATATGACGAATATGAAATCATCAGGGAGGTCATCCTTGGGAGGTGATGACACAGTTAATGGGGGAATATTGGTCAAGAGCACGGCTAGTGCAAGTGCCTTTCTTTTTTTTTCGGAAAAGAATTCTAAGTCGAATTCTTGGAGAATGACTACCCACTTAGCCGCACGACCTTGTAGAAGGTGATGACTTAAGAGGTACCACATTGGGTTTGAATCAGCCAGTATGCATGTATGGTTTGCAATGATGTAGTGGTGCAACTTCTGAACAGAGAAGATGACGACGAGGGCCAATTTCTCCTCAGGTGAATATCATAGTGGGGGACCTGTCATCTTTTGACTGATGTAATAAATCACGTGCTCATGGTGAACATCGTCTTCTTGGACCAAGACTCCAGCAATGGCATTGTCCAAGGCTGACACATAAAGAATGAAGTCTTGGTGAAGTTTGATGCTAAGAGTAATGGTGTAGAAGCGAGGGCTTGCTTGAGTGCATCAAACGATTCTTGTGCTTTCTAATCCCAAGCAAAGGGGATTTTTGTGCGGAGCAGGAAGATGAATCCGTGGGATTTTGTTGCATACTCTGGTACAAAGAGGTGAAGGAAGTTGGCCTTACCTTAGAGGCTCTGTAGTTGGTGCCAAGTTTCTGGTGAAGGAAGATCAAGGATAGCTTGAAATTTGAGGGGGTCTACCATTATCCCTTTGTGGGATACGATGAACCCGAGTAGGCGGCCTATTGGGACACAAAAAATGCACTTTAGGGGATTCAAGCGAATTTTGTACTTGTAGCAACATAAAAAGAATTGCTACAAGTCATCCATATGTTGTGCTCGTTTTGGTGATAGAGCGCTAAGATCATCCAGGTAGACCAATATGATATGGATTAGATCATGGAAACAATATGTCATGGCACGCTGGAAGGTGGCTCCAGTGTTCTTCGGGCCAAAGGGCATGACTCGATAAGCGAATGTGCCCCACGTGGTTGTGAATGCAATATTGTAACGATCTTGTTTCTAGATCTGAATTTGGTTATATCTAAAAAATCCGTCCATGAAGGAAAAAACCTCATGTCTGGCGCATGCATCGATAATCTGATCGATGAAGGGGGTTGGGAAGTTGTCTTTGGGACACGCCCCATTTAGATTGTGGAATTCTGTGAAAACACGGATGGTACCCTATTTTTTATTCATGGGAATAGGATTAGAAATCCAAGTGGTGTACGCAATGGGGTAAATGAAGCCAGGTGTGCTCAGCTTCTCTATTTCGACTTTGACCGCGGCTGCTTTGGAAGGATGGATGGGCCATTGCTTTTGGTGCACGGGGCCCACATTGGGCCATTTGTTGATGTGGTGTTCCATGATGTATGGATCCAACCCAGGAATTTCAGTGTAATACTAGGCAAAGATGTCATAGAATTCTTGGAAGAGAGCTTTGTAGACAACGACTTCTTCCGGGGAGCAGGATGCCCCCAGCATGATTTCTTCAACAACCTCAGGATTGGTTGAGATGTTGATTTTCATGGTTGGTGAGATGTTGGCCATTTTCCCTTATTTGAAGGCATCTGGTGCTGAAATGGGGTTTTTGAACCAGTAGAATTTCCCATGAATGAAATATTTGGTTTCCATGGAAAACTGGTCAGACTGCGACACAAGTTCTTCGGGGAGGAAGAACGAGCGATGGTGCATGTCATCCCATGGGTATTCTGGGGTGGTTAAGGCTTCAAGTATCTCCTCATTATTGCGGAAGCAATGAAGGGACAATTCTGATGGACCATCGTTGGTGGTGGAGATAAGAGGGTTGATAGAATTGGACATCATGTAAATGTACATGGTGTCCGAAGAAGGAGGTGGGGGGTGAACTTCTTCGATTAGGGTGATCTCAGATTCAAGGGAATGTTGACAAAGGTTGGCTAAATCCAATCAAAACTTAGACAAGTCTTGGCAGTGGTGAGAATAGTGTCCATACAAACCATAGAGGGTGCAAGCATGGTTTGTTCTTAATGACTTGTTTCTCACTATTGGCTTGCTTGGAAGTTCAACCAAGGGGAGGTTTTCTATTGTATCCATGGCATCCAAATGCACTTGGATTGTGGGAATCTTAGGGAAGTTTTGATTTGGATGGCCCTATTCTTTGTAGACAGCACAAGGTGGGATCTATCGAGGTTCAACAGTATCTTTCACGTTTTTTCCCCTAGCCATTTTTGGGTGGGGTGGTCCAGGTGTGGTGGTTGGTTTTTGCGGGCTGGGTGGAGGATGAGATTCGACCGTAATGGGTTGCACGAGGCTTAAGATTACATGGGGCATTGGTGGTTGAGCCAATGGATCAAGATACCACACGGGAATTCCCAATGTAAAGTTGGGTAAGTTTAAGGTGGCCATCACTGGCTTGCTCATGACACCAAGCGGGGGAAAGAGGAAGGGATTTGTGTGGACTGGGGAGGATCCCAGATAACTCCCTGATGGTTTCATGTGGGGGTGAGGTTATGGTGGCGGCTGTGCATAATGCTGCGGCTATGGATGAAGCTGCGGCTGTGGATGATGCTACGGCTGTTGATGATGCTGTGGCTGTTGATGGTATTGCGGTTGCAGATGGTGTTATGGTTGCGGCTGCAGTTGTTGTTTGGGTGCAATAGTGTTGGATGAGAGCATGCACAAATCCGCAGTCTCATTTGGTGTCAATGGTGGTGACACTAAGGGGAAATAAGCCATCATGGTGGTATCAACAAACAAACCAAGGCCCACATTCAACAAAGGGGAGGCTGTTATGTTGTCAACCATGGTGCTGACCACAAGGATAACATTGGTGGGTGCGGTTAGCCCTTGTGGATCAATGGTGTACATTGATCATAGGGATAACATTGGCAGGTGTCATTAGCCCTTGCGGATCGTGATAAGTCAGTTGATCAACTGTCACGATTTTCCCTTCATGGGGAACATGATGAGATGAAAAATAGTTGATGCTACAACTCTCATGGTGTACATATAACTTCTTTCAAGGAGAAGGTTATATTCCAATTAAGCATTGACAACCTCTATGCCAATTAGTACTATTTTCCTAGCTAGTGTGATGGGGACATGGGGGAGGATTCCTTGGGATTTATTGGGATGGCCATCATTATCCTATAGAGTAGTAGAGGATGGTTGCAGAATTGGGGATCCAAGGTTTTGCCAGACTAGGGTAGACATAATGCACATGGATGCCCCCTCATCCACTATGCATTGGTGCACGACCAAATTTTGAATAGAAACCGAGATTTGGAAGGCAATGGTTGATGGCATCCGCGGTTCTCCATTTTTCATGTCGAATGTGATCAACTTGGAGTCAAAGGGGTCCACGAAACCAAGGGTAGATAGTAAGGATTTTCGCTGCATTGGGAAAGTTTTGAGTACCTCAAGAGCGGACATGGCAGTAGGTGTTTGGGCCAAATCATCCATGATGGTGTAGCTGAAAACAACTCCAGCCGTGGTGTTGTTGGCAACCCGACATATGGGGGGGCATGGGAAAGGGGGTAACTGAAGAGGTACATTGGTTGTTTTGGACGTAGATTCCACTGATGTGCTAGTGGGTTCGGTGTTGGTTCTATACTGATTTCATCTAGTTTGTAAATTGACCTTTTTAGTTGTCATAGGTAGCAGGTGATGGACACATGTTTCTCTCATTGGAGGTGCCCCCAGAGCATTGGGATTTGGTTGGGGAGGGGGTGCAATTGCCACCAATCCTTGGACTGGTAATGGGTTTTGGAGCACCATAGGAGGAGGTCCTAGTGGTTCCAGGTTGGGTTGGGCTTGGTCTATTGTATTGGTGGCATGTTGAACCTCGTTTCTAATGGCCTGTTTAGCGCGACCTATGAAGGGACACTCAAATGTGTAGTGCCTATAGACCTCACATAGTATGCATGGTTGGTTTGTATGCAATGGAGCATTATGTCTTGGTGTATTTGGTCGTTGAGGATTTTGTGCTGGCTAGTTTGCTGCATCACTGTTGGGAGGATTTGGTTGTTGATCGTCTCCCTGCGGTTGATTGTTGCCTTGGTTCCATGGTTGGTTATTCCTGGCATGCCCTTGTTGGTTATTGGGGGATGGCTGGTTGGGATGGTTTTGTTGTGCAAACACCTGTCCCAATGGAGAAGGTTGAGCTGGGATGGGGACTTGGATAGATTGCACCGGTGGTGCATAGTAAACTTGGGTGGGTGTCGATGCCACAAATGTGGGAATTTTTCCCGCGTATTGTTGTGTCAGCCAAGCTAATGCCTAGGCCTGCTGTGGTGGTGTAGGTTGTGCATAAGAAGTTGTGGATCCAGATTGGGACATCATTCTTGCATAGTTCGGAGTTCAGTTTTGGTAGGCAACACTAGGGGTGTTGCTTGGTTGTGGTGGTATTGTAGGTGGTGTCAGATGGTGATGTGGTTGGTGAGAGACAGAACCTATGATGCCATCTACAGCATGGGATTCCCCCGGTGCATCCCGGTAGGCGGTGTTTGCACGGAGAGCATCTGGAATGACAGTGTAAAGGTATCCAGATTATGCATAGATTAGATCAAAATGTTGGGCTTTCAATATGGCCTCCTCTTCGGATTGGGGATGTTCGGATGTGACGTCCTTTTCTATAGGTGCTATTGAAAGTTTTTAGGAACCAATCCAAGAAGATCCTGTCATCAAGTTGGATCTTGCACAAACTATGGCATCACCGCCACTCATGGATGTGGTCAGTTATATGGGTTGTAGTATTCTAGTGGCAAGATAACAAGATCTCCACCCCTTTTTCATATCTAACGGGGAGTTGGAAATATTATAGGAACATGAAAGACAGGGAGTTGAAATCTGGGTAATTAGCTTGCAGTAGCTCAATGTACCACTTAGCTACAACACCTATGAGGGTGCATTGGAACAATCAGAGTCTAATCAAATCATCTACAATGTTATTTGATGAGCACCATAGGTGAAATGTCATGATGTGGTTTTGGGGGCACTCCCTTGCCTTCCCTTCAAACTTGGGAATGTCTGAGGGAAGTTTGGTTGGAATGGGAGGCCAAAAAGTATAGGGTCATTTGTTAACCGAGCCAAGTTAGGCAAGTTCATACATGCCATGAAAGGAAGTTTTGACCCAAGGTTGATGTGAGATGGGACAGCAATGGTGGTGGGGTTTGCAGGGACATGATGCACACACATAACTGGGGGTACTTGTGGCCCTGTTGTGGATGGGCCACTGCCCCCAAGTGTGGCAAAAGGAACTATGTGAGTGGAAGGGGCACTGCCCCCATGTGTGATAGGAGGGGCAGTGTAGGTGGAAGGGCCATTGCCCCCAGGCATGCCAAGTGGGACAGTGTGAATGGAAGGCATACTTCCCCCATGTGTTACAGGTGGGAAAACTTGACTGGTCAATGTGGGTGGTGGTAGCTGGCTTATGACAGTTTGCATGACCATGTTGGGACCACCAGCAGAGGTGTTGGTGGTGGTGTGGGGTGTGGACATGGGTCCATTGCTAATCACTAAGCCAAAAAATGGATCCAGGTGTGCACCAGTCATGGGGCTAGATGGTGTAGTATGCAGGTCTGGTTCAGATTGGTATGATTCTAAATCTGAATTAGAGGCTGTGTGGCCTTCTGATGGTGTTGAAGGTCATTAAGAATGGTCTAGACAATGTCAGTTTAATGACCCGTACTGTGGTGGTTCACCTCTTAGGCGTGAGGAAGAGCGTGAGGGATCAATCGTGTCTGATTTGTATGTCAAAATGGTGGTAATTATTTTTGGACCTTGGTTTTAATGGCTTTCTATTGGCTTAAGGTGGTCACTCGGCCACCAAGACTTCCAGAAGACAGTGCTTGGATTTTTCCTCATGGGAGTGCTAGTCAATCGGTGGGGGTCATTACCCATTTCGCTTGGCAATTCCTCTCAGTGGCCAGCTAATTTGGGGTTCCCGTGGTACTCCTCACAATGAGTTTTTAGGCTGAGCCCAAGTGCTTCCCATGGTTAAAGCAGTCAGGGACTTATGTCCTCAAAGACTGTAGATGTTTGACTTAGTGTAAATTATAAATTTTAATGGCTCACTCAACGTCATGAACTAAGTTTGGTTGGTTTATATGGTATGGTTTGTCTATATGTATTTTATATTTTTGTTGCTTGTATGGTTTATGAATAGTTAGTATAGATTGTTTGCTTTATTTCATAAACATGGGTAATGAAAGCAGTAAATTGTAAATAGAAATTTTAACTACATGCCATACCTGAATTTGAATTATGGTAGCCTGACTAGGTGACTGCCTTGCACCTATATTTCTCTTCAACCAAGAAAGGGTGCTGGGATCTCAACACAATGGGACTAAGCCCATCCATAGATCCACAGGTCACCCTCCGAATGCAAGGTCGGTCAACAGGGAGGATGTTGAGCACCGTGAGAAGCCCTCCTTCTCTACCCCCTCTACCTTCCAAGTCACCCGTTTGTAGTGGTTTTGAAAAATGATAGGTGAAGTGCCTATTAATATATGAGCTTCATCCTTCATCTTATCCCAGAATACCCCGAAGGGTGATGACTGGGTAGAGAAGGGCTAGGCAAGATGTTGATTTTAATTACAATAATTTTTAATCAAACTATGATCAGATTCATTAATCCCTTAACCATTTAATTTAGCAGTGATTTACACATGCTGCAATGAAATAAAAATGTACTGAAATGAAATAAACATAGATTGATGGACAGAGGCGGCTGAGCCACACTAACAGTCCCAATAGATGCAAATAGTCAAGCCCAAAAATGGGTCGCACACCTGTAGAGGACCTATTTTTGCGAAGTGTATTGTGATCAAATAATGAGGAATTACCTCAATTGGTTAAAACCCCACTTCAAAAAAGGGCCCTTTTACCCCTAATCATGGGCAGATTCACAAATGGATCAATTGTTTGGGCAGAAAACAATCCGAACACAGGTGAATTTTCAGAAATTCGGTTTGGTCATTTTTGCACAGTTAAGCAATTTGCAAATCACAGAATGACCAACAGTAACCGGTATTGTGGTAGAAACAATAACAAAAATGAAATAAAAATATCAATCAACCTAAACAAGTAAAGTATAAAAAACAAAACCCAAGGATCTAGTGGGATTGACTCGGTATGGTCGCCAATTCTGTAGTAGGGATTTCTCCCTTGCTACAGAGTAGGAATGACTACCTTCTATCTATAGGATAGAAGGGTAGGGTTCCTATTGGTGGATGTAAAGAAAATAGAAAGGAAATAGAAATGGAAGTAGAAATAAACAAAACCCCTCTGCACACAAGGTTATGGGTTACGCTCCAAGACCCTGCATACAACTGTTAGGGAAGCAATAAACCCTGCAAGTAAACAATGGTAACCTGCAAGAAGATGTTAAGCAATGAACCTGCAAACAAATACTATTAAAAAAAACTACAAACTACCAAATAAAAGACATAAAACAACATAGTTATTCCTTCTAGTTGGAATGGGCCACCATGCCCTAGCTGGGAGAGCACCTCTCTTGGAAGGGGGAGCTATGGTTCAATGGAAAGATGGAGGAGATGGAGAGTGCCTGGCTTGAGAGGAAAATGGTCTCAAGGCACTCACTCCAGCAGCATAACAATATGGAAAGAAATAATGAATTGAGAGTGACCCCCACCCCTCTATTTATATTTTTTCTGGGGATTTTTAAGGTTTTGAGCCCCTAGTTGGGGCTTTAGCCCCTTTTTTGGGTCTTAGCCCCTTTCACTCAATCTTGAGCTCTTTTGGGGGGTCTTAAGCTCCTTTGAGGGGTTTTAGCCACTTTTTGGAGGTTTTAGCCCCTATGAGAGCTATTTTGGCTCTTTTTAATGGTTTTTAAGCCCTTTTTCATGTTTTTAATCTTTTTTGAGGGTGTGGGGGTCAAATGGGGTCAAATGAGGGTCGTGCATGGGTGTCCTTGGGTGGTATATGCCATGTCGATTCGAGTGAGGGATTTTTTGGGTTAACAAGGAATATTTCTCATTTCCCTACTTCACAATTCCTCGTGAATCTTCTCCCCATCTAACACTCTTTAGTGTAGGAAAAACCAATCCATTCTATTGATTCCCTTATAGGGATAACTTTCTATATTAATGCTTCAAATTTAAGAGTTTCACTAAGAAAAAATTAACAAGTAAATGAAAGGTTTCCTAAATAACCCAACCTATATCCTCATTTGTAGCCATCCAATCTACGATCATAAGTTTAAGAATTACTCTTTACATTGTTGATTTAGTCATTTTTAAGTTTTGGATATCAATCCTTACAAAAGGAAAACATTATGTAAAACTTGGGTAGTGATTTATATTGGATAAGAGATTGAGAAAAAAATTTCCCATGAGAAAAGAGATTGATCAACTCTTCATACTTCTCAAACTTGATTGTACTCAACCCAATACATGCCTCCATAAGGTATATAATTCTCAAAACCACTATTTATTGTTAAATTATAAACAATCCAAATTCAAACGGAAGGAATATAAAACCATGTTTCTTTGTTAAGAAGATATTCGACCTACCAAAATTGATTTACCTTTCTAATAAACCAAAATTTAATACATGTTTTAAAAAATCAATTAAATCAAAACATCTCCTTTTAAAATCTTGCCCCTGCCAAATGCTGCAAATGTCTGTCTAGTTTTCATTTCCTATTAGTATTTCAAAGGATTAAGAACAATGTGTTGAGTGACACTACTATTTGATTTTCCATTTTCCATATCCAAAAGTTCTACCATAGCCATCTCTGAGGGGATTCACAGTAATTCCTTTAATTCAATTATTGTTTAGTGCACGACCAAATTTGAGGGGGGTTTTGTTTGCATCATTTATGCACCATTGTTTCTCTTGTCTTTCACCCCAGATTATAAGTATGGAATATGGGACGTCTGGGAGCAAGGGAAAGGGGCATAAAATGGACCATGCATCAAGACAACTTTTGCACAAATTTCCATTTATGAAACTGTTTGTGGCTCATGTATGTTTGAACTGATTCTTGGAATTTTTTAAGGTTAGGTGGAATATCAGAGTACCAACTAGATCACATTATCAGGGTTACAAAAAGAGTAGGGAAGAAAGTTTTGATATAAGCAGAGGAGGAAGAAAGGGATCCTATGGGGTAGGCGAGAGGTATACCTTTGTCCCGATACACTTTTGTTCTTGTTTTTAAAATGCATGTGAGAGATATTTGTGTCTTCTACATTCTATTTACTTAGAGACTGAATCCGTCTTAATTCAACATTAATACAATTTGTCAATGGTGCACTTAAACCCTTTAAACGCTATTTCCGTTCAATACAATTTTGACACAATTTTTTATCAATATTAGAAGGAAACCATATTTTATAGCTCAAAATGACACATATCTACTTGTGACCACTTTCCCATGATTTTGTTGCATGTCGACACTTCCATGATGACACTTCATGAAATTCACTGAAAAAACACCTAAATTGGAGGACCCATATCTAGACTTTTGTAACTCTGTTTTACCTCTTCTTTGCACCGTTGGAAAGGTATCTGAGTTAGCTAAAACTTTGAAGAATACACTAAAGTATAAAAATTCCCATAATTACCCTAAAAATGTTATTTTTTATGCATATGTGAGTTTCCTTAAGGATCAACATCAGGATCATATTCAGAAGAAAAGTTTTGATGCGGGTCACTTTGGAAGAAACACATGTGACTTTGCTATATTCAGCAAAAGTTAAATTCAAGGAAGAATTGACTGAAAAAGATTCTATAGAACCAAGGATCGAGGGTTTATAATCAGTAAGATCAACCTCAGAAGGAGAGAAAAAATCAACAAGGGAGACAGAGTCTGCAGGAACAAACTCAGTATCACGGGAGTTGAAAAATTCATAAGAAAAATAAAACTCATCAGGATCACTAAATTTCTATTCAAATGAAGAGTCAATAGACTCAACAATATCAACATAAAAAGAAAGGCTAGGATTACTAGGAAAATCAAGGTTATACTTAGTCACAACTGAACCAACATCCAATAGAAGTTCAAACTGTATCAAAGACTCTAGGAAGACTTAATCTGAAGGAAGGAGATAATTTGAGATAGGACACATGTCTAAAATTTCAAATGGATTGACAGAGTGGAGAGCAGGCTCCACAGTCTGCATAGGATGACTCACATGGTCAACTGCTGGGACCAAGTCCCGAGAAGGTAAGCATGAAAATTGAGGCTGCTTCTCAGTAGAAATTGAATGCAAAGTACATGAGGCCACATAGCTCACCTATGGTGGGGTAGTGTCTATAGAAACACTAGGAATCAATAAAGGAAAGACCTGGTCTCTATTTGGGTCAGGAGATGCATCAATAAAATCCAACTGATTAATAGTGACAATTTCTTCTCCATGATTAAAGTACATCACATGAAACAATGTTGACACCACACCTTGCATGGCATAGACATAATCACGTCCGAGGAGCATATTGAAGTCCAAGGGGTATTATATCACCACGAATTCAACTAAAATGGTCTTTCCACCCAAAGTAACAGGTGTTTGAGCAAGAATTCCCTAGGATATACAAGTTCTTCTATCAAATTCCAATAACTGACTAGAAGTCGACACAAGGCTGAGAGATCCCATGCCTCGCCAAGCACGAGTAGAAAAGATACTAACTATGGCTCCTTAATCAATAATACAACGAGCAATTATGTATGGTTCAAATTTGACCTTTATCTGGAAAGGTGCATTAGAAGGAAGGTGCGGCTCAACTAGGCTATCCCAATCAAAGGAAGCAATTCGAGAGGTTCGTGGGGGTTCATCCGATGAAAGTTCAATTCCCCCTTATTCAGTAAGTTTTGAACTGGCAGTGAAGAAAATGTGACTAGAAAACACCTCACTCTACAAAGGAAGAGTGGGATTGGTCGACAATGGAATCAATTCAACCGTTTCGTGAAAGTCACTCTACGAAAGGAGAGTGGGATTGACCAAAGCTGAGGTTGGTTCAATCACATCAGGATCACTCTCTGAAAGAAGAGTGGGATCGACCAAATATGATATTGGTTCGACCACTAGATCAACAAAAGGTTGAGTAGGTTGTTGAGAAACTATAGATTTTTCAGGAGAAGAAAATTATTGAGTCTCGGACCACACTCTTCGTACCTCTACGATAGCAGGGCACTGGTGAGTAAGATGATCTCCCTTGCATAGCTTACAAGGGAAATTAAGTTTGCACTTCGAACGACTAGTTTTCTCAATGATTTCAACATGAATAGTAGTGGCTGACTATTTTCTCTCAACATGATCTACAGAGGTTGAGAGTTTTCCCCCAGCATGACCACCAGAGGCTGGGTGACTGGGTCCAACCTGACTAAGAGAGGTTGGTTTTTGAAAAACTTTAGGATGTTAAAAAATGGGAGGACTATGAAGCCAAACTCTTCGCACCTCCGTGATGGAAGGGAATTTATAAGTAAGGTGGTCTCCCTCACAAATATTACAAGGAAACTTGGGCTTGTGTTTTGAATGAGTAGTAGTTTCAACAGTGTCAACATGACTCGTAGTGGCTGAATGATTGTCTTCAACATGACCATCAGAGGCTGAGAGATGGCCCCCAACATGACCTGTAGAGGTTGAGAGACTGGGTCCAACATGAACTGCAGAGGTTGGATGGGCACCACCAACATGAACAACAGAAGCTGAATTGTTAGGATCAACATGCTTTGCAAAAGTTGAGTGTGTTCCCCCAGCATGAACTACAGAGGATGAGTGGATGAATCCAATGAATGGAAGAGGTTGGATGGGGAGGTTCAAGTTGAACATCAGAGGTTGAACGGGTGCCCTCAGCATGAACTCCAGAGGTTGAGTGACTAGATACAATGTGACCTAGAAAGGTTGGCAGGATCCCACCAGCATGATCAACAAAGGCTGGATGGTGAAGATCAACTTGACATGCAGAGGTTGATTTCTTAGATCCAACATGACCTACAAAGGTTGGATAGGTTCCCCCATCATGAACTATAGAGGCTGGGTGGTGAGGTTCAACTTGACTTGCAGAGGTTGAGTGCTTAGATCCTGCTTATACCCAACATGACTTACAGAGGTTGGATAGGTTCCCCTAGCATGAACTACAGAATCTGGGTGGTGAGGTTAAACTTTACTTGTAGAGGTTGAATAGGTGCCCCCTTTCTTATGTGCCTTCTTCCTGTTCCTCCTTCTTTTACTCCTTTTAGACTGTCGGTTACTGGTATCGGTACTTTCATTGCATGAGGTAGAAGGAGTAAGAGAATGAACTACAAGTGAAGGGGAAGTAGTTTTTTGATGCCCTTGATATAAGGATCTTACTTGAGATGCACCAGGAGCATTCAGGATAGTTGGAGTGGAAAACAACCACACCGGTAGCCCTAGGGTGAATCCAGGAATATTCAAGGTGGCCATCAAAGGAACACGAACATTCCCTATGAGAGGAATAGTACAAGGAGTTCCCAACATGGGGATCTATTGGTTGGTATTCAAAGGGGTGTTAGCCATAGTTTCAAACAATAAGACACAATCTGAGGTTGACAGGAAACCAAAATTACAAAGAACACACCTGAAGGAAAACTAAGTACAGACAAACCACATAACACAGTAAAATAATTCCTAAACCAAAACATACAAACATGTATAAGATATGCTTTCTAGAAGAAATTTGATAGATAGTTACTTGGAATCCCTATAGATGTTCTTAGGCACAAGTGAAAGAATCACCGACCACCCTCCCACACCTTCTACCAGGGTTACCTTCCAAGCCCGTCCAAGGTCAACAAGAAATAGCCTTGCGGTATACTTGTGCATGAACCCTAGATGTCAAAAGTGACTAAAGGCGACTGCAACTATACTGATAGTTTGGGGGGATAGTCGCAATACTGGTTCATATGCATGGGCAGGGTAGTAAATCCTAAAACCCTATCAACATTGGCACTGTACGGGGCGTAAAGGGTGGTATTGACAGAAGTCCCCAGATGCACAGAAACCTTGGTTTATGCTTTGACAAGGAATTTGAGGGTTATCTCCTTAGTCCAAGTCTCCATGTGGCCTCATGCTTAAATCATGTTTGAGAGGATCTTTCCAGATACAATCAACATAGAAGAGGATTTACCTAGTGATTGGACAACTACGTCTAAATTTAAACACTTGTGGAGAGTTGAAACTCCCTAATCCACAAGTCTAGCCTAAGCTAGTTGGTGTATGAGCCTATAAAATAAAACTTACTAATAATTTTTAAATTATATCGTTCATTTTAAAAGGATTTTTTTAGTCGTAGGGTAAATCGTGTGAAACTTATGTGGTGTTTTGACTCAAATTTGAAACAAAATGACTAAGCAAAGAGAAATGAAATGCAAAAAGCAAAAACTATTCTCTTTCTTTTTCAAATAGAAACTTGAAAGCCACAAAAGAACAATTTATTTTTATTTAAAAAATAATAATGATATGCAGTGCATCAAAGACAAAACCCTAATCTACATGCATATTAGAAAACTATATGTTCTTTTTCTTTTTCTTTTATAAATGCAAAAGAAAAACTACCTACAAACAAAAGTATGTAGATAATAAGAACAAAGAAAAAGGAACTCTGATATACAACCACCAAACAGACTCTAGAATTCCCTAATGTCAGTATAAAATCTACTTGGAAGGAAAGATTTCATAAGAAACAAGTCAAATAATTTGGAATGGTGAATTTAACCAACAAAAGAAGAAGGAAACAAAGACCAATAAGCTTCTAAGTTCAGACAAAGATCACTAATAGAGGCTGACCAGAAACATAAGCAAAAAATCATGCCAAGCGACGGGGGTGGGTGGGATGATCAAATAGAAAAACCTAATGCCACAAAAGGACTTACCACATAGATAAAGAACACCCAAAATGGATGACACTAACTCCTTGGAGTTATGTACCGGCAGAGGACCCCAAAATACCTACCAAACAGGCCACAACAACAGAAAAAACCACAAAAATGAGGAAAAAACATTGTTTTAGGGGCATACGTGGGTTGTACTACTGACAGGTCATGTGTCATACATGGGTTGATAGTATGGAAGGATTCTTGTATAAATGAGACATGCAACTATTTAGTCTACAACTCATGTATGGGTGGAAAAATTCCCAAAAAAGGTCAAAAACTGCCTTAGGGAGGTTGGGGAAGTGTACTATTAGACTTAGAAGGTGTTCCTAAGTGGAAAGAAGGACCTAAAACTTTACAAAAGGCTGAATGAAATACAAAGAAACCTAAAATAGACAAGTTTGTCACCAGCGGAGTCACTAGTTCTGTTGTAAAGGAAAGTTTCCCATGGCTAGGGTTTAAGAGTCCATCAATGTACTGGGGTTGAAAGAGAGATGCATATAGTTCTACAAGTAAATACAAGTAGGATCAGAGATTGGAATGGTTCACGCCTTAGCCAAATGAAGGTTGATCCAAGAATCCCTTCAATCCTCTTCTTGCTCCTCTTGCTCCAAGAGATCTGCAAAATGAATTATACCTTCCTCAAACCAATATGACCACATATAAAGAAATGATAATCAAAGCAATATGAGAAACTATTCTGATCAACATAAACATCTTATCATAAATATCAATTCAATCACACATTGAACAATGATTTAGAAATAAGAAGGACATCACATATTTATTAATCTTGAAAACAAGTACAAGTATACCTTCTCTTCAAGTTCGGCACCTCACTAAACCTTGAGATGGTTTTGCTGCTTCTCTTCTCCAAAGAACTCAGCCTCCAAGCTCTGCAACACAAGGGGATGATCGCTAGGGAAAAGGTGGGGGAAAGAGAGTCCCAATTCCTCCAGCATGACAATGCAAAAGTTCAAGTATCCTCTCATGGAACTCCCTACATCTATTTATATGTTTTTGAAGAGATAGGGTCGAAGAAAAATTAGTTACAACTGAAGGAATCAGTTGCATAACTAAACAAACTACCCAAACTTCAAAAAACATATTTTTGACATGAATACATGGGTTGCAGAGACATTAGTCGCGTATGTAGTAGGTATATGCGGGTTGAAATGCAAATACTCACATATGACATGTGGATTGTGTTGTTCAGGAATAAACACCCTTATAACCGAGGGTCTGGGGTTACCAACATACTCTTAAAACTTGCATACAATTAGCTTTAAAGCAAAGAAAGGAAATAGGAAGATATAATGGACTCACTTGATTAACGACTGTTGATCCAAGCTTTGTCTTCTCCCGCTTTTCTCCTCTCCAAAGCTTCCAGGGATGCACCTCCTTCACTTGCAAAGAGCAAATCCTCCAAATACAATCTTATACATGTATATATGACAAGTTAGATAAAAAATATATAGAGTGCTTAATCATAAATATTCATCAAACCATGATACATGAAAGATATTCAACATGCATTTGGAATAAGGATTCTCTTTATTAACAATTGTGAATGAGATAAGTGTACAACCCAATGCCTAAAACAAGGACTCCTCTACAACCAAAGGATTCTGAGTTATGCTGCTCCAAAGACTTCTGAAGATATACCACTAGCATAACTTTTCTCTCCAAGTATGATTGATTAATGCCCTCCCCAAGGCCTCTATTTATACTTAGGAAAATAGAGCAGTTTCGAAGGTTGAGGAGGTTGAGACAGTTAAGATAGCTAATGTTTAAGGCTTAACAAATATCTATTGATCATGTTTATTATTTTTAATGTCGAATGGAGGTGTACACGAGTATTGATACTGGAAACCCATGTATGACACGCAGGTTTCTATAAGGAAAACCCACGTACAGATCTGTATGCGGGTTGTAATGACAATACCCGCATACAGTACGTGAAATACTGTGTAGATATTCACGTATGTATGCGAGTTGCTGTGGAATGAGTTGCATACAGTAATAAACATGTAAAAAGGTAAAAATGGAAATCTAGGTGGATAGTGAATGCATCTCATGTCATTCCCATCTATAGTGTTTTAGGCAACCTTCAATCCATAAATGTCCTTTTGTGCGTTGACATATGAAGTGTCAGCACTCGAATGGAGAAGTTCCATTTTGGTTGATAATGGATGCCCCCTAATGTGTGAGGTCAGAGGGAAGCGATGGCCGAAATACATTATAATCTTTATCTTTGGAGAACTCAGAAATCCAATGGAGCAGAGGTAGTACCTGAAACAAATACATAATAATGTCATATACAAAGTCATATCTGAGGATGCTATGTTCAATATACTGGAACACTAGATCCTTTACAAATGTTTGATTACATCATATAATATGGGTACAAGACCACGCATATTACAAAGGTGGATCAAAGCCACAATATACAATCATGATGAGTCTTCAGAGATCTAGAAGCTGTGTACATAGGTAGAACATAATCTTGCGCAACTTAGTCCATAGTAAGGGAACTAAGATCTTCATAATCAATACCAAAGAACTGGTACAATCCAAGCCATGTGAATAAACATAGGTTGAAGTCAAACATGGAGAGGATTCAACAGTTTGTCAATCAATAGGTGATAATTGACAAATGAAGCAAAGGAATTCACTGAAGATGAAAGTGAATCCAGAGGTAGAAACATCAAAACTCTAGGTCTTCATCATCAGGAAGTGCTGAAGCGGAACCATAATGTGATAAGGAAGGAAATAGATCCTCCAACGGATCACAAGAGTGACTAGGAACTGGGTAAAGGAAGGGAGACACAAGTGATAATAGATATGACAATGATGGGATCAAGATATAGATCAGACATTGAGTTAATTCCTTGAACAGTAAGCATGACACAGAGATGACCCAAGGCAGCTTTTAATTTTATAGATAGAACAGCTAGACTTATCTGTCATGTAGGAGACATGATCAGATTCCCCAGGTAGAACGAACAAGAGGAGGAGTAATAAACTCAAAGTAATAGCTGAATTGAAAGTGAACAGTGAGACATGGGTATTGAAAAATACATAGAGTGCTATGTTCAAGGACGACATGCTGCCACTAACTAAAAACAAGAGAAAACTTCTTCCTACCTTCCCTGTGAAGTTTTAACAAGTCCAGGGAAGTCAACTCGATTCTCTCTTCATTTTTTAACAAGCTTGAAGAGAAGAGGGAATATTGCTTGATAGTGTCATTGATTCGTGGATTTAATGAGCCCGAACTAGTACATGCTTAGTTGGTGTTTTCACATTTAGAGAGTCTGAAAACTACAAAGAAGACTCCAGGGGGGTCTTTTTTCATCCAATTTAGTCTCCTGAGGCCGGAAAAGTATAAAACATACCACATAAGAAATCTCTTAACTTCTGTAGAAGAAAAGGTGAACCTTTTTCGTACTTAGTCAGGGAGGTCCGAAAAAGGTTAAATTACCACCTACCCAATGCTCCTTCAAGAACAACATAGATAGCTTGAGTTTTACGAGTGTGAAGGAAAGCAAGATCACTTGGAAAGATCCATTTGAGTATGAGAAATGGGTCTTACAACAATAAACTCGATGCTTTGTTCTTTAGTGTTTAACGAGCATGACAAAGAAATAAAGTACACTCGGAATATTTTTCATGTTTAGGTCCAGAGCACAAAAAAGAGAAAACTAAGCTCATACTGATATTTCCTTTTCCGTTAATTTATTCCCTTAGGTCTGAAAAAGTGATAAACCTATGCTTGAGAATACTCTTCTCAATTCCGTAGAAAAGAGAGTGATCCTTTCTCGTGCTATTCTGCATGTTCCGAGAAAGAGATAACCTACCACTAATGTGGATGCCCGTTCACATATTCTTAATGAGCTTGAACAGAAAAGTTAACTCAGTAGTCAAGTCTATTTTTAAGGAGTCAGACCTGCGTCTAAAGAAACTCCATAAGGGTAGGGAGTCCTATAAAGGGATAGCTTGTAAAAAGAGGCCATAATGAGGCTCCATTTGGTGTGAAAATTAGCTAAAAGGATTCCCCTATACCTAATACAGCTGCAACATGAGTATCAAAAGACAACATAGGTTCTAAATGGAGATACTCATGAGAGGAAGGACCTATCCATGAAAGAACGATGGTAAAGACAAGTAGCTAATGGTTAAGAATACCATAGTTCGTGGTTAAAATGTTGATTACTAAGTTTAAGATGGAATAGTATAGATGCAAAAATGCATGTGTAATGACATAAAACCATCCTATATGAGTAAAAAACACTTTAGAATGATGAAAAACCTGTTATAAGGCCAAAAGAGATGGGATTAGTTTGATAAAATATGAACTATAGGCAAAAAACCCACTTAAGAAATATAATTTCTATAAATAGTTCAAAAAACTAAATAAAACTCACCATTTTGAATTTTAGCCATAAGAAGCAAGTTTTTACCTCTACCTTCATTCAATCAGTGTGGCCAATCCGGTGGATGAAATCCAATTCCGCAAGTGTCAGGTAAGACAAGACACCAAGCTCTTCATTTTGATCCTAGCAAATTTCAATTTTGAGTCCCAATTTCATATTTTTGAGCACCCTAAAGAAAGGAACGCTATGTATGCGGGTTTGATATAGTAACACTCGTATATACACATTCTGTACGCGGGTTGTCTAAAAAATAGTTGCGTACAACACACGACATGTCTAACTAGACAGTCGCGTATGCTGCATGGAGGGTAAAAAGATATATAAAGAGTCAAAATTTTGAATTTTTATATGAAACTAATGCTTCACAATGGTTGATTTGCTAGGTGTGAAGATGGTGCTTGAGTGGAGGGAGCATGAGCACAAATATTTGGATCAAGAAGCACTCCATGATGCCCCCAATGTGAATTTTTTATGTTCAAGTGGGTTGTTGAAATTCTTTTGCACATCACCTATGTGGGTCAATGTCCGCCTACTAGAGTTCATGATATAATATTGGGATCGTGATTTGGACATGTTCGACCTTCAGGGTGAGTCCTTGGAGATTACTTCCGAGGATATCTACTTCATTGCTGGTCTGTCACGATGGGGGGCTCTTGTCAACTTGGAGGGCATCGACAGAGGCGGTGATCCTCTAAGTGTCCAAAACTATATTGATGTATTATGTGTACTAGGGACCCTAAAGAGAGGGAGTTGCATCCCTATTACACATATACATGATCTTCCCCTACAGGTTTTGGGTAAGTACCATAGTTAGGGTTGCAGGATCATCTTCTCTTCATCTCGCCACTGGAACCAAATGAGATTGGCAGTGGACTGCATGCATGGGGCTTTGTATGATTGGTGTTCGGGGGTAATCCTGATTCTGAAAAAATAACTCTTGGACTGTAAGAGAGAAAGAAGGAATAAATTCAGATATTCTAGCATTCTGGTGGCCTTTTTCTTCTTCGAGAGTGACAGGGTTGAGCCCTGTAGTACCTCTACCAGTTATATCTCCTCGTCAGCCTAGGTTGAGTAGGTAGGGAAATATCTTCCTCCGCTAGGGAGGAGGTGGCTCAGTGCATAGTGTGTACGATGATGACTTCTACTTTTGGTGGGAGTAGCAATTACCAACACTGGAGCAGTTTCCATATGTTGGGATGGATTTTCGAGGTGATCCAGACCTTGTCCTCCCTCCAGGAGGAGCATGGGGAGAGCAAGGTAATTTTTAATTTTCAAGTTTTAAATTTTTTATGAATTTTAAAATATAGGGATATATACATATGTATAAGAGTTCTAATCCTATGAACATGTCAAAATGCAGATATTGGGCCAGTCCACCCTGAAGGGCATCCACATATGTTTGTTCATCCTATCTTGGGTGAATACCAGGTGCTTATCATGGTTCTATAGGGGAAGCTGGCCAGGCTTACCCAAAGAGTACCCACTTTGAGGATTGAGCACATCCCAGCCATCATGCAGGAGTATGTGGTTGGAGTACCACCCATCTGGATACGCCTTTTGAGGTGGGTATCCAGAGCTATTTTAGTGTAGATAGAAGTTGTTGAGGTTGTCAAAGCTGAGGAGGCTGAGGAAGCTAGAGTACAGGGAGACCGAGGGGACCAGGGTGGTCTAGCTAACCCGGGTGGTCCAACATAGATCTAGGGAATTTTGATGGACTATGATCCATATTTTTGTATATTTTTGTATATTATA